>JAODIE010000006.1:6274544-6291758 GCA_027575565.1 Diploeciton nevermanni
GTATTAAAAAATTGATTAAATTTTTATCAAATTGTATGCTAATAATTTGATGTTATATAATAGAATCTAGACGTAATTTGTTGTTAAACGTTTTATTTGTCGTTGAAATTTTATGAACGGAGAGTGACATAAATTTCTTTTATTTATTTCTCTATAAACTATTCGATCTAGATAAATTTTGCAATATGCATTAGAAAACTGATTAAATTCTTAATACGTTGTTTGTTATTAATTTGTTGTTAAGTATTAAAAGCTAGGTGTAATTTATTGTTCAACTTTACAGTTGTCGTAAAAACTCCATGAACAGAGAGTGAAATAAATTACTTTTATTAATTTATCACGTAAACTAGTTGAACCAGATGAATTTTGCAAGATGCATTAAAAAACAGATTAAATTCTTAATATGTTGGATGCTATTAATTTGTTGGTAAGTATTAAAAACTAGGTGTAATTTGTTGTTGAACTTTACAGTTGTCGTAAAAATTCTATGAGCAGAGAGTAAACTATCATCTGTATCATCAGTATTAAAAAATTGATTAAATTTTTATCAAATTGTATGCTAATAATTTGATGTTATATAATAGAATCTAGACGTAATTTGTTGTTAAACCCTTTATTTGTCATCGAAATTTTATTAGCAGAGAGTGAAACAAATTACTTTTATTTATTTATCTTATAAACTAATTGAACTAAATGAATTTTGCAATATGCATTGAAAACCTAATTAAATTCTTAATATGTTGTATGTTATTAATTTGTTGCTAAATAATAACAACAATAATAAATGTAATTAGTTGTTAAACTTTCTATTTGTCGTCGAAATTGAATAAGTATAAAGTGAAATAAATTTCTTTTATTCATTTATCTCATAAATTATTTAAACCAGATGAATTTTACTGAACGTATGGAAAAGCTAATTAAATGCTACTTCATGTATGCTATAAATAAGTAATATCCGGTATTATCTTCTATGTTAATTTTATTGTTGAATATTATACTTTGTAAGAATTTTATGTTTAGTTTTCTGCTTATTATTCACAATTCATTCATTTATATAATACTCTATAGGCGTGCGATAAACAATAATAGAAATGAACTGTTTTTCAGTGTCTGTTTTACACTTCAAATATGTTGTATGGAAATTGCCGAATAATTCTTGGATGATTGATCTTTATGACGGTATATCATTCAACTTTCTTCCTTAACTATAAGTACTTCTATAAATCATCTATAAAGTTTGTGGAAATTACTGAAGAACTAATTAATTTGACTAAACACGAATTGCAGTAATAATATGTCATTTAAATATAGACTTTATCAAACAACAAGAGACATGAGAAAGACAAAAATTCCGCATCGGCAACACCCTTTAAAGAATGTCTAGATCCGAACAAAGTGTGTTTGCATTGTGCTGCCCTCACCTGAACTTTGTGTGTTGCTTACCTTGAATTATACTGACACTGCAGTGCGCAGAATCTCGATACAAGAAGCACTTTGAACTACGCGGCTACCAACTAACTGAGCATCCCTTTGTGATAATTTGGCGTTGGTTGCAATAAATTATTATGCAGCAGGATTCCACTCATAAAGATGCCCTCGCAGAACGTAATTAAGCGCCGTAATTAAGCATTGCAGCAGTTTTACTCGCCCATCCAATTCAATTCAAATGCCAGCAGGCCTCACAACTCCACCGCTGCTCGTTATGCTGCAGGCATTGGGAGGTCATAAAGAATTCGTAATGGACGTCGGGGTTCCTGCCCTCCCAGTGCACGCACAAGCGGCCAGCGTGTTCTCTCATGCCTCTCATGAAGCTTTCCTGCTGCACAGTGTGCGCGCCAGCGGCCGCGAGCTTTTACCGTCGGTGTGCACGCTAATGCCATTCTTTCTTTCATTTTCTTTCACTCGCCTTTACGGAAGCAGTAAGGGCACAGCAGGAATTGGTGCAATGACAACAAACGAGTTTATTGCATGCTGAAAAGGCCTTAGAGTATTTTTCAAAATTTCATTTTCAAAATCAAACATGCTGTAATATTGTTGTTAAAACGTGAGCATCACTTCGCTTCATTCGATATCGATTTTCCTCCCCGCTGCGTCGCCACTGACGTCGGGACTGGTGGCGGTAGTGGCGGCTGTAAGACAGAGACCAAGAGATAGCAGGATTCCAGTTGATTTTAATTCTAGTGCTTGCAATATGCATTACTATTATTAATTAATGGCAGACGTTGTAATTATTGAATTAGGTTAGGAATCACTGAATTTAGCAGGGAATTTAATCGACATTCAAGTGAAATTAATTCAAAGCTGTTTCAATTGTGCGCGCAGTATAGAAATGAATAAGAGGGAATGCAGTTAAACGCTGTGAAGAATATTAAGGTCTTTGAACGTTTTAATTTGATTGTTTATAATGCGCATTGTAATTAAGATAGCTATACTCCAAGATAGATTAATTAACTATCTCTTCTATGAATTTGGTGTTGTCAGCTTGAAAGCGGTCACATTTTTTAATACCGACTTTAAGATGGATTCACGATAGATAATAATATGAATTGTTTGTTACAAATGTAGCCTTTGAAGATCAATCGGAATTAAAAGTCAGCAAAGTTTACTAATTAAATACACGAAATGTTTCGTTTGCTAGTACTACACACAATTCTCGTGAAATAGATAAATGAGAGAATATACAGTGTGTTTGGTGATCACGAGCAGGAATTAATTTGACGGAATGATTACTGCAGTAAACAAATTCAAGCGTCTTATCAATATTGACTCCAAACTTAAGTGCAATAATTTCGCACAAAACACCGCATGCTTATGTTATTGCACTGGAAATAGTAAACAATTGCCAACTACCAGCAAGTAGTACTAATTTACTGCTGAGTGCTTAAAAAGTACTTGCTGAATGCAGTTGGTGCAAGCGCAGCAGTGTCGCGTGAGTCAAGTTGTTTCGTCGTGTCAGAGATAAGCAGCAACCTTGAGCATTGTTTTTAAAGCGACTTTTAACTCGATATCATGTCCGGACCCGCAGTCTGACGCCAACTTAATAAACAATCTTAGTCATTGCGTACAGTGATTGAAGTGTGAAGGAAATTCATCTAGTACCACCATGAACGAGCAGGAATGGTGGATGTTGGATGGAAGCAATAAACTTTTCACGTTGACTACTCGACTTAAGTCAGTTTTGTTGCTTTGCCGTAGGTGACTTCGAAAGTCGAGAATCGGACTAGCACGTATGTGTCGTGGAAGAAAATAGTCGAACAATTTTCGATACGGAACCGACTTAAGTGCATTGCATTGAACAGACAGACAATGTGACTCAAGTCACTTCGTGAGTATCGAAAATGAAAGCAATTTGAATGTCGAATGTTGAGCGCACTTAAATCGCTTACACCACATTGAGATGACCATTGCTGCTATCACTTGCAGCTAATTACTGCATCGCACGCTCTGCCCGCAAATTGTATCGATTGCAATTGACTTAAGGCAGTTAGCTGCTTTCAATGAGGCGCAGCGTCGCAGGCTTCCACTCTGTCTGCAGTTGAGAGGAGTGAATTCCTCACCGACGGCGGAATAGTTTGCGCCCGGTTGCCATAAATGGCTTAATGTCACAGCACCAGTATCTCGGCATCTGTGCTGAGCAAAGCACAATTATTATCAAAAGTCATCAATTGCAAGCGGTGAGCTGACTTGATTTCAGTGACTTAAGTCATGTCCGTCGTATAAGTTCAATTGTTCTGGCGCAAATCACATGGGATTAGTTGCGGTCATGCCGGTCACATCTGGTTGCGCAGGCTGAGCACGGCGAAAGCTCGCTGAAAGCTCCCTCGATCGAAATGGTCGCCCTGTTTCTTTGTTCCACAACTCACCCACACGGATTCCTCACCTAATACCGACTGTTGCGTTCGTACTCAACTGGCCAAAATGAAGTCTCATCTGTGGCATCGAGCGATACAATTACTGGAAGGAATTACAAAATAAATCCCTTGGTGTACCTGAACTATCAATGATATAATGATCTTAGATTTGAAGTAGAAACAGTCAGTTGCGTGTGCATGTACGATATCCAGTTTATAAATTTCATTTAAGTATCATCGTTTCCGAAATAACCGACTACAAATAAAAATGTCGCACAAATTGAAAACGTGATTCATTTCCTGATACCAAGCTAATTAGCAGCAAACAAACTAGTTAATTTGCATCTAGAGATACCTAGAATCTACACTTCTATTGTGTACGGAATTTGTTCATCTTACGTTGTTAATTTTGTTTCATTTTGAGTAAGGCTAAGCGAACATTATTCTCGTTTAAGCATATTCAAACAAGAACTATTCATTGAAATTTAATAATAAAATTGCCTATGGCACTTGCAGATAAAGTGCACCAAGTGATGGTATAAGTAATATTAGCGTAGTATAATTAATACCTTTGTTAATTAACACTTAAATAGTTTTAAACGAACAGAATACGGACGTAGTGTTTGCGGACTTGGCCAAGTAGAATCTTGTTAGACTTGTTAGATATTATTGACAAATTGTTAGAATTTTCACTAAGGAAAGCTAATACACCCGCAAATAAAACGCCATTATTTGTTTACGCATAACAGTAATATTTCGTTGTTTATTTGAGTTCTCAAAAAATATATATTTAAAATGTTTCCATCAGAATTTATGCAGCGCTTTGGAAAAATTGTTACTACGCAGAGAGTTTTATTGATAATTTGATGAAATTTTTACTGAAGATACTCTATTTACTTGCGACAATGTTACTTTTATTTGTTTATTGATATCTTATTGCCAACTACTCTAAAACTGGAGTTAGATTTATTACTAGTTTCCATGTAGCAGTTTAGCTAAATTCGTTCTTTATAAAATTACTTGTAACATTTACAGTTTTCAAAGTATCTTGATGAAATTCTCAGTGAAGATAGTCGGTGAGTTATAGTTTTGAAAAACTCAATTAGTTTTTCTCTACGTGAAACGATTTCAGAGATATTTCAATGTAAACGACTATTTTATTGCATACCATCTTTCGGATATAGAGTCGCAATATTTTCCAACCAGATTTATCCAAGATAACTTAATGGCAGTTGCACAATGCTTATTGGAGATGAAAGTGGAATTCATGAACTTTCTCACATTGGCCTTCAATTTAGCGTACCTCCAGCCCAACGCAGGTTTATGAGCATTTTTATGACACCTAACCAAACCCACCCGAAACATCTCTGATTGTTTATGACGGTTATAATTTATAACCCCCAAGTCCATCCGCACTAAATGGCTATCATTGTCAAACCCTTCATCTGCCCATCAAAATGGTGCCTTGTGCACTGCACAACTGCAGCTAGATCCGGAGCTATCGGCGAAAAACGCGCCGAATGCAACGCTGCCAGACGTAGTCTGCTCCTGCGGTCGCAAACAAAATGGAATGCGTGCGCCTAGGCCGTCGACATCGTCAACCTTTCCTGCAACATTATCGCGAGCGGTCGAAGCATCGCCGCCGCCGGCGCAGCCGAAGTGCGACGTTCGGGCGAGATCGCGTCGCGTCGCGCGCGTGACGTCAATACGAGCGCAACGTGCGATTGGAGCGAGGCGGAGCCATCGTCAGGCGGGTCGAAGCGCGGCACACGCTCGCTAGTGTGCCGCCGTCGATTGCCGAGTGCGAAGCCGGTGTACGTCGACGCCACGAGCAGCAGTGCCGCCACCAGCAGTGTCGTCCGCAGAGGCGCACGCCGCCGCCGCCGCCGCCGCCAGGCAGCGGTACCCAGGAGGCGATGAATGTAAGTACTCGCATCTGGAGAATCGCGCGACGGCGACGCGCCAGCACGCTGGCAAAGTCGAGCCGAAACATTCCGGTTTCTCTAGTTTGTTGCTGCTCGCCGTTCGTACGCAGTCATTTGTTTTCTCCGCGCGCACTGTACAGCGTATGTAGGCTGTGCGCGCTGTTGCCGCGTTGGCGCCTGCCGCCAAACAACGGCCGTTAATCAGACAGAGAGGCGGGAGATGATGGCGTCTCGCTCGCACGCAATGTGCCGGCAGGTGCGAAAGGGATGGGTCTCTTATCGCTTGCCTTGTCGTGCGCACGGCGAGTGCGAGTGCTGTGGCATGTTGCCATGTTTTGCGTGCGACGCAAGTGAGAGAATCTGCGAGCGAATGAGATGGCGAGCGTGTGTGTGTGCGCAGCGAGTGCTCACAATTGAGAACTTCCATCGTGCCATCGCTGACCGCTTTGATGTTCAACTGCGTCGCGTAGAGAGGCACCAAGTCGACAACACGCCGCGCACATTCACATCCAGTGTGCGCATAAAGCACGCGCGAGTATTTATGTCAAATGTGCGCAAATAACGTCATACAAAGCACATCATATGCAATATGCACAACACGAAAACTGTCAAACGCATATGTCAAACTGCAGTCGACTGCCAAGAAAAAAAAAAGGAAGAGCAGTCGAAATTAGTTCAAATCAGTTGAAAGATAGGAATTTAATAAATACCTTGTTTGTCGTTAACCAGTAGTGATTGTCGTTCTTGTCTCTTCCGAATCACGTGTTTCTCTGCATACGCAACCCATTACGTCATCCCTTATCTCTACCTCCTGCGGAAACGCGACGTTGCCACTCGGCAAATTGCTCCCGGCTGCGCTGCGCTGCTCACGAGTGTTCAGGAATGAAGCGCGAAGGGATGAGAAGAAAGTAGGGGAGTCACATTTTCACTCGGCATCGCACTCTTTCGTGTATTGGTCCTCGATGGTGTTGGCTTCGTCTGGTTGAGCTTGATTTTGTTTGCAATCGCATAGGGAGCGGTAGACTGCGTAGGGAGTTGTTTTTTTTAATTTTAATTTTAAACACTACGTATGCCCAGAGGGGTTGTTCTACTACCCTTCTCTATCTGCAACGGCTGGGCTGTGGACGTGTGCTGGTGAGATTTGAGAATGGTTTCTATTTTTGAGTTTTGAGCAGCAAAGATTGAAATCTCCAAGCAGTCGGCGGTTCTTTTCGAGTTTGGTCGAGATTTAATTGGTATCACTTTTCTTATTGGATTGTTCATTATGTGCACAATGTGTGCATGTTTTGTGATTTATGTTGTTGCTAATTAGAGAGGTTTTAATGAGTTTTTGTGGTGATTTTTGAGCAAGGTTTGGGTTGAGGATGTTGTTGAGGATATGTTGTCATTGAATATTTGCTTCTTAATTAAAGACTAATTGTAACTGAGCTTTCTAATGCTATCGTCATCTATACTGTATCTTAATTAGATCATGAGTAATTTCACTTTGAAGTTGCAACTTGTTGTCAAGCAGTCGATTTTTACAGATGGAACTTTTTTTTTACTACTTGAATTATTTCCTACTTCCAAACTATTCGTGCTATTTTGCGGAACTTTTTCAAAGAGATACACTATTAGTGGTACAATCTGCTTTTGATGTTAGTTTCTATAGGGTGATAATAAATAACTAGTAATTAAGTACAAAACTTTGTAAACGTAATTCACCTGAAGTAGTAGACACACGAAAATCACTGAAAAATGACGTCTCAATCGAAGATCATCATTGATATTTGTTCGAAATTTTATGTAATGATACACTAGAAGTACTACATTCAAATTTTGTTTTCAGATTTTTTCTATTATAATTATTGTTTAAGTAATGTAGCGACAATGTTAAGATGTGTTGTGGTTGCGATAGAATGATGGCAACAATCACATGATTGAAAAATTCTCTCTTGACCGAAAACTATCAAAGATATCTTGTTGAAATAAACCATACCTATAGGTCTGAATGTGTGACTTTGTAACGCTTTCATGAAATTTTATATATCCCTACTAATTACTACGTGGTTGGGGGTTAAAGTGTGCGCTTGGCTTGAAATCAGCACAATTCTTCACTCGATCCATATTTTCACGCGTAAAAATCATCTCTCAATGAACAAACAACGGAACTATTTCTTGCAAATTTTTCTAGCGAATACTCACTGAGTGTGGCCAATTAGCGATCAATCAATCATCCAAGTAGGAAGCTTGATCTGAACTACATTTCGAATGACGTCTCAAAGTGGCTTAGAGCCCTAAGAGTCTCAAGCACCTCTCGGCTGGCATTGGTCGCGGATGGTTGCACGCCGCATTGCAATAGCAATCGTACGAAAACGAGTTTTTATCGGGCAGCCCGATCGCAGCGCGTATAATTAGACGTGGCGCATTCGTTAAGGTCCATCCGGCCCTTTTGCCACACAAGACACATTCCAGTGTTTCTCCGACCATAATCTCGAGTGCCGAAAGCTGACTGACACTGCGCGTATGGCTAAACTGGCTGAGGCGCGAGGAGAGACCGACCCTAAGTCAATAGAAACAGTTTGAGAACAACTGTGTATGGTATTTGATTCGTAATTGTCGTAATTACACTTCCTCTTGTACGGCGGCAAGGTTTGGATGTGATAGAAGATAGATGCCCCAGGGCGTCAGATGACGATAGTATGATAATGAAGGTGTTGGAGTGTGTGAGGTTCTTGTAGCGATGATTTCGGTCTGATTGACTTGATGAATTTTTCTCCCGGATATGGTATGCTAGGATAGCAGCTTTGATCTATTTCTGGGGTATCTTTGCTTCGTAAAAAATCCCCCAACCTCTGGTTGCTTCCTTCATTCTGATGTCGGTTTTCTGAACGACGATATTTGTCGCGTGCATGCATATCCGGGCGCTTTCGCCACGTTCGCTGGAAAAGCGAGACAATGGCGAAAACGTGACCGCGCCGTGATAATTCGCAGGCTATCGCGCACGCCGTGTTGCGAAAGAGCTGCGGAAGTCTCTCTATTCGGCTTTAGTGGCCCATTAGACGTGGCCGCGTTTGACGGCGACACTGGTGCGAGGGAAATCCGAGCGGTAAATGGAAAGTTGAGCATGAATAAGTTATGATTCCGATGGAGAAACGTGCTGCATGGTTTTTGATGTGATGCGCTAATTGGATATGGCGTTTATGGGAAAAATCACGATATCTAGGCAAGTAAAGGAGTTTCAGCGCTGGCAATTGTTGTAGTGGAGCGTTGTAATGATGTATTGTTTATGGGAGTTGATTTAGTTGTGCTTGAGTTTGACCGCCATTTTGTCAACGAAGGTGGCAGATAATTATTTTCCGACATGATCAAATCTCTGGCTTTGTTTTCCTATAAAGTTTACTGTCGAGCATCGAAAAAATAGCCATCAAGCGGATGTTATTTCATAGCTTCCTACGCCAAAACCGTTATCAGCATAGAATTCTCAATTGCACATTCGGAAATCTCGTTAAATGCTCTACAAGGTACATGTAAAGTAGTGTTATTGTAATTGTATTTGTGGCAGTTATTTAGAAAATGGCGTCGCTTTGAGATGAGAAGAGTATTGGTTTGAAGACAGAGGGTATTTCTAGAGTAATTTTTCTTACTTTGATGATATTTCAAACTATTTGTATGGTGTTTTCCGAAAATACGCTTTATCTACATTCTGCATTCGTAACTTGCTTGAAATTATTCGTTCATGTTGAAAAATGACGTGCAAAGCGAATGTTTGTGCTTCTCGCAACACGCTGGTCTTTTGCTTGACACGTTAAAACTATAATAATTTTTGCAAATCTGATCGATTTATCCGAATGTGTCATATATGTCCTGTGTTTTTCATTTAGTTATTTCGAAAATTACGCCGTTAATGTGGAGAAGATGGCGACTATTAATACTCTTTGTGCGTCGCCGGACCGATTGATTTTGAGCTGAGTTACAATCGCGCGATCTTTAAAAGCTGATTAAAGTGTTTTGCTACTATTGGCCTTTTAATATTGCAAGTGTTTAAGCATAAACTGGATGTACTTTGTAAGAAAATGGCGTCCAATATACGACGATTTTGAAAGCTGAATGAACGCTTTCGAGTGCGCTGTACACTTGTACTCTCATCACAATAACAACAAATATTGTGTATATGATGTAAAACTCCTGTAAACATGTTCAGTTATTCGATCAATTTGCTAGCTAAATAACTGTTTACTTTGTCAACGAACTTTAGTAGTTTTCCACTGACAAATGGCTGTTTTTAGAATGCTTCCGCATCACTATTTAAGTTTGCTATGAATGTAGCTTGCTCGCTTAATGAACAATGAGATGACTAAAAAGGGCAATAAATAAACTTATGCATCATGTCAGTAAAATGGCGTCAGAAGGACGAGCCTTAACCGACGACAAAATTCATATTTTGAACGCAATTTATGTACGGTTTGCTTTATAACAATCACGCCTTATAATACGTCAAGTGAAACTAAAGGAAATGTACTTTTCAAAAATATTTTTTATTCTAATCATTATGCGCATTTCCCTTGTCAAAATGGTGCCTGAAGTGTACGCAATTCATTTCGGTCGGGTAATAGTTGATTGCGGGCCGCTGAGATTTTCAACTGCAAGTTTGTCTCAAAAAACAAGAGTAGAAAAGATATAGCCATACAATTCTGTAAAGCTGGATTCTTGTACTTTACAATGCACTAGCATTATAGACCAAATATGCGGTTTAACTAAGAGAAAATGGCGTCCGAAGAGTAGTAGAAACTTACACCGGATGATATTCAACCATGGATGTCCTCTTTAAGCAGCTACAAACATAAACAAATAACAACAAAGTATCAACTATTGTAGTGCATTGGAGAGCTGAGTATCTGTACTTTTACTGGATATTAATACATAATTAAATAATTTAGTCTTATTGTGAGAAAATGGCGGTTGAAGCGATTCTCTCGCGCTTTGAATGCGTCGTTGCAGAAGCAAGTTCAAGTTTGATCAATACATTATTCGTGCAATAACTAATATTTCTCGCTCTGCTAAACTGTTAATGAGTAATACAGAATATGTACTTTTACTGTTCATTTAAATATTTGTTGATAAATTAGTGTTTATATTCATAAAATGGCGTCCAAGTGTACAACACACGTTCGTGCATTTCTCATCCGACTCAAAGATGGGCGCGTCTTTTCATCTCTCCGTCGCCGTAAAACAATAACAAGAAATAGTAATAGTCAACAAATTACTCTATTACAAACTACAACTGACGCTCTTTCTTAATTAATATCATGCAACATTCTCCGATAATTAGAACTACAATAAAGTGGCATTTTATACTTGGCAAACATACGCATTCTCGGTACATCAACAATAAGAGAACAACAACTTTGAACACTCATATTTCATAAACCACAATTGCTCCATGAATGCTACAAGTACTGAACGAAAGTCAACGAAACAATCGAATAATATTTCCGATTCAAATTTGAGCTGATATTGCTAGGTAGTCAGTAATCAGACGACAAAATGGCGTGTGAATTTGGTTTTCATAGTCTCAAATGGCAATTGCAGCATTGGGAGCAGGAAAATAGGAAATTGTTGGGAAATAGAAAGCAGGCAACACGCAGCGAGGCTGGCTGGTCGATAAAACGGCGCCGGCTTGGTGTGCGCACCATCGTTCATCATCATCAACGTCATAATTATTAAACAATGACGTTGGGATAATAAAAGAAGCATTCCGTGGAAGAAAAATGGTCTTTCTTCGCGATTTCAGCAATTTATTGAATTGTTATATAAGATTACGACTGTTTAGTTGAAGTCTGAAAGTAATTTCGCTCGTGTAATAGGACTGTTTTATGTTCGTAATTTTCATCGTAAAATGATAGAAAACGTTGGAAAATGTTACGGATTAATGGGACAATCAAGCATTGCAATAACATCTCCTTAATTCGATTGCGTTCTTGGTTTAAATGCACATTTCTTCCGGATGTTGTATCTAAGCAGTGCATCATCATCTCGATGAAACTGGCCTGCTTCCAGTCGCCATATTTAGGCGGCAAGTCAAACAAAACACGACGCGTCGTTGACATCACAAGTTCAACCGAACACACGCACACCAACCCATCTACAAAGCACGGTGATGGCACCGCCAGCGCAGCCGCGTGCGAATGTTTAGCGCGCTGTGCAGCCACATCAAGCCCAAACTGGTTTCGTCCGCGGCGCCGCATAATAATGCGCTCTGTTGCGTGCCAAGCGCTGCGAAACTGAAAATAAACCACACACAGCGAGAGAGCGCCAGAAGAAGAAGAAGAAGAAATTAAGCATGCTCCTCGAGCTAACTGACTAACGAACCTCTCGCATCCAGATCAGGAGCGGCGCATGAAAATGTTTATTAAATCACGCAGCGCCCCGGCGCTGGTGGCTGTTCATCAACGCGAATGTTTATTGCTATCGGTGCGGATAATGAGCGTGCACCATTTAGGGTGCGCGCGAAGGTCGCACGCGATGTGCAACCACGTGGTGGCGAAGGGCCACGGAGCAGGAGCGCAGAAATACGGCGGAGATTGGGCGTGTTGCACACACCCACATTTTCGCCGTGCGCACACGGCCCGTGCACTCACACAGGCGGACGGGTGGAAGACTCACCCGGTTTGCAGCCGCACTCAGACGGCGTTTCGGTGTGAGTGGAAGAGCGGAATAAGAGAGAATCACCGATTGCCAGGCAAGGGAGCTGGACGCATAGGGTGCGAAGTGAGACGGATTGAGATGAGTAGAGGTGTTGTTGTTGTGTGGTTGACTGGAGGAAAGTGCCCCTGATCGCAGAACCGGAGGAAGGTAGAGAATGGCATCAACACGATTGTTGAGCTTTCAGTGGCGTGGCCGGCCGCGTTGTGAGATTGCCGAGCGCGCCCATTGGAGGAACGCAGAGGGGGCGCTGCCGTCATGCAGTGGGTGAGACAGAGATAGGAGCTTTGGAAGCTTTGCTGGAACAATTGAATTCTTTTCGGCGTGCAACTTCATGCAAGTAAATGTCTCTCTGCTTTTGTTTCAGATGACACTAAAGATGTCTTCATCTCAGGAGAAGAAAGTCCTTGTAAAGGATCTCAACACTCTGCTGACGTGCACGTTGTGCAATGGGTATTTCATCGATGCGATGACTTTTGATGCTTGTTTACATTCTTGTAAGTCGTCTCGTTTTATTCTGCTCCGTATTTTTCATTGCCATTGCTACCGGAAGGATCGATCGATATTGATTGCTGTTGTTTGATTCTAGTCTGCAGGAGCTGTATCCTAAACCACTTTGATACAAGCAAACAGCAAGCATGTCCCAAGTGCGACAAGAAAAAGGCCACGTTCAAGTAAGTGCGGTTTCCCAAGTAGGTAATCAGGCTGGCTAAGTATCTTTCTACTTTCATTTGGACAGGCCAGATCATCAGCTACAGGCCTTGGTCTATAAACTGGTGCCAGGCCTGTTCGGGAAGGAAACTCAGCGTCGGGAGGACTTCACCAGGAGCAGTCTGCGCGCTAGTAGCACATGCAGCGAGGATAGTGTTTTGGGGGACGTGCAGAAGGACCAAGATAAATGGGTATGATCATCGTAAAGCTGGCTTGGTAGGTGAAGAAATTAACGTTGTTTATGCAGATGTCACAGAGCATAGGTGTTTCCGGCACGGACAACTTCCTCTCTCCGGAGGATCCCATCTCGTTGTCATTGGAATTCTATCGGTCTCATCTGGACACCACCGATTGTCGGGAGAGCAATCGCAAATTAAGTGCGGTGTGTAGGCGAAATTCGTCGCCGAAGCCGGAAGTGGAACAAAGTGCAAGTGATGATAATAATAGCGGTGACAATAGCGGTGGTGGTGAAGAACAGAAAGATAAAAGTGTCAAAGAGGAGAAGGATCCGAGTAAATTGAAACCGGATAGGAGGTATCTTCAATGTCCTGCTGCTGTGTCCATGTCACATTTGCAGAAGTTTCTCAGGATGAAATATGCTCTCTCTGCAGAGCATCGAGTAAGCAGCCCGGATTGGATTGTGTATGGTTGAGCAATTGTTTATCATTGTTGTTTATGTTTGGATATAGGTTGATATTATCTACGAAGGGGAAGTGCTTCCCATTACTTACACTTTGATGGATGTGGCGTATACGTATAATTGGACGAAGGTAAGTCGTGTATTAAATGGAATTTTAGCGCGTTTTCTCGGAATTTTTTTTCTTGAATTTTCCTCATCATCTTGCGATTTGGCGTTCAGATAATTTGAAGGGAGAGAAACATTTCATATTGTGATTAAAATGTACTTGAAGTGAATAACATCACATACTATGTCATCAGATGTGTATAAATAAAATGGAAATTTTGGTTACGCGCGGGCAATTCTTTTGTTGTTTTAGATACAGAACTAACTCAAGTCACTTGTCTTGCAAACTCTTGGTTTTCGCGCAACTCATTGCCGGTTTCCTCTATTGTTTCCTAATTTGATTTATTTCAAGTCTAAACGGTTTGAATAGGAAAATTGCGTCTCAAGAAAAATTTTACAAACTCTTCTGAATTTTCTTATTACTGTCTCCTATTCATACGAATGAGGATAGTATTTTACTATTGTAATTGTACTTCATCAAATGACTAGTCTGCATATTGTGTATGTGTGCGCGAGTAAATCGGAAGCCGAGTAGGAGGAAATGAAGAATAATGACTACCTATTCGATGTACTGCTGTCCTTGATTCACGGTCCGCAAGAGCATACCACTGGAAATCATAGAAGAATCATAGAAACAAGTCACAAAGAAGACAAATAAATAACGGTGTTTTGGGCTCGACACTATTGTTTATTTGATTTGATTGTGATTTGGAATTGTAGTTGTTGGGAAATTTATTGATCAAATTTTCTCTCAAGCAGAATAGACTATTGCATAGATAAATTATTAACGGGTTGCGCACATTTTGCATGATAGTAATAGTGTTTCTAGAGACGTTTCTTGACTATTGATTTCGTTTGTACTGCGATAAAATTTTCTATTTAGGTAATGTACGTGTTGAAAACTAATTCTATTGATTGTTTCTTTCATTCCTTCATGTTTCATATCTCTTCTCCAGCACAAATAGGAGTTGTTTTAGAGAAAGCTCTTTGTGGGAAACGGCGAGCCCGCACACCGGAACAAAGCCGTCATTGCCGCCACCAGCTTCGCATAACATTCTCCTGCTGCCTGTGGTAGAGCCGAAGTACGTTCAAGGCTGTTTTCGGTGTGCTGCGCTAGTTGGTTGTACACCGGTTGTTGAACTTACCTTGGGACATTACGTCTCATTGCTCGAAACAATCTTCAATTAACCCGCATAACAAATTAACAACAATCTGCGAGCCAAATCATCGACACGTTGAACAGGTGGCTTAAGTCAATTGCCTCTTGCTTTCAGATCAAGCCAATGCGGTTCTTCTATCGAATCTTCACTCCGCTCAAAGTACAACCCATCAAGATCATCAACACCCCCACGAGTAACGGCGGTAAGCATTTACAGATAGTGCCGGTTCGTTCCGCATCTGGGACCACGTCAGCGACCTCACCGACGACACCTGCAATCGCATCGACACCTTCCGAACAACAACTGGTCGAGGCGGAGAAGAGCAAGGAACAATTTGTCGCACAACTCAAACTACAGTCCACCCAGAAACACAGGATGCATGTTGTTGCATCAGATACCGCACCGCAAACCGCTTTACAATCGACCAAAACACCGAAGGACAAAACTCAGAAGACAACAATAGCACCGGGCTCGAAGAACTCCAACGCAGTTCGGTGTCATGTGTTTGAGTATGAGGAGGCGGATGAGGAGATCAAGAGGTTCGCTGAGAGTCGGGACAGAGAGTGGGCTAGAATGCGGCATGATGATGGGGATGTCGATGAGGATGTTCCGTTGCCAACTAAAACTACGGCGGAGCAGCAGGCTGGGAAAGGAAAGGAGGTTGATGATGGTGCTAGTCCAAGTACCCATCATACCAAGAAGAGAAAAAAGAGCAAGCATTCGAGAGGTGAAGCTAAGAAGCCCAAAATTCATGCGGAGATCACCAGCGAGGTCCAGCAGGAGAGTATCAAGTTGAAGGTGAAGTTAACGCCAGCACACAATGGGCATAGGCATAAACATAAGTTGGTGTTACCGTCGGTGACAGCATCTGCTTCTGCTCCGACTACACCGACTACACCGACCTTGGCATCTACACCGGTTGTATCAGTACCTGCTCTAATGACACCTCCTAGTACAACTATAACACCCATTCCGCCATCAGCGCCACCGAAAGCGAAGGAACCAGTTCGGAAACTGCATGATATCTGCATCAAAAAGGGAGACCGTGGCTATCAGAATTCGATTCCTCAAGCCTCCGAGAGTGAGCGTCGTCGAGAGGAGCAGAAGACATTTCTTAAGACATTTTCACCTAATGCCAGTGTCAGGCCCACTGTGCAGAAAATCCCAGCGTCTACTAATCCTAAACCAGTCCAGACCGAGCAGAAGAAGCCAATGATTACCTATTCCAATCACACTAAGCAGAACTTTGAGAAGAAGATAGCTGCCTTAAAGCAGCAGGCTATGAAGTTGGAGCAGAAGAGGCAGGAGACTATGAATGGTACGAATCACAATAATAATAACAATAGCCAATCGTCTCCGAAGGATAAGAAGGTGACTTTTTCGCTGGAGAAACCACACATTCTCAACTCGCAGCAATATCCATCTGGATTTACGGTTAGCAAGGTGGAACAAGGTCAGGGGAATAAGAGGAGGCCGGAAGTGGAAGCGCAGATTGACAAGAGACCTTGTTTGGAGATCACTCTGATTCCAAGCCAACAATCCAAACTACCACCAAGTCCAGCGCCTCATAGAGGGACACCGGATACCGGAAGCAAGGTGAAGAGACCACCGCCAGCTACCATTCCTTTGGATAGAATTAAAAAGAGTAGTTTGAAGGTTAGAGAGGGTGGGAGTCCAACAGCGACGGCGTTGGATCTGACGAAAAAGTCAGATGCGCCGAAAAATGGTATCACCACTTTGAATGGAATGAAATTTCCGGGAGCTGCTGTCGCCAGTATCGCCAGTTCACTCACGGAGAATTTGCACATGCTATCGAAGGTGGCGCTGCAACATCAGAAACAACAAGCGGCAAGTTTGCAGTCTCCGAAACAGAATGGGAGTGCGGCGAATAAGAAAGCGCCGATTCCGAACTTACAGACATTGCGGATACCTAGTATTACTTGTACATCTTCGACTAATTCGGCACCTACGTCAGTGACATCCTTATCCTCAGCGTCGAAGTGTTCTTCTCTCACCAAGGCCGCCCCGGTTTCGGCAACGCCACAGAGAACGGTCCCGAATCTGGTAACCCTCCCCAAGTTGAACGAGATCAACAAGAGATTGCTCCTGGGTAATCACAACAATAACAACAACAACAA
>JAODIE010000006.1:6291858-6325866 GCA_027575565.1 Diploeciton nevermanni
CTGGTAACCCTCCCCAAGTTGAACGAGATCAACAAGAGATTGCTCCTGGGTAATCACAACAATAACAACAACAACAATTTGAAGCCGGTTCAACGCTCTGCGATCAGTAACCAGAATATGATTAGATCGATTCCGAATCCGGCAATGTTGGTGCGGCAACATAATCAGAACAGGTTGACGTTGAATGGGCAGCAGCAGGCGCCGAATTCGGGCTCGGAGAAGCCGCAGAATGGTGGCCAGCCGAAGATTCTGAATCCTTTAGCAAAGGAGAATACGAGCGGGGGTAGTGGTAAGGAGAGTTTGATGAATAAAATGTTGGATCAGAATAAAGGACAGATGATGGTGTCTGCTCCAAGTGCAGCTGCAGCTGTCAATTGACTCGTGTGACTTGTGTTTAGCGTTGTGGAGGGCTTTTGTTGATTCCTTTATTAGTTGCAATCGTTCCTAGATGGTTCCTCATCAAGTGCAAACATGGCATTTACGGCAATTCTTATCCGACACTCGGGTATGTTGCTGATGTGTTGTTACCTGTTTTTCTCTCATATCGATTTATATTATGTTGGTTTATGTTATGTTTATTTATCTCTTCGAATAGAATTCGCCTGAATGGATTAGTTTGATTGTACATTATTGGTTATTCTGGTTTCCATTGATTATAATTGATGACGAGCGGTTGTACATATAAATTAGTTATAATTAGCGTGGAATATAATGGGATCTGATTTATTACAACAGGTATATTATGTAAATCAATTCGGGAGAGCTTGTGTAATCCATTGTGTACTCTGATAAATAAGCGTATTAATAGCGGTTATTTAGTTGCAGTTGTATGACTGATAGAACGAGACAAATGTAGGAGTGAGAGAATTATTTTTCGTTGCTAGATAAGCGCCTTCTTAAGTAATTACATTGTAATATATTAAATGGAATTATGATTTAAGTTGTAGTTGCTGTCGATTACATTGAATAAAATGAATATGATTGAAAGCTATAAAACGAATATTTAAAGTAACTGTTCCTAATTACTGGCACTCACCCTGGGCAGCTTTCTCCTTTTTCCAATGCGAATTCTACGAAACGAAAGGTTTGCCGCACGTCCGCACTGCTGCTGCGTTTGCTTCGTAGGGTTGTCAGCCTCGTTAAAGCTGTGAAAGCTCAAGTGTCATCGTCATCATCGTTGGTGCAGCGCGGCGCCAGCGTGTGGGCTTAGAGCCGACTGAGAAAAGGGGAGGGACTAAGGTAGGTGTCGGAGAGGGATGGAGCGATTTATTCCCACCCTATGAGAGTACAGGCAGTAAGTATAATAGAGGAAGTTGCTGTTTACTGAATAGAATAGAATAGAATAGAATAGAATAGAATAGACAGTTTTCTTCAGATAACAACAAAACTAGAAAAATATAAGTTCCAAATTCGATTACAAAGACATGAATGAGAGTTGGCAAACTTTTTTACTTTCATTTATAGAGAGATGTGCTTCCGATTAGAATTATTGACAGCGAGATGCAGGTTCAAATCCTGCTGGGGTACATACTTGTACAGAATACAAGTACACTTCAAAAAATACCAAACAGTAACAATCTCAATTCAGTACCATACAAACCAAAATGTCATCATCAACGATTTTGTTTCAATTCTAAGGACATATTGAGCAGATATTTGACTATTTGTAGGAATTTCTTCCTTTGTCTTGATAACCTTGATCTTGATAACCCTGCTCCGTAGCACATTCGGTATGCCGTTTGACTGTAGCAGTGACAGCAAAGTGCATATTTAAGGGACACGGATTCAAATCCTGCTGGGGATATCTCCACAAAATTCAGTTGATGCTAGTAAGGTGTCGGTGCAGTACGCTCCAAAAAATAACAAATCACTATCCCAATAAAAACAAAATCTTCAAGGTTGGCTACCTCTTTTAAGGTTTAGTTTTCATTTTATAAATCATATTATTTAGTTTTTTACCATCCCATTTTGCAGCCAATATAACTTAAGTCATTATGCTATCATCAGTCGTTCTTCTTCATTCTTCATTTTTAATTGCTGCGCGTAGCTAGCGAATAAGAGCACTCTGGTCTGAAAAGTCAAGTGACTTGCACTTGTGCTAAGTGAGTTGCGCGAGTTGCACAGTCAAGCGATAATCACGTCATGCCGTCAGTCACATCACGCGCGGTATTTTATACAGTTCGAATTGCGTCGCGATAAATTTCACGAGCTGCCTATATTCTCCACGAAAGCTCAGCAAGCAGCAGGCGGTCGTTCTGCTGTTCGATTTGCTATAAATATCTGCTGCTTTTTTCTCTTGCGATTGATGCCTCTCTCCGCTGACTTGCCTTCAGAAATAGCTGGTGCTAATTTCCATTCGACAGCAGCGAGTAATCGACTTAAGTCACTTACAATACAATCAAACAAAAACAAAGAAAGAAAGGGGAAAAAAGAAACAGAAAAGGGAAATTTAATATAAACTATTAATTAATTATTTACTCGAGTAGAAGGGAGAACAAAAAGTGAAAAGTGGTTAATTATTCTAAGAGTTTTTTTCACTTAAGTGAATTGTAACTCAAATCAAAAATTTCGCTAAATCAAATGGAAATGAAGTAGGAGATTGATATGGGATGTTCAATTAATAAGACTTACGTCACATTCAAGCTAGAATAATGCATTGCCTATATATTTACTCAGCTATTTCAGCAAAATATCGCGCTGACACTGAGCTTGATTCATTTATAACATGCAACTAGACTTGAGCCGTTTTGTTGACGCTTGCATTTCATAGTATTCCAACGTTTTTCCTTCGTACTTGTCAACTTTCCTATATTTCACGCAGCAACCTCCATCCGTCTCTATCCCGCTTGCACGTGACTTAAGTCGTGCTGATGTTAGCGCTGTGTGTTTTCCGCTCGTTCGTCGGATTTATTTATAAACGCGGCGTTTGTGCTGCGCTGCTAGACTACCATCGTCGCATCTCTCTCGCTCACCAGCTACTTAAGTCGAGTGAGCGTGGAAAGCGAGTTGTGCAGGCATTCCGGCGGAACCTTGAAATAGAAACTATCTATAGTCTACGACACGACTGACGACGCCTTTGATACGCACGGCGTTGCTTTGCATGCGCAATGTTTGCATTCGTTACGTGCACCAGATGGCTTAGCAACTATCTCAAGCAGCTTTTTATCCGATGGATGATCAAATTAATCAATAGATGGTGCAAATAAAGCAAGCGCCGTAACAAGTCGAGCTTTCCAGCCTGGAACTTGTGACGTCGCTCCGCAGCCAGGAGAGACACAAATGGGAAATCCATAATTCGGAGTCGAATCAGTAGGGCGCTTCCTTGCGTCCTATCTCACTTGGTGGCACTCGTGCACGGATGCTATCCTGGTTACACTTGCTCTTATGCACTACAGCTATATCAGAGAAAATGAAGAGTGCAATAAACATACGATAATTAGTTAACAATACATTTTTTGCTGTCTGACTGTAGCAGTGACAATCCTGCTGAATTCAGAATTCTGGTAGTTGATGCAGTATAATGGAATGGGTGGTTATTAAATACGGTGTTGGTAATCGGCATGGTTACAGTACGGTTCAGGAAAAAAATTGATTGGTAATTATTACTAGAGTTTTCACTCTTTACACAATAATTTTCTTAACCAAATTCCCCTCAATTTCTTAGGCAAACAATAATCTCGTAATATCTTTTTTAATATTATTCCAAAAATGTTTGCCTTGCATACACTAGCCATCCATTTTGTGTACATGCCAAATCCGTTTTTATTTTTTCTCTACCACCAATACTTTTCCAATTAGAAAATATCAATTTTCTGCTAGGAATTCCTGCGCTTGAGTACATCGACCGTTCACTCTCGTTCGTCCGTCGCTGGCCATCTGCGTTGCCCACCGTCGCAGCCAACTCCTCCCAACTGTTCGCGGATTGGAACCGGCGATGTAAACAGGTCAAAGCTCGCGTAGACTCGCCTCCCACCAACCAATCGTAACTAAACGCAGCTTTCAAGGTGTTGCTCTACTTCTAACGAACCATTGTACTATTGGAGCTTTATCAAAACACGTATTACAAGCTCTGTATTAATTTGGGAATTGTGAAAGCCTGAATTTAGGTTGTTGACTAGATGGTTATGCTTGTTTGAATGGTGCTTTCAATGGGAACTTTTTAGTTTAGGTGGTATAATGTTGTAGATAGTTGGTTTGGAAATTTACAGGTTTTAAGCTATATGTTATTTTAATTAAATTAATGGAGGATTCACTTTGGATTAAACGTATTAGAAGCTGTCATTGGATTGCGTTGTTCAAGTTGTTTTGAGGTTTTCAGATTAAGTGCTAAACGCTGAGTTTAGTTGAGGATTGAAAGAATTTTATGTTGCGCGTTGCGCGAACAAGGTTTATGACCCAACTTGACATAGAAAGCGAGTATTGATCCGCGTCGTCGACTGCGACGTCCTTAATTCGCGTGCTTTCAACTCTGCACTTGCAGCGCCCTCTGCACACAACGGGTGGAAGACAAGAGCTTTTGAATGGCACTGCGCTCGTCCACCCACTCTACTTGTGTCGGTTATGTCTGGACTCAACAGAGGTCTCTGCAGTCAGTAAAAAGAAACATCGAACTAGGATTAAGTTTATTGTTTATCTTGTACTGACAGTCTAATCGACCGAAAGGTAAGACAATTGCTATTGATAATTAACGCGTATATAATTTGGTTAACGTTGAATTATGCACGTTGCAAATAATGATTGTAATAAATATTGATATAGCTGTAAACACGATTTATTAGCTCGAGCAAGACCGAAATGCAGAATGATCTGTAATAAATTGATTTCAACAATGCATTTCACACATTAGCACGTAATGATGTCATTCGCTTATTGGTTGCATTGTTGCAATGCTTGCAATAATGCAGCCGAGGCGAGATGCAGATGGTGGCACGTTCCTCGCCTGCGGTGCAATCACTGGCAATGTGTAAATTGGACTGGAAATTGTTTGCAAATTGGCAATCGTTCGTGGTTTCTTTTGTTCGCTTAAATTACGCGAACATAAACTTGTTGCAAACGTTTACATTTCTCATTTCTGAAGCAATACGCGCTGATATTTTGCTATTTTAGTAGGTCTTTTTTTAGTAGGTCTATTGACATGTTGGCAACCTGCTCTTATCTCTTCGACAATTGAAGAAATCTGAAAGATTCCCAAAGTAGTCCGCCAAATGTTCGCTTCGTAATGTCGAGTCGACCTAATCTAACACGTTTTGTAAATTTCAACAATATTGTTGAAATACTATTTGCATCTTCATAGCTCAAAACTCAAAATCTCTGCCTCATCGATCTTCGAATGGAGTGTTGGACAGGACAGATTAGTTCCTCGTCGCGTGCGATTCTCCGCTCGAAATTTCGCGTGGAAACTGAACTAAGAATTTCGATACGACCGCAAATCGGCCGCGCTTTCGTTTGGCACGGCGTCGAGTTATCGCACGTGAGTATCGCGGCGCGGATTCTCATTACGCGCGATTAAGAAAAAGCGGCCGACGTGCCGAGGAGCTTTTGTTGTCCGGCCGACAAGATGCGGACGGAAAAAATTAGTTCAGCACCACTCGAGCATAACCTATGAAGGAGAGCGCGCGCGCGCACGCCGCTTTTTGCTTCTTCGTGCCTGAGAATCGATGCGGTATCGTCACCATCGGAGCAGCGAACAATGCTGCGAGTTGACTCAGCTGAAGACATGATTGATCTAACCAAGGAGGACATTGCTTGTGGAGGCTCACTTCTAAGCAGTGTAGGCGCATTCAAGCAGCAAGCAGTTTTTGTTTCTCTTGCTCGAAGCCTCATTACCGGCGGGAAGTTGGGCTGTGGTTTCGAATGTGGTGAATGAAAACCGACCCGGGCGCGATCTGGAAATTTCGAGCACGTCGTACAACTCTTGATAGATGATTACGCACATTGTAATTAGGATGCACTTATTATCTGAGTCCTAGTTCATCAACTCAGGTAGCTCTTATTATTTGCAGTGCGAGAGTTGTCACATTGTTTAAGCACTCTTAATTGAATGAATATATACTCTGGAATTAATGTCGTTTAATGTTTAGTTTCTATTGCAAAAACTAATTGCAATTTCAATAGAAATTACGAGGCTATCAGTTGAGATATTGAGAAGGTGGTTTCAGAATGTAGTGGAGAATTTAATTAGCTTGCAACTAAAGTCAATATGAAGCTAAGTAATTAGAGAATGGCAAGGAAGATATTATTAGTTTAATTTGTAATTATGCGGATTGTAATTAAGGTAAGATTATTCCCTTCTGTTGCGTGGTATAGCTGAATTAACTCTCTACCTATACTATATACTTCACCAGTGTGACAGTCATTTCATTGATGCATTGCTACATTTTAAAATAGCAAAGATTCAATTGAATTCATAATAATAACTTCTATATGAATACTGTCAAATTCACGCATTAACCTACCACATTCGCATAAAATTTCATTACTCTCAATTAATTCCATCATCGTTTAAATGATGTTTATTTACATATTGTACAGCTGTTGTAAAGCTGAAATAATATGCTAATGAAAAAAAAAAAATAATTTAATCCTACTTTATTAAACATCTTCACATCTTCTCTCACCAAATTCCATCCTAATAACAAATATTTTCCTAAAGTATTATCCCCACTTTCTCAAGTCATCTTGCGGTTTGTTAAAAGAATAGCAATCGTCAAAGTTTGATGAAGCCATAATATCATAAGTTGGTAGTAACGTTAGTTATTATTGCCAACATTACAACAGCAACTGTATTGGCATCCCCTAGGACATTATTTCAAGCGTGACGAATCGAAGCGCGAAACGACGCATCATAATAACGTTTGCACGAGTTGACTTCATTCGAAAGCGATTTGTATGGACGCATTCTAGCTGCACTAATTTCAAAGAATACACAAGATACAACAGACTCGCATACAACGAAGAGAACAACCCTTATTTCTCTTAGTCAACTACATTACTTCCCTTGAAGTTACAATGACACAAAGGGACACAACGTCTTGGATAAGTCAGATGTCAGAACTCTGGGATATGTTGATAGTCTTGAGCTGAAATTGTTACTACTGTAGAGTGTTAATTATTTGTTTTAAAAGGTGGCAATTGTAGGGAAATGACAGGAAATGATCTCTGTTTTCTGTGCAGTTGGGGTGTTAATAAGAAAAGGGCTTAGAATGGGCATTTTAAATAAACTATGGGAAATTGAAAAAGTTATTTAATTCTCTAAAATATTCTACGAGAACTGAGATATTTTAATAGGTGGAAATTGTAGTAAAATTATGGAGAAATTGCAAGAAGCAAATTTTAATCGGCCTTCTTAGATCAGAGATATTGGGCGAAAAGGTTTTAATTCAGAATTGAATAACCAGAGCATTTTCTGTACAATTCGAGGAAATAAGGAAAGTTTACAGGTTTTAGGAATTTGCATATTTGTTGATATTTCTGAGGTTAATGAGGCAAAAAATTAACTATTCTTTATCGTAAATAGTGGAAATTGTAGTAAAATTATTTGGGAATTGCGAGAGATAAATTTATGTTCGGAGATATTGTACGAGAAAAGGCACATAAATTTTTCTCGTGTGTAGCGATGATTCCGGTATAGACTCCGGATCTCCGGCTTCTCTTTTCCTCCCTTCGAAAGCGACATGTCATGGGATTGTCCTTACGATATGTAGTCATTTTTCATTTGATTTTCTCTTTGTAGCATTCAACCAATCTGCCAAATTTCTAATGACTTCATTTAGACTTTATAATTAAAAATCAAAATTACAGAACAAATACTACTTCTTATTTGCCGCATTTTGCCGCAATCAGAATGAAACCCATCTCTCCCTCTGAAGGTTTTCCTGCAGCGTACGATCGATGCTTCTCACGTTCCCCAAAAACTCGCAGCTGCGCTTTGTCGGAGCAGTGGAAACTTCGCCGGCATTATTCTCCGACGAGCTTGGAGGCGGCACATGGTGAAAAAACGTCTTCGCCGTGGAGGTTTTTT
The DNA here is from genome assembly GCA_027575565.1 of Diploeciton nevermanni. Classification (NCBI taxonomy): domain Eukaryota; kingdom Metazoa; phylum Arthropoda; class Insecta; order Coleoptera; family Staphylinidae; genus Diploeciton; species Diploeciton nevermanni. The sequence continues at coordinate 6,299,879 of JAODIE010000006.1, forward strand.
GCTCCGGCTTCGTCACTAGCGCCGCCACGCGCCGGTCGATGCGGTCGCCGTGTATGTTCTACTTGAGTGGAAGAGAGATGTGGCGTTTCATCTATTCGCAATGTGCCCTCGTTTTCGACGTCGCCGCCACCGCCGCCGCCCGGCATCCCGGAGCAGTTTTTTGCTCTTCCGGATGATGATGTTTTTTGCTGCTCGCGCGAGAGGAACGCGCAGCCTGCCAAAACAGCTCTTGTTGCCACGAACACGATGAGCAATCTACTGAGTGTTTAGAAAGGAAGCGGAAAATTTATATTGGGAGTTGAGTTGAGAAGGAGGAAACCATCAACAACTGACTACTAACTAATATTTTCCTTGACTCTACAGAAACTGACTTAAGTTGATTAGTCGATTTGTGCATTTTACATTTTTCACCAGTTTTACAAATTACCATCAAAACCAATGACTTAATTTCCTCTTTCTTATCTCAAAAAATCAATTTTGGAGAATTTTTACAATTAACATTTTTTATTATTTCCGTTGCTTTCTCGTTTTTTTTTTATCACCTGAAAATATGAAACAAATAAAGCTTTTCTTCAATATTATAAAGAAAAACATTTGATTTGCAATAGAAGATTGTATTTTAGCTGATCCAATTTAATTTGTATTAATTAAGAAAATCAATATTAAACTAAATTATTAAATGACATGAATCATTCAGTACAATTGTGATTTTTCATCATCTACCTCGATTTTCGCTATTTTCAACAAAGATCCACATTATAAACACTGATTGAAGTAAATTTTCCTAAAGTTTAATATTTGTCGTTGTCTTATGAAATAATGACACTGCTTCCAATACAATTCAATAACAATGTTATGTGCAATGTGAAGTTACATTTGAAAGTTATACCTGACTTTATTTCGCAATCAATTTGAGCCTTTTGTGTGTCGTGTAAGTAAGGCAGGATGAATGAAAGCAAAGCCACAATGGTTATTATATCATAATAATCATCATCATCTTCGGCGGTAATGACGCCGCGTGTGTAGGTTGCAGCGTAATTAATGATGCCCGCCGCCAAGTCATCCGCAGCGGCCGTATTGTTGCACTGGGGGCCGGCGCTTAATGAGTTTGCGCCGCCGCAAAAACAACGCGCTATTCAAATATTGCATTAATAGTATCGCGGGGCGGCGACAGTGACAAATTTATTAATGATCTCAACTCCACTGCCACTCACCAAGTCATCTCAACTCGACGGGCCGAAAAAACTCGCATCAACCAAATCCAGAATTAGTAAAAACAAACTGATTTATATTAAATAGCATCATCATGAGTGATTTAATTAAAGCTGCAAAAGATGCTTGTTGGTTTGTTATGATTACATTCAGTATGTGTTCTCTGCCACTGCGTAAGAGTAGTAGCTATGCGGCTAATGACGAAGACGAAATGTCTTCAGCGTTCTCGAGTTCCCTTCGGCATTTATTCATGCCGTGTGGCGCGCCGACGTTTTCATCTTGCAGCGCACGCAGCCCAAGAGATGAGGACGCGCCGCAGAAAAACTCGTATTAGAAGAGCCGGCCTTAATTAACGCAAAAAAACCGGGCCCTAAATGTCCGCGCGCTTGGCAAATGAAAACGAGACGCGGAGGAAAACAAAAGAAGTTGTTGAAGAAATAAACATAATACGTAAGATGCACATACCTGCAAATGCTTGAATGAAACTGAAATTTAATCATGCTAATCTCACTATCATATGTCATGCACGAAATTAGTTCTTTCCAACTATAAGCGAAAATCAAGTCAATAAAATACTTTGTTTTAATGCTAGAACTTCTATGCATATTGAGTTTTCTTTCATTTCAGATAAAATTCAAAAAAAAAAAGTACAAATTGACTTAAGACCTATCTAAATGAAATATTTGTATTTTTGACAATTTACAACTCAAATTAGATTAGAAGTCAATAAAATATTTTGTTTCAATGTCAATCTTGTATAAAAATTAAGTTTTCTTTTAATTTAAATAATAAAAAAATGACTTGAGTTAAGCCACTTGACTTATGATTTCACTGTAATAATATTTGATAAAATATTTTTAAAGAGTTTATTTAGGAAAGGACAATTTACAAGTTAAATTAAATTACAAGTCAATAAAATATTTGTTTCAATGTCAAACTTTTAATTTAGACCAAAATGAAAAAAATACAAATTGACTTAAGTCAAGCCTCTTGACTTAAGATTTCACTGTAATAATATTTGATGAGATATTTTTAAAGAGTTTGTTTAAGAAAGAACTATTTACAAGTTAAATTGTTTCAATGTGAAACTTTTATGCAAATTAAGTTTTCTTTCAATTTAGACAAAAAGAAAAAAAAAGTAGAAATTGACTTAAAATGAGTCACATTACTTAAAGAAGATATTTTTAAATAATTTATTTAAAAAATGAAATTAGACTAGAAGTCAATAATATACGTTGCTTCAATGTCAAACTTTCAATTTAATTCAAAATTAAAAGAGTACAACTTGAATTAAACCACCTGACTTAAGGTTTTACCGAAATAATATTTGACGAAACATAAATTGAGTTAAGTTAAGCCACATTACTTAAGACCTATCTAAATGAAATATTTGTATTTTTGACCATGTGCAATTTTAAAATTGTTTGGAAGGGATGTCAGGATGTTAATCCAATTGTAATACCCCATGCACGATTAAAACATATTCTTTCTCTCCTGCTGGGACGCAACCGAGAAGCATTAAAGCATTAAAGGTCAGCTTTAAATGCCCACGTCAGGATATCTAAATGTCAGGATGTAATCTGCGAGTAAGGCTGACGGGCATCCTTCAGCCGTGAGGTACGTATGCGGTCAGAGACATGTCACAATTAACTAGCCTCATATTTGCCTAGGGTAGAAAAAACCAATAAAACGTGATAACTTCCTTAAAAACTATCTAAATATTTTTAAGCATTCAACAATCAGATAAAAATGCTCTCATTACAGACATCCTAACCTAAAGGAATCATTTGATCGCTTCCAACATTTGTCTTTGATAAGAAGAACAGAAACTAATTGTGGCTGGCAAGAAAATACCTCCTCACATGTACAAAAGGGTTGTCTATTTACACATGAGCTTTGGGTGAGTGACGGATGAATGCGGATCCTTGCGAATGCATCTCATGAATGCAAAGCAAGCTCTAGCGAATTATGTCGTTGGGAATTGACAGACAGGGTCATTAGGTGCAAGCAGGTTGACAAATACACTTGACAAATGTACTGCAATACTTTAGAATACTTTACGAAAAGGACATGAATAGCATAAAGAGTATACGAGTAATTGCCTGGAAAATTCAAAAATTATCTAAAATATCACAAAAGTGACTTTTCTATTATTATTATTATTATTATTATTATTTTAAAAGCGTACTGCAACCATGCCGATTACCGACACCGTACTTGACCTCCTCTACTTCATTATACTGCATCAACTACCAGGGTTATTATTAGCATTTAGTGGGATTGAATTCTGTAGAAGCATATATTATATTGAATATATCCCTAGCAGGATTTGAACCTCGCTGTCATTGCTACAGTCAGACGGATTACCGACTGTGCTACGGAGCGAGGCGACTTTTCTATTTTATTTTTTATTTATTCTGTTATTATTAAAATATGAAGATTATGGATGAATAGAAGGTTGGTCAGTGACTGTCCAGTGATGGTCAATAGACTTGGAGGAAAAAACCTATTACGATATTAAACATAAATCGATTCGAAGCACAATGCTTTACAATTTCTGCTTTATAGTAGGAAAATATAAGCTTAAAATAAGGAAAATGCATTTAAAGGCAAAAAACAATTGATACGAATAGGTAGTGCCTTACTGTGCAAAGAATAATAAATCAAAATAGAAGGGAAAATAGAGGTACCTCGAAAATGAAGCGGAATATTTCTGAAAAATCGAAATGTGCAAGTTGACTTAATTTAAGTCATATTATTTAATCTTAATTTTTATTATTTTCATTCAAATTTTGATTAATTTTTGATTGATTCATTTATGTTATCTTATTTGGGAAATTGCTTAAATGAAAATCGAAGGGATATTTCTGAATTTAAAGAATTATTTCAATATTAATTTTGAGTAATAAGTACTCAGTAAATAAAAAACAATTATATAACTCAGGTGAATTAATTATGATTTTCAGTTTGTTTTAATTGTAAACTGTAATTGTAAAATTAGAAAAAGTTCAAATTGACTAGAATGTTCAAAGAATTAATAATTGCAATTTACCAGTTATCTAATATGACTTAAGTCAATTTTTACACCGTGCTTTACCTCCATCCTGTCATACTACGTCAACTACTAGAGTTATTAGCAGTAATTGGGACCGAAATCTGTGCAAATATATATTATATTGTACACACTCCTAGCAGGATTTGACCCCGTTTCCAGAATACTAACCGACTGAGCTTCGAAGCGGCGCAATTGAATCAATTGAATCTAATTTATTTCTTTTGTCTTAATTAGAAAACGTTCATTATAAATTACTTTAGTTCAGTTCCTAAAAGCAATTAGATCAATATAATTAAAAAATTGATTTAAGTTAAGGTCCCACTCGGTATTTGAATAAAAAGCGTATTCCCGTCTTGTTTATGTTAAACAAACTCGTGTTTCTTAGTTGTTTTGAATAACTGGTTGCGAGCCAGGGGTGGAAGACCAGTAGCACCTCGTGAGTTCAATTAATTTCTTCTCCTGCTTCGCCTTATTCTGCTACGGGCTGCCGGACTTCGAATTAGACTTAACCCACATTAACCTCGCACGCACGAGACGGCGTCTAATAAGCAATTTAACGAATTGCGCGTCCGCCGCCGCCGCCGCACGCGCGCACAATCGGGCTGCAGCGAGCGCCAATCGACGAAACTACCAGCCGACGCAGCGTACACCGCCGATTATTATTTAATAATAACAACAAGTAATAACAAGCGCCGGCGCGCAATAAATAACGATGATTTACGACTTTCGCCGGCGCAGGGAAATTATTGGAATTGGAGATGTCGAGGATGGGCTACCGGTGGCGGAGATGTGGTTAAAAAGAAACGTGCTGGAAATGTTAGATAATAGCAATGATTTATTGGATTTTGAGAAGGTCTTTCTTGTTTGAATGTGGGTTGGAATTGATTGAGTTTGGAATATTTTCACGGCCAATTGTTATGTTGTTAATTGTCATCATCAAAAGTAGCATAGGCAAGCATTTTAAGTTATAAAAGTTGAAAGATTTGTTTCAAACGTAAATCAGTTGTTAGGTTTCTAAACAAATTGCAGCATGTTAATTTTTCAATTAACAAATTACCAGCAGGACGTCGAAGTAGACAAAGGAGAAAGCTTGCCTTCTTGGACAATTGCAAAACTGGTCCAAATCCACTTCGTTGATTTATTGATAGAAATCACAAACAGGAATGCACGCCAGCTAACCGAGGGGTGGCGAGCCGAGAACAAGTGTTTTGCTCGTTTCGTAGGCCACTTCGACAGCATCCCCCAGAGCTTTCCTAAAGCACTGCAGGGCTAGCAAAGTGTCCGCAGCAAGGATCGTGGTCTTTTGGCATTAGTTGTGTGAGACGTTTTCTTAACCCCAACAAGGGGCAGCAAAGGTTGGACACTTGCGTACAGCGAATAAATCTTCATCTTTCTATTATTTCATCTCATATTTCATAGTTTCATTGGGCGACTATTGGAAGAATGTCAGCATGTGTTGCTTTTAATTTATTTAACTCAAGAATCTAATTTCTAGGGATGAAATTAATATTTACTGTTGAAGTATTTTAAGTATTCTCTCCAACTGATTTGTTGTTATTATCATCAAAGGACTTGACATCGGAATCAATTAAACAATTCTTGATTTCTAGTGAATTTCTCTAATATTATTTATTCCTTGCAATTGTCCATGACATCTCTCCTTCCTTCACTACCTCTTTGTCGCTCCACCTCGTGGCATTACGCGTAATAAATCATCCGCCAGATGGCATATTTTAGCATTTCTAATGCGATTGTACTGACGTCCCGACTTGATATATCGATAATATATGCACTTTAAATAGGCGCAACGCACACTTTTCGTTCCCTTCAGCCAGCCCCGCTCGCTGCTGTTGTGTTACGTGTCGCATGACACAAACACACCTCTCTGCCGAAAGCTGTGCGACCAAGAAGAAGTCATCGGCGTCGTTTCCATATGCAGTTTGGCAGAGGAAATTTATTTAACTTGCAAAGAAACATCTGCGCAAGGCACATGTACAACTAGAGAACTTAATTCTTTATTAATCAATATAGATTGTTTTCGGGTGGAAGGAAAGATGGTGGAAGCATGGAGGAGTTGAAGCTTTTAAGAAATACAGAAATACAATGGTTAAGATGGTGTCTAGTTGTAGTTTGTTGGTTATATGAGCACCGATTTCCTGTTCGGCGGGCTGCAGACTTTCAGCTTGGTTTTAAACTACAACTCGTAAGTCAGCGCGCTGCTAAGCGTGCTACCGATGCGGTAAAACCAACAACATAATCTTAATAGAATTATTGTAATTGCCGATATTACCGCATAGCTTCAGGGCTGCCTTGTAAGCAGAGAATTGTATTCGATCAATTTAAGTCTTGCAAGAAGATTTTTTTTTCAAAAGCTGGTACGAAAGCATTATTCTAGTTTCCTACTGATCTAGTTCAACACGCTCATTGTAAATTACCTGCCGAGCATTTTTATGTGAGATATAAAAATATCCCCGCACCGCAGCAATCAATCATTGCAACGACCTTCCGCAACCACCAAGCGACCTGCACAGTGTTTTCCAGCTGGAAAACAACTGCATGAAGGGGGCCAACAATCGATTGTGATCGAAAACGCTGACTTTCGACACTGTGCCAGTGTCAACTCGAAAGTCATGTCGTAATCATTTGCAATACATCTTCTCATTTGCATCAAATTCATCGCTTTCATAATTCATCAACGCAAACGAAATCATTAATGTGAAATTCTAGTGCAAGTTGCATCCAAATTCTAGTGCCAACATAAATTCACAGAATGGAGAAACCTGCTGACTTTACATTTATGCATTTTGCCCTTTTAAGAGGTAACCTAATCTAACTTAAGCTAAAATTTCGCCAAATTGATTCCATCTTTCAGAAGCTAATCCAGACAATGTCCAAACACTCAGAATAGGTGCACCTGGACGTGGTCCCAACAACAAACTAGCTACCCGTGCGGTTTGGCTCAACAACAACAAACTGAAGACTTTCAAGTACTTGGATATCTTTATTAATTCCATTCTAGAGGAGCCCATTAATCTGTCATGGCTAGATCTGTCTTTTAATAAATTGACAGAAGTTGACAATGTAATCTAATTTACTTGCTTGTTGAACTCCTCATCTAAAACGCTTGTTTTGCAGAGCATTTTGAGGTTTCCCTACTTAAGGATACTCTACCTGCATGGAAACAAAATATCCGATCCAAAGGAAATCGTCAAACTAAAAGGCTTACGAGAGCTTAGAGCTCTAACCATACATGGCAATCCCGTCTACAGTAGGAAGTCTTACAGGCAATATATGATTACTTTATTGCCACAGGTAAGTCACAATGCGAAGTCGAAGAGTAGCTACTTAAGTCCATGTTTCAGTTGGTCACATTGGATTTTACTAGGATTACGGCACCGGAAAGGGATTACGCAACAGCAGTAAGGCATGATATCGAATAAAGTGACTTAAGTCAATAAAATGATTTTCGATTTGTTGCATTGTCATTACTCTCGAAATTGATAGTGGGTACTAGAAGGTACTCTTAAACTCTTAGATGGCAGTGTGAGGGTGGATTTGATTAGGAAAGCAATCAGATGACGAATCAAAAAGGGCGTGCTCGGACTGCATGCTTGATGGTCATGCCAATTTGCGCCAACTTCTTCCGTCTCTTTCCTCCTCTCCACCGACTCATTGCTAGTCGAAACAATTTACTAATTAATCTCTGCGTTAATTAAACTTTCCTCATTACTTATTGCCGATTGCTAATGCGAGTTGAGTAAGTAAATTTGTGTTGGTACATAGATGGCGTTGTTTACGGGTTCTAGTTTGGAGGCGGGATGTAGGTTGATGGGTGATGGAAACATCTAATGGACGATGCATTTTTTCTCTTCAACTGAGCAAGAAGCGGGAATGATGAATTTCAGCGATGCCAGCGCCATCTCAGTGTGTGGAGGCATTCCGTCTTATCTGACAAGTGACGCGCATTAGCGACGGCCCGTTATCATTAGCAAGTCGCCGAAAAACTACCCCGACATTGTACAACCCTCAACTGTTCGTATACACAATGTCCATAGCGCGATTCGTCTTTTCATACAATCGCCCTCATAATATTGAAATGAGTGGTAGGTTATTTGTTTTATGGAACTAGCCTTGACCAGCTCGATTAGACCAGATGATAAAAGCCAAGTTGGTTGGTTTCTACTTTTGGTGGAGGACGGACACGTTGTATTCAAGTGTGTCTTACTGACATGATACGCATGAGGAGTGCGGTGGAATAGGCAGCGGAAAAAAGCACGCCACCCTCGCGCCACACACACTAACAATAGATGTCTTCCGCTATGGGGCTAGCGACGGTCAATGTTATGTTGTGGTGCGATTTTTCTACGTCACCGCAAGGCGACTCTTTGTTTGATAAGGGAGGCCGCGCATCATCCTGTCTTCCTATGTCTCGCCTCGTTCTGTATGATGGTTCATACAGACGTTGAAGTTGCGAGGGATGATAGTGTACGTTAATGTTTTTTGTCATTGCAAATATTATTTAATAGAAGGGAAAGCAAGAAAAATGTTTGAGCAAATTAAAATGAGCTTGATTTGATCTAGTATGAACTAAAACACGAGTTAGCAACCTACGGCCCGCGAGCCGTGCCCGGTCTCCAACAACCTTTTGGAGTTTGGACTTGCCAAAGCAGCAAGTTAATTTGAGAAAAAACAACAAATTTATAGCGTGGCCGTGCTGTTACTGCTGAGAAATTATTGTTTTCTTTGCTTTTATTTGTCACGCTGTTCTATTAAGCAACATTGAAATAATTGAGTGTTTTGATCGGCCGTATTAGTTTCTTCAATTGTCAATGCTAGAAAACGAAACACTAAAATCAAACGAAATTTAATGTGCGCCAGACCCTTGAATGAAAGATTTAAGATTGGTTCGAGATTAAGGAGATGGAGGATAAGAGGGTGGTTAGGAAGGTAGACTTTGTGTATATTGAATTTAGTTTATATAGAAATTTCGAAGGCTTCTGATTATTTTTTCTATTTGAATCTGGATATTATATCAGTGCAAGAACGCCTTAAAACGTGATAAAACCAAAAACAGTTTTTCATAACCTGGTCATATATTCCAGCAACGTGCGCAGCTGTGGTCATCTCACAGATGTTGCCCACTTACCACCCACAACTACAGATCTCTAGGCGGCATAGTTTTAATATAAATCTTCACATCCACCCCGAACTCGGACAAAAAACGCTTCATAATCTACTCGCGTCAAATTCATAACTTTCAAGACTGACCACAACCGAACAACCCTTGTTCTGCACGCTTTCAATATTGTATTAGTTGGGAAAACGTGCTTGGAATCTGGAAACCAAAAAAGAACAATGCATGAGACGGAAGATTTTACTTGATTAATAATTCAAAAATTTCCCAATCCGCTAGTGGGAATATGAATGGAGGAGCAAAAGGGTGAGTTTTCTGTGGTCCACAAATCTGATCGTCATCTTACCCAATGTGCACTTGGTTTTTTACTTACACCCCTTATTTCTCAACCCTTAAATCTGACTATTTAACTTGTGATATGATTAACGATGGACGTTAATTATACTTGACCCTTTTCTGCCATGCGAATATTAATTTTAAATTGTTTAAACTATCTATGTTTTAAACTTAGTAACTAATTAGGAATTGACTGCTTTTTGAAGTATTCTTGAAGTTTGATTGGATCAATCTGAAAATGACTACATAAATAAGTAAATTTTAAATTGTCTTAAATCAATTAAAAAATGTTAGTATAATTTTGTTTTGGGAAGGTTTATTGTGTGATAATTAAGCAATAACAATATTAACATAAATTAACCAGTGATGAAAATGACTTAAGTCTCAAACTTCAATTTTTGATTGAGCAATGATCCATGCTTTTTGATGATTTCATTTTGAACTATAGAGTCACATTCTAGATTGTTTCTTTTCTTTCATTTGTATTTCGAAGGGAAGAAAATTATAGATGATGATGTGTCAATAAAAACACCCTTGTGTATAGTTAAACTTTTCCGATTTTCTTTCACTGCAACTTGTACTCTTCCAGTTAGCTTCACTTTGAGTCAAGTTTTCCGCCACAATGTGAGTCTTCAGTTAAGGGTTGCTTGGTGGTTAAACGTGTTTATTGTGTGTTTACAACATTACGACCCTTGGCGTTCGATCAGTAAATCAGTTTCCTTTTGCCAAAGGGACATAAAACGCTTTGCTAAGCCATTTTCTCCTTGAGTCTCTTCTTTCGCACAATCCTCACCCTTTTACCATTCTAGGTGGCTCCTTCGCAGCCAAAGACTAGAAAAGATAAATATGCAAAATGCAGCGCAAATGGAGGGTGAATGCGCAGTGGCAGCGATAAGAAACGGATCCTCTTGAACTAAGTGGACGCTGGTCAGCGGCGCTTTTTGCGCTCCTGGAAGTTGTAGAAAAGGGTCGCGCAACATGGATATATGATTGCGTCCAGAAAACGATGATTAACTGCCCGCTTGCGATCGTTTAACTCGATTACATGCAAGCGACGCCAAGCACAAAAACAAGCCCCTGCTGTTGCGCAAATGCTATTCCTATTTCCTAATAGGCGCTTCAGCCGAGCGGTAATTTATTACGTCAACGTAAATGCCATTAGTTACAATTCTTTCGGTTAATGATTCTTATGACTTAATTATAGGCTGTAACAATTAATGTAGCGCAGAGAAGGACATGGCTGAATAAACAAGCCACAGGAAGAATCACATTGCCTACAAAGAGATTATAAATAATCAGAGGACTTAAAGTATAATCGTGTACAGACAATGAAATCAAAGCAAGTAAAGGATTATTAATTAGACAACCCTCATCTTTTCAAATCAACATCGCAGAATGAGGGAATCAGTCTTGTGCTTCTTATGCACGCCACACACGTAGCCACTGATATCCTAGTCCTACAATCCTAGACTTGTAATAACCATTGAGGTATCTATTTCCTCCCGGAGATAACGTGTATTAATTAAAATTTCTTGCCGCAGCGTCCTGTGGTTTCTGGCGAGTGTCGCATCATAACTCAGCGACAAATTTGGTTCTTATCATGCTTTGGGGTGGCGTGATGTGCGTTTGTATGCAGCTGGGATGTTCTGCGGAATGTCCTGCGGAGTGTCCTGTTGTCCGTTGTTTACCGACTGCATTCATCGGTGTAATTTACTGCAAGGAGAAGGGAACTTCTTAAGTAAGTTATGTGCGAGGTAAGATTTCAAGAACAATAAGGAGAATGGGGAGAATAATAGAGAGATAAGAGTGTAAAGCGGCAAGAATCTACGTTGCGTCATATTTTCGAGTTTTTTAAGGAAGAAAGATCAGTGGTGCTTAAGTTTTAATTCAATTGAAAAATGACTTAAATCAAATTAGACAGATTGGCCTCGTCCTGTGGCTCAGTCGGTTAATTATCTGACTGCATATGCTGAGAACTCGAATTGAAATCCTGCTGGAGGTTTATTCAATATCATATATATACCCTCACCAAATTCAGTCCCAATAACTGCTAATAACCCTGGTAGTTGATGCAAGTACGGTGCCGGTAAACCTGATATTTTTTGTTAAATTCTAACATTTTAATTGATTAACTTATAGTATTTTTTGAGGTTGAAATACTACATATTGCTTAAGTTAAGTTGCAAATGACTCCTCAAGACTTAATGACTTACAATGACTTACAAATGACTTAAGTCTATTTTAATTATTGTAACATTGCGGAACAGCAAATTTCCGATCGAGATAACATTAAAAACATTAAAACGTGTTTTTCAAAATTTCCGATTTGATATATTGTCCTATAATTTCTGTAATTATTGTTAGATCATTTAGCTGTTCAATAACTGAAGAAACGTGTAAAAACGTGTTTAGTTTATCTTTAATAGTTTCGAAGTTATAAGTTCCCAAAGTGAATTTTTGTGAAAAAGTGCAGACGCTGATATGAACGCAAATTCCGAACAAATATACATTTGGAATAAAATGAAAGTATGTTCATTCGATTAAATATGAGTTGCCCAATACAAGTCTAGTATTCCAATATCCTTGACGCATTTACTTCTTGAGATAGAATTTTTTTAGTTGAAAAATCGCTACTTATTTTTACTCATTTACGCGACTTATTATTAGTGTAATTTTAATCATTGAACTTTATAATATACTATAATTAATATAAATTATTATAATGTAAACTTAAACTTAGGGATGTTATGTCAATTATAAAGTGTTTTACGGCAACTTTGTTAGAATTAAAAGCATTGTTCTTGAGATTATTATTATTATTATTATTATCAATCCTAACCTTATTGCGCCAAATTTTCGGATTGTGGTGCGCAGCGCGTGTGAATGTACTGCAACCATGTCGGTCATAGACGGACACCGTACTCGACTTCCTACCACTGACCGCTCGGTAGCTGCACCGCTTCTTAGTTCGGCAGGAAACAGACCTCTTCGTATGGGTTTTAAACTACAACGCTTTCAAGAAAACGTAGGCGTTTGCAGGAACCCACTGACCCGTGAGCCAGCGTGCGACCAAGTGTGCTACTGTGGCGGTTTTGGAGATTATTCGATTAATTTATTTCATTGTTTATGTATATTATTTCTATAAATTTATCACGTTGAAGCTAATAATTTCTAATAAAATCATTCGCTTTTTGTCAAGAAGATAATATATTGAAGCTACTTGAACTAAGTAGGATTTTAAGTGGCTCAAGTCACAATTATTATTATTAATTTTTTTTCTAATTATTTGTACATACAGAGACATTTATTTGCGATAAACTAAGGTAATTAGTTCTCTCAATTTTTTATATTTCATGCCATGTAAAGACAATTCATGATATCCCTCTTTCGTTCTTCGATAATTTTTTATTCCTTAGATATAATTTTCAACTTATTACTTATCTAATTTCGATAAAGTATGAATTAATATTAAAATGTGTTAATACTCCCTAATTTAATCCACATCCATATGCTGCGTACACTCAAAAAACAATTAGCATTTAATTGTCAATTAATTCTCGCGCGAATACTTTCCACGCTCGCCGCCCCCGAGCGCGAAAAGTGCGCCGCCGCTAAAACTAAAATCATTACTATGTTAATCGTATGCAAATCGGACAATATGACGCTTTGAATAATCCGAAAGCAGCGCCCGAAAGCTGGCCAAAGACGAGCTATTAATTGTCACTCTCTACCCTGTCATTATCATTATGTCATTAGAGCATCAGCGTCATTAATGCCAGTAATGGTATTAATTTGTAAGTGGACAAAGATGTTTTCACATTTCATTTAAGAGTCAACCAGAAGAGGGAATTAATATATTAATTTTATAATTTCGTTTTGGGAGTAAATTTTCTTCAGCAGGAATTAATTGAATGCAACTGAATTTTCTTGGATGAATTGTCGATGCATTGAGGCGATTAGAATACAATTGATGATTAAAACTTGTCGGAGCGTTTCAAATGCATAATATCCTGCGATTCTGCTTTCGTTTTATTTCTGCTACTTTGTCTTCCTTCTCTCTTCTTCTATCGCTGCCCTTGTCTCACTTGCTATGTCTCGCTTCTTCACTTTTTTTCTTATTTATCTGCATCTTTTCTTTCGCCTTTGATTCACAGAACAATAACAAGACGAAACGTCTCGCTTCTGTGAAATGCGTCTTAAATTAATGAGCAGGAAAGAGTAGGCATTTTTCGTCCACATTTTGAGTATACATTGATCGTATAGTGAATTAATTTGTTTTTTTTTTCCATTGCGGGACACGCACCTCAATGATTTTTTAATAACAATAGAACACGAGCTCTCTGGAGAAATTGAATGGGATTCATGAATGAACATAGTTGATCGGTGCAAGGCGGCAGAGTATAAAAAGGAAGTTCCGTGAAGAGGTGCAATTACCATGCATGAAATGATTAAAGAAGAAGAAAACAAAGCAAAAGAAAGAATATGAAATGGGAAAAATTTTGAGTATGTAACTTAAGTGTTTATGTTCATTTAATATTTATTCGATAAATTATGGTCAAAATGTAATTAAATATTTCCGATAGAGAAAATTACTAATGTCATTTTGAGATTAGTAATTTTAAGATGATTTAAATCAATTTTGAATTTCTGTAGAGTTAATACTTCAGTATATTATTTAATTCAATCAATCGTAATTTTCTAGGAAAACAAAGTTTTTCAAAATTTTTAAATTGTCGATCGTTTTTTTTTTTTAATTTCGATTTTAGTGTTTGAACGAATTTTGGTTGCAATTTGATATATTGTCCCATAACTTTCGTTATTATGGTTAGATCATTTAGCTGTCTTGAATAACAATTTGTAAATAAATACCGAAGAAATATGTGAAAACGTGATTTGCTTATCTTTATTAGTTCCGAAATTATAAGTCGTCAAAGTGAATTTTTGTAAAAAACGTGCAATATCGATTCTATCTGATATTCATTAAGTATCTCATTTAAGCCAGTTTGAAACTTATCTTACTTTAATTGACGTTTTATTTTTAAAAATTACATTTTTGTTATATTTATGGAAGATTTTTGAAGATGTTATTTAATAACATTCCAAGTTTAGCATTTTTAAACACATCAATACACATAATTACTTTCTTGACGAAGAAGGAAAAAGGCAAGTCAATTTACAATACTGAAGAATATTGTTTCTTCTCTTTAAATTTTTAGAAGAGTTCTGTACAATTCAATAAGATATAAATTAAGTCAACTTTCAAAGTGATCTAAGTCATATAAGTCATTTTTCTCCTTCAATTCTTATTATGATTTTGAAAATGTATCACCCCTTTCATTCAATTTAACGCACTTAATTAAAGGAATAAGTTAATAACCATGTCACTTTAAATTTCTACGATCCTCTCTTGCAGTAGATTGCAATGCAGAGTTTAAATAAGTTGGTCTTGTGTTGACAGAATTAACAACCTCTAGTAAGGATATTTATCATCCTTCACGCACGGCGTGAATTTATCAAGTGCGGTTTGCACCCTCTACAACTTCATTCCACCTCTATAGAAATTCTTAGAATTCTTGACAATCTTAAGGTTATAACACATTAATCTTTGCATTAAGCATTTATATTCCACAACTTCATGTTTTCGAAAAGGATGCGTCGATAGTAAGTAAGCAGGATACACATGGGCTAGATGAAAATGGAAAAACCAATTGCGTGCAAACTGCAAGAAACTAATTAAAAAAGAACATTTAAGAATCATTAACCATCTGTCTTTTTCTTTCTTTCGGCTTCGATCGTGTATTACCAACAGTAGCATTGGGAGGAAAGTACCGGCGAAGAAGGAGAAGATGGAGGTTATTAGATGAAACACACAAGATGAGGGTGCAGCATAGACACGCCAAGAAAAATTGTACCTCAGTGAACATCCCCGAACAGCGCTGAAGTTCGCAGCGGAATGGTGAGAATCCAGCATCGTTATCGTCTTAAGACGATGACAACACGGCTTAGTTAATGATCCTTGAGCGTGGCGATGAGTATCCACGGGGGTGGAAATTAGCCCTGCGCTAATCATTCTGATGAATTGGGGTGTCTTCAACGCATTAGTGTCCATTCTACTACAATCAAACAATGTGATGTTTTATTTCTGCAAAATTTATTGTTTATAAACTGATACGACAATAAAAGCAGGTTTAAATTAATTTTGAAAACATAAATTGGAGAAGGAAAAGATTAAGGGAGTGAGACAGGAATCATTCTTTAGTTGGAAAGGTAATGAATACAAAATTAGAGGGAGTTACGCCAGTTTAGAAATGACTTAAGTCCTTTTCGTACTCTGGTAAATTTTTAGTTCTGCATTTATTTCAATGTGTAGCTAATCTACAGGTAGAATATTTCAATTTTCACTTAAATCGTATTAAATACTTTCAAGTCCTATTGACTGAAATGATTAAATTATGTTTTATTTATATTCTCGTTGAGACAAAACTGGTATGAACTATTGCTTGCTTTTCTAACTTGTTACTTAAGTCGCAGTTCGAAATGACTTAATTTGGAATTCTGGGCAATCACAGCAATCCGGTTTCATTTCAAAATATTATATATTAATTTCAATAAAATTCAAAACAATTTTGTTTATTATGAAGCACAACATTATTTTAAGAGCATAGTAATTTAAGCAACTTTGTATTTGAGTAATGTTTTAATTACTTAATCTATACAATGTTTGTACGCAGTATGTAATTATCACATTGTGATTATGTCAATCGACATTAAATGAATGTGCATTTAGTGCGCCGCGATTAATAAAACATGCTCGCCTTTTTGCGCAGCTGGCAATGAAACTTAAAATTCCGAGCTTTTTGCGCAGAGCGCGCGCGCTAGTATAGCACCGGCGCAAAAAAGCGCGGCACGTGTTTAATTGACATAGTATGCTAATAATAATTACGCCGGCCGACTGAAGACGAAGAGCGGTAAAAAGTAATGATGCAATTGATGTAACGAGCTGAAGAACTCAGCCCGATCGAAGAATGCTTCTGACGTTTTGTTAAGATTTCAATTATTGGCGTACTCAGAATCAGGTTATAAATATATAACCTGATCAATTAGACTTGAGACACCTAATTAACTGAAGCTCAGTCACATGTAAAAATACAAATTTTGATTGATGCTTGAAATCGGAGCGATTTAAGTCAGTAAATAAAACAATTGAAATAAAAGCGAATCTTGGAAATTCTCAAATGACTTAAGTCGCATGTGAATTGACTTAACGTACGCTTCTTAATCTTCCCAGATGTTTCTACTTATCAATCAATCAACATCCCTAAGTGACTTAAGTCACATGAGGCGTAGAAATCATCAGAAAGGGTTAAATATTGCCGCACATGTTGTGTTGTTTGTGAAGCGTTTCAAACATGTACAGCTTCCTTCAGCTTCCTTTTCAGATGCTGGATTGCGTGAGAACGGGTATCGAAGACATTAGAGACACCAGAAGCAATTAGACCAAAGACTAAGCATTCAAGTTTCTCCAAGTCACATATGTACATAGATGAATAAAAAATGAAGAAAAAACTGACTGAGGGAATATTAAAAAAGTCCTGACTATTTTACTCTGGCATAAGATATAATTATAATTTACCAAAGCATATTGCACTTAAGAGAAAAGTTAAGATGAATCAAGTTGCCTTAAGCACTTATTGTGACAATAAGGCATCTTCAGTTGTTTTAATTTATTAATTAGTTTAGAAATTAAAACAAAATCAGCAAGTTTGAATTTCGAAAGTAAACTGACTTAATTAAAATAACATTAAAACATGTCATGAATACAATTACATGCAAATAATTTAAATAAATTAATATATTTCTATTTCTCTCTCAAATTTGTAAATTGTCAGTGAGTCTATAAAAAACCAATTCTTGTCTTTAATGATCACAAAAACCATTCTTGACGCTTGACTCTTCTTCATGTCTTCTTGGTGTTGGTTCATCAGTTCCATCAGCACCATCATCGCCAAGTCCAAAACCCAAAAGCTATGATTATCAATAATCACATTACTGTG
Organism: Diploeciton nevermanni; assembly: GCA_027575565.1. Taxonomy (NCBI): domain Eukaryota; kingdom Metazoa; phylum Arthropoda; class Insecta; order Coleoptera; family Staphylinidae; genus Diploeciton; species Diploeciton nevermanni. The sequence continues at coordinate 6,317,670 of JAODIE010000006.1, forward strand.
TTGATTACTGTAATCTGATGTCCTGATCTCTTCCAGTCTTACACTCTTCCAAACCACATATTTACAAAAAAAAAAAAAAAAAAAAAACTACATCACTGAAGACCGATGATATCATTTAAATTGCATGACATTTGTTTGCACACATTACATGTGCAGAAATTTAATGTTTAACCATAATTGACTTAAGATAAGTCACTTCTTATTTATTTGCATTGTATTTTTTCTTTTGTTTGGAAGATAACTTGATTGATACTATTTTATAAGGGTTCAATAAGTGATATTGAATTGTGTCATGCAGCATATCAACCAGCATGATGTCCTGATATCTTCAACTCATCTCGACTCATCTGTACAAATTGACTGTGACTGCCTTTCGGAAGCTTGAATGTCGTCAACGATTCTATTTATCTCCTCTATTCTCCTCTATTGTACCCTCGGCCTACTGCTGAAAGCCAGCAGGACTGGAATCATGCTGCTCCGAGTGGAAGTAGAGAAAGGAAGGCAAACGATATGTACAAATGACGTCGTTACGCAACAGAAAAGTTGACAAATGCGGCACTCTGTTTGCCCCATTCGCAAGCAGTCTCCGGACCTGCGGGATAGACGCAGGACGCCATTCAGTTCTAGGACAGTCCTAGTGTGACCATTTGACAAGGGGTGATAAAGCTGTAAATGTAAATCAGTAACTCAACCGATGGAAATATTGCTGATACTTTTAGCAATTTTTGAAAATGCAAATTGTTTTAGCTGCCGATCCTTATGGCACGCAATGACAAGCATGAACTTGACACTGAGCGTAATAAAATGTTGTTGACTCCTGTGCGTCCGCCTTACCGGAGGCCTCCAAACCGCAACAGTCCTACATAACCTTGCATATATTCTTCATTCGCGTTGTTTACGCGAAGTACTTGCGGCTTTATTCTTAAACTTCTCGATTTCCCACTTTTTGCCTCATGCTTTGTCGAGATGATCTCGAACACGCGGCGCACGATGCGTAATGACACATTTCCTGGCGTTCGGTTTCGTAATTATTTGTCAGTCATAACCACAGCGCAAGAATAACAAGAAATAATTCACTCGTCACGGAGGTGGCTAGAAAAGCGTTAAAATTATTTAATAAAAAGTGTTACTCAAGTCAAGTGACTTAAGTCCATTGTAGGCTGGCAACGTGTTGTAAATTAAAAAGAGGAAAAACGCTTCGAGAAGCGGTTAGCAATTATTAAAAGCTTTTGGACTTGACGTAAGACACTTTAGTCCCCTTTAACGATATGAAACATTTAAGAAATGATTATAATTTGATGAGGCTAGAAGACGGGTCTTGAAAAAGAGAATGGGAGATAAACTTGGACGGTTAAATAACAGCAATAATAACTGAAGCAAAGTGACTTAATTTCTTACATTCAATCAGACGAAGACGCATTAAATTAATAGGTTAATAGATAGTCAAAGAGAGACGTGGTAAAGTAATTTTAGGTTTTATTAGAGGTTAGAAAATTATTTAATTTGTTCGAGCGCACTCCGGACAAGATTAATTGCAGCTAATGGTTGTAAATGTTGTAATTACATACGTTACAGTGATTCAATTACGCAAGAAAGAGATTTATTCCTTATATAAGAAAGAAATACATTTTCCGTAATGCGCATGTACAAGGTATAGTTGATTTACATCCGACGGAATCTCTACTACTGTGCTTGCGACACTCCAACGCTCAGTTTTTATACTTTTCTTAGGAGTGGGGAGTTCGTCACGATGACACTCGCGCAAAGCTCCACCCACTCAACAGCACGACGTAAATGTCTTTCCTATAAATCCTAGTGAGTGTTTAAACGGAAATTGATTCTATTCCGAATAATATAAAGTGACTTCCAAAAATATTGTAATATTGTAACGTCGAAACACAGACTGAAAAGTCATCAAAACGTCATTAGTATCTCTATCATCATCTCTTCTTATTGTTGTGTCCTTGTCTGTTGTCTGCAACCCAACAGCGCAACATCTAGAAGCGTCAGTGCGTCACACATGACATTAAAGAAGGGTTTCAACATTTGAGACTTTCACACCTTCAACTATCAAGTCAGTTCACACGCTCTCTGACTTGACATGACTAAACTAAAGTAGTACTCTACGCAAGTTTTCGTCAATGAGTAGTCATCGGAAATTGATATTACAACTGACACCTCATTAGGGCAAGGTGAAAGCATGTCTGTTGATGTACTTAAGTCATGTTTGAGTACACAGTAAATACTAGTGTAGAGTCTTTAGGGTTGATATGGTTTAAATTGTTCTACACGCCACAATTCTCTGTTAAATAATGTGCAGAAAATTTTCTCTTTCATTGCGTAGATGGAAAAGAGAGGAAACAGATATTTTTCGATTTATAAAGATAAGCGCGATTGTGTCATCGGAGTCATTTGTTTTCGGAGATTAACGTTGTCCAAAACGGTACGTGGAAAAACAAAGTTTTCCTGTTCTCCCAGTCATCCCTAATGTTACGAGGGTTGTGGTGCAATTGCAAAGGGTGAGTACTCCAATACTTGAAGCTGAAGGTATGAGGCAGACGCTGTGCTAACTATCTTCTAATACCCGCTTCGAAAAGGGATCAGTGGAAGTAGAGTATGAGCATCATCGATTATAAGGGATGAAATTGGATCAAAACAAGTGAAAATAAATTAATTTATTACCTTAAAAACAAATAATCATTGTTGCAAATGACTTAAGTGTCTTTAAATTAATTTGCTTCAAACAAAATGGTTTACACTTAAGATGAACTGCAGCAAAGTAACGAAATTATTAATTAATTTACGAGTAATCTAAATTCGCATGACTTAAGTATTGTGATTTTCAGAAACATATTTTTCGCAATTTACGATCATTTATTAAATTAACTCAAATCACTTAAATACTTTGTCTAAAAATTAATGTTTTTACGTTGAAAAATCATCTGACTTAGTTAAAAACATTGTGCTTTCTTGTTGAATGATAAGATTATAACTTAAGTCACTTGATTCGTTCAATTCTTGTACGTTCACCTAAATTAGTAAACTATAAACAAAGGCGGAAATAAGAAATTATCTTCGGGCTCACATTCCATTTTTTTCACTTGTCTCTCCTTAAGCCAGAGATGACTTATTATCCTAAGTGTGATGTGTATAGCATGCGGTCGTCGACGGCGTCCGGCGCATTGCGACGCTGCGGTGTGAAAATGACGTCTTGATGACTTTAAAATTGCCCCCGAAGCGCATTATTGCATTACACGCGGTGGCACATGTTTAACGACATCCAATCGCATCATGCACATTTATACCCAACATTCACTAAGTCAAAATGGCGACTGTACCTTGGCACTAAACAACTCAAATATCTCCGTTTCGAAATGCGAACAAACAGTTTAGTGGAAGAATTGACATTGATCTAATTCACGATTTGAACATCTTGTATTATCGCTTTATGGCTTAAGACGAGAAACGAACGAGAAACTTTAAGTCATTCTCATTATTCTTAATCGGACATCACTATAACGATGAAAATAATGGTTGCAATTGTAACAACTGTAACGAAATTACATTGTTCCCTTCGCCTCTATTCAGTCAGTAACTGATTTAAGTCATTTGCAGCCCGGATGAGTGTGAGTATAATTGGCGTTTCTGCAGGGGATGATTCGTTGTTACTAACGAGCTTAAGTTCTATACGTGCATCTTACGCTCTTACGCTCGTACACCTGACTTAGGTCAGTGACAACATGTGACTTAAGTGTAAAGATCATATTTGGGAATGTGCAAGTTGAAGAAAGGTTAGGTAGACTTGAATTAATGGTGATTTAGGTTAAGCTGAGCTAACCGCAACAGCACGAGATGATGAGGCCTCCCGCTGTGACCAATCGGTCGATTTTTATGCTTCTGGATGATGATGATGAGCTTCACCGATTCTTCACCCATACAGCCACAATGTTGTTACTTAAGTCACGTTCCACCTTGTAAAACCATGCTTTGCACAGATTTAATTCAACGTTCAAACTGCATATAAAAGTTAATTCGATCGTTTTTAGCTGAAGCGAGTTAAGGCGGCTTTTGTAAGGTGTCTTCACTGTCTTATTTAATTATCCAATCTTCTTTGTTGATATGCTCTTGTAGCTCATTGAATCACCTAGTGATTTTCTTCAGCTTTACAAGACGTAACTTACGACGAAGACGATGAATATTTTCATGTAAATAGTATAATACATCCTGACCACAACCAGTATCTGACCCTTGAAAAGCACAAGTGACTTAAGTCATTTAGTGTTGTTGTTCGCTTGAAGCTGGCGAATTGCTGGTGCAATGGGCGCGGACGGGGAAATGAGCTAAGGTACTTTAAGGTTGGCAGCTTCACTTGAGTTAATTCATGATGCACTGCGTCGAGTTAAATGGCGGGCCAAACGCATAAACATAATGAATATAATTAAAGCTGAAATGGAATTTGTGTAATTAAGTACTCACTGCTTGGAATGCTACCGTTTACGAGGCGAAATTTATGAATAATAAATGAGTTGGATAGATAGTGGCTTAAGTCACATTTAGTGATGTTTAAATTGTGCCATAATCGGATGAAATGATTTGTTTAAACAGTTCTTACGTCAATAAGTGACTTAAATCAGTTAGAAATTCATCTTACAATTTCTGTACTTAAGTCAATATTATAACTTGATATAATTTGAACCAACTTCGTGATCTCTTCACTGACTTCTAACTAAGTGGACAAGTGACAAGTGGTCAATTGTCACTTGTCCACTTGCAAACCTAATGTGTTGTCAAAAATTATTTACATTTACTTATCACTGCTTTAAGTCATTTACTACCTCACCTATATACCAGCAAGATGACTTAAGTCACTTTCTTCTTCTAGCTGCCTTGTTCTACACTCTTTTGTTTTGCTCGTCATTTGCCAGTAATATGACTTAAGTGATTAAACCGCCCAAAATGTTTATTAAAACCGCATCTCTTCTTGTCTCCTGCCGCGTTCTTATACAACAACAAAGAGATTGTATAAGAATGTGAGCAATGTCTTAACCCCCTCGGAAATTGTTTGTTTGCACTTAGTATGCCGCCAATGTCTTTTCGGTCATCGTTAGCTGGGGTCTGGCTGTGCGCGTCATCGAAAAATGACGCGGAATTCGGTGGATGCACATAATTTTTGAGCGACTGTCAACAACCGCCGAACGCCGAACGCATCGCGATGCACGAGCGGCGGGCGGCGGCGCTTTTTTCACAAAGTCCCTGGCCGGTGGCGCTCTTTGTGCGCACCTTGCGCCGACCGCGAAACGCTGCGCCAAATAAAAAGCGCAGCCGCGGCGTGCGACGAGTGCGGATTTTAAATCGACTCATTTCAGACGCTCATTTGGTCGCATTTTAACTCAAATGTTTAATTCCAGCTGATTGCAGGACAAACAAATGCCAGGCAAGTGGCGGGACTGCTTCAAATATGCGAGGAGTGAAGAACTACGAAGATGATGACTTGAACGAAGTCAGTTGTAAGTGGTGAAATCAATTTGTTACATTTTTCCAAATTACAATAACACCCTTCAAAATTCCTTAATACATTTATAAACTATTATTGATTTTTCTGGATAGTATACTGATTTCTTGTGTATCTGGAAATCAAAGCGAGAGTGAAAAAAAAATGAAGAAATGACTAAACTGAAACTAAGTCAATTTACGCACAAGTTTCAAAGTTTCAATGATGAAACAATCAACGAAATAGAATTAATTACAACCACTTAAATTGTAATATTAGTTCTACATCAATTACAAAATTATATGTCTTTTCAAAACATTATGGATTTTTTTCGATGTTATACTGACCTTCCTCCCTTCAATCTTGTGAAAAACCTCTGAAAAAACCTCTATAAAAGCAATAAAATAACTTCCTCTTTGTTGCCATTCGCTTAGTCTGCTCCTAAAAGTCATCCCTCAGTCATTTCACTCATTATTCATTATTCACAACACCTTAGCTTAGCAAAACAAAGCCGCTTTGCGCCGCAACCGCATCCTGTGCCATCCTGTTTGCCGGAAGTTTCTAATTCCATATTCATATTGCCACTGCAACGTTTGCGGTCACTTTAACCTTCTAAAATCCTTTCAAACGGGCGTAAACAATACAGAGGGTGGCTTCAGACCAAAAGGTGCGAATGTAACTTTCTTCCTACATGCTGTATGAAGGGATTTTGAGGAGTGAAGCTGAGACGTCGGCAGCAGAGAGTCGCGGAGTTTAGGGTGCTAGATGAAGGGGAATGAGGGCGGCTGCTGTTCCTCAGGACTGCCTGGATGATGAATGGTTTAATAGTGTGTTTATGAACTTGGACACGAAACTCGAGCCAACTTGGATGAGGAGTTGGAGGAGTTAGATGAGTTTAAGAAGCTTATTTTTAATTTGAGCATTAGTTGTGCATGCAGTTGGTAATTTTTAATTTAAGCGAGAACTAATCGACATAGAAGTAAAAACTAAACGGAGTTAAATTGTACATTAAATGGTAAATAAATTAAGGTTTTTATTTTTCTATGGCTGTTTATAATAATTAATCTAGAGCTATCTAAACGAAAAGTTGCAAAGAAATGTTTAACTAAAAATTAATTTTTGCTAACAAACAACAATTTTAATAAGTCCTATTAACATACATTCTATTTTATTGTATTTTACTTTATTACATCCTAAAATTTTATAATTTATTTGAAGCTCTAAGTTTAAAAAGATTATTTTTAAATTAGTCGTGTATAAACCTAATAATCTCTAATTTATGTGCAAACTAATTAACATAAAAATGTAAACTAATTGGAATTAAATTGAACATTAAATAGAAAATAAATTGTGTATTTGTATTTTTTCTAAATATTTCTGATGATTGATTTAGATCCATCTACACAAAAATTATCCATAGTAATTATTGTTTGAAGTAAAAATATCATTTAATAGATACTAAAAATATTAGTTTCAATAATACTAATTAAAATACAACTTAATAATTTTTCTAAACCTCTACTCTTCTGCCCCCTAACATTCTCTAATTTTTCAGCGATGAAAAAATCTCTCACTCCATTCAACACACAGAAAAAATCAGTTAAAACTTTGACAAATTGTCCAACATTAACCGTCTCTCGTCTCAGCCCACAACCCCTCAAATGTGACAGTATGTCAGTGTGATTGTGCCACCCTTAATACCTGCGCGTAACCCCCACAGTGTGCGCTAAACGCCCGCGCAAAGCTTGACTAATCGTTCGTTTGCTTTGTGCACAGCGGATAATTTCATCCCCTTACAACTGACTGTTTGCGCTAATAACCAAAGTGGACAAGAGAGAAAATTGGACGAGATGCAGACTTCTGCAGAGACACAAAAAAAATTGTAGACGCTAAGCCAAGGAAAAAATTGAGGAAAACAGATGATTTTTCTGTATTATCACAGGTATAATTAAGGCTAATAAATGAATTTTTAATTGATGCCAACTGAGAAGTGCGTTGTTTATCATCTAAAAACATTAATCACCACAACACATCATGTTAGCATGATCTCAAAGCATCTCTGATTTCTCTACTTGAAACAATCCAATGTCAGCATGCGAAATCATTTTCTAATAAACAATTAACCATATATTACACTCACAATGTAAAACATGTGAGTTTCTCATGGTATGTTTCTGCAAAAAATTCTCAATTCAAATAAGTGCAATGAAAGTGAGAAAAAAAGAAGAAGCAAATAGAAGCATAGTTCCAGTTGTCTTTGCGGCCTGTTTAGACATGTTATTGAATGTCATCCAAGTGCGACGTGTCGTCATTTACATGGTTTTAATTAGTTGACGACATTTTGACGTAATTAATTTAATTAAAATAGCGCATTCAGATCGTGCGCCGGCATGCAACAGTTTTTCTTCTGAAGACGAGGACTTGAGACGGTCAGACAAATGCTTGAAGAAGAAGAAAAAGATAAAAGAAGATGTTACATATCTCAAAATATCGTTTTTGTTTATGTTTTTATTGGATTTGTCTATGATTTATTATGATGCAAATAAAGATGCATTTAGATAGAACAAAATTTTGAATTCTTATAACTTTTTAAAGAGTTATGATAAAAGAGTAGGTTAAACGGTAGATTATCTACAATTCATCTAGCTCATAGTTTATAAATAGAAAAATGTTAATTTATTGTTTAAAATTGGATTTATTTAGAGT
>JAODIE010000006.1:6325966-6415992 GCA_027575565.1 Diploeciton nevermanni
GTAATTAAATTATTGTAAATAATTACAAATTAAATTAAAGAGTATTAACAATCACTGAAATTTACTGTAAAACAAATCTAATTATTATTTTTTCAATATAATTTTATAAATTTGTAATAAAATATAATTTACAGCTAAATTTACAGCTGATAAGGTTATTATTTGACCTTATAATAGATTACTTTGAATAAAATCATTTAAATACAATTTACATCAATTTATAGACAATTTCACTCGCTTTCTGTTGCACATTTAATTCTTTATCTCACTAAATTATTATAAGAGTAATACGGATAAAACTAAGACAATGCAATGGAATATCTGAAAATAATTTATTACTAAACAATTTTCATTAATAAACAGGAACTATTCTTGTACTTCTCATCTCAATCGGAAACTCTTTTACGAGTTGCATAGTTAATGCGTAATTTAATGTGACTGAAATTTGTTGACAATCAATTTTATATCATTTTTATGACACAAACTTATATCGTTCTTATCACATTCATCTCTTAAATAATAAACTAATTATGAATTCCTTACTTTGAAAAGTGGATTAAGGGTTTCATTAATGCTTTTCGATGACTTTTTACGTTGATTTGAAAGCCTAACGCGTAAAAGTTGTAAGCTGCTTGGAATTACATTTGAGGTTAGGAACACCATCGCCCTCCAAGCAAGTGAATATAAACAACGTGGCAATAAAATCAAGTTTTACATTAACGATGCGCCGTTAAAATCTCGTCGTTAAAATTAGTCATTAACGTTTTCTTCTTCTGGTTTTTTTTTTCTTTTCCTGTTTGGACCCGTTCTTTAGCCACTGCGCTTTTATTTTCAGTCAATGTGCTGCCTGCCCTGTCCACTAATTTATTTCCCTAAGGGAGAGATTTCATTCTGTTAAGGAGAACAAACTAGAAGATCTCTAAATATGGAAAAAATGTTTTTGTGAAGAAAAAAATGAAGAGAAAAGAAATTATTATTTAAGTTGGGTTTTAGGTGATAATAACAGATGACAAATATGTTTTACGGATGATCGCTGTAGCGAAACAGATTTGAGGATTAATTGTCTCCAATTTGATGCATAAGTTAGCAAATTTACGTTAATATTGCAAAAGTTATAAGCAAAGAACGAAACAAAATACAAAACGAAAAGAAATCTATTACACTACTAAACGTTAGTGTCTTTTAATTAAAAATTAAAGAGTGTTAATTTTGATGAAAAAAATTTTTTGAATTACTACTGTAAAGTATAACTAATCTGCTTTCATGCAATGTATAAATATTGTGTGTATTATTGAAATTACGTTAGTTATAAACAAATACAAATTGGGCGATAAAAATCATAAACATAAAGGTTTAATTGATTTTAAACGAAAACTAATCATTGTTTGCGCATTCTTTTAATTTTTATTATTAATGCATTAAATAATACAACTTTTTAATCGTGTTGTTATCTTGAAAATTGTATAAACTACGACAAAAGAGAGAAATTTATTACATTATCATACGATTTGTTGTTTAATTGCAAATTTAAAGATGTTAATGTTTAAAACAGAGAAAAATTTTATTACTAGTATAAAGTACAAGAAATATGTCTCTAAATAATGTATAAATATTCTAAGAATTATTGAAATTACGTTAGTTATTAGCAAAAACAAATTTAGCGACAAAAATTATGAATATAAAGGTTTAATTGTTTTTCAGGTAAAAATAATCATTATTTGCACATTGTTTTAATTTATATTATTAATACATTAAATAATTGAACTAACTGCCATTAATTTGACGTTTCAATCATGCTGTTATCTTAGAATTGTTAGAAATTACGAGTTTCTCTTCGAGTTGTACTCAACCTCTTCTTTGTTAATTAAAATCTTATCAATTAAACTAACGCCGGCAAAAAGCCAACTTATTGGAAAACCGGCTCGTATAAGAAGAACGCCAAGAAAAGCGAACCCCATGCGAATGGAACGAAAAAGAATGAAGAAAAGCCAGTAGTGGTAGCCTCGAGCAGCGTAAAACGAACAATGCAAGCGAAACGTATACCACTTACAACGCCAAGTACACCAAGTACAAATAACTAAATAGCAACCAGTCCATCGCTTGAGCCATCATCACAACACGCCAACTTCGAGAGCTTTGAACGTTAAACTCTTCCAGTCATGTTCTTCGCTGAGCGAAGTTCGCAGTGAGTGGACAAAGACAACAATAGCAGTAGTAAAAAAGAAGAAGCGATGATGCTAAAGACTTCAGAAGAGTTGCAAGAGCTGGAGGAATGGAACGAGCAGCTAAGCCGCGAGCGTAACATAAATGAATTGTTCCGTGCGTCTTAAATTCCAATTCCAGTAGCTGGACGCACGTCATCTTCACATCTTTCAACTTCTTGCTTACTGCTGAAGATGCTGAGACTGCAGAGGTCTTTGTCTAGAGTGGATTTAATTAAATGCATTTCAAAATTGTTACCTTTACGACGTAAGTCATTTTGGATTTCTTTAATTTTCTAAGTTTATGCTGTCTGGATTATGATTTTGGTTTTTATCTAGGAAAAGTCAATACATTTTTGTTTACACATTGTGTCAAATTGTTTCATTAATATATTAAATAATACAACTACGCAATAATGTTGTTAATTTGAAAATACGGTTTTGTTTTTAATTGCAAATTAAAGGATATTAATGTTCAGAATAGTAAAAATTTTGATTACTAGTATAAAGTACAACTAATATGTTTTCATATAATGTATAAATATAAAAGAAAACTAATCATTGTTTTTAAATAGTACAACTAACTGGCTTTTAATTATGTTGTTATCTTAAAAATTGTATCAACTATAAAAAAGAAAAGTAATCTATATCACTATTATGCGTTTGTTTCTTCTTTAATTGCAAATTTATAGATATTAACGTACAGAACAGAACATTCTTGGCAAATAGTATGCAGTATAATTAATATGCTTTCATATGATGTATAAATATTGTAAGTATTATTGAAATTACGCTAGATATAAACAAAAATAAATATAGCGACAAAAATCATAAACATAAGGGAAAAATTAATCGTTATTTGCATTGTTTTAAATTATTTTATTAATATGTTGAATAATACAACTAACTGGCTTTGACTTGAAGTTTTAGTCATGTTGTCATTTTCAAATTGTATAAACTATGAAAAAAAAAGAAGTTTATTGCATCATTATACGTTTTTGTTCTTCAATTGCAAATTAAAGAATGTTAGCGTTCAGAACTGTGAAATTGTTGATTGCAAATCTAAAATACAACTAATATGCTTTCAAATAATGTATAAATTGTTATAAAGGAAAACAAAGTTGAAGGCAAAAATCATCCAAATGAATATTTAACATTGTAAATAGAATTGTCATTGGTACAGAGTATATTTTCCACTTTTGATTAATTTCCCACAGCAATTTTCATTCTAAGGCCGGAAAATATTAAACAGAAGTTTGAAAAGTTGCTTATAGTGTACGAATTGGTTCTACTGAATTGGGTCTACTCACTAATATGCAGATTAGGTGTTTTATGCAAATAAAAGCACGACTATTTGCTTTTCTACCAACAAAATTACAAACAATTGCAACAATTTTAAAATCACCTTATCTTAGGTCAAACATTTCCAACCCAACTTTATGATTTTTCTCATTCAAACATTCTTTTAATAGCAGGAAACAAAGATTTGCAATATGTAGAAAGATTATTCTGTAATGAAAAAAAAAAAAAACACTCTGTTGTTGGTAACGAATTTATTGGAAATGATTACGATTACGGTTAAACTTGAAGAACACTAATTATGTTTGTGACTTAAGTAGAAAATTGATAGAAAGTAATTTAAAAATAATAATTATTATCCTTCATGTTAATTTTCTAGTTATTATTAATTTTCTTTACAATATTTTCTGCAAACCTAAAAAATATCAATTCGAAATTTAGAAAATCGCCTAGAAATTAATACTGTGCATTTTAATGCTTTGTAACTTTGTATGTATTAATAATATACAACTTTTCTCCATTGTTCGTATAAATGCAACTATTTAATTATCTAAATATGCAATATCTTAATTTAAACATTTTATGTTTGATGGTAAAGAACAAAGATTGACAAAATGTGAACTCATTAATTAGCTTCGTCCTCTGCTTTTTTATTATCTTCTCTTTAAATTTCTTCCATTTTCCAAATTGTTTTGACTTTTCTTAATTTAAGTCAGTCTGCAGTAAGATTTTTTTTTGTACACAACTCTGGTAGTGTAATCTTGTGGTTGCTTACTTTACATTCTTCGCAATCATAGCATCCTCAATATCTTCAGCCGAGGCCGAAGAAAAAACAATGTGGAAGGCGGTGTTGCGCTCGAGCGCTTTTTCTATTCTAATCTTCTGGCTGGAATACTCGCAGTATTGGGTATTGGAGAGCATGACTTGAAACTTAGTTGTTGGGTGTTTGCAGGCAAATGGATTAAAGCATGCAGTGTTGCTAATGCGACGCGATTTTGTCAAGTCAAGACAATAATTAGATTTCGTGACTAAATCTTAACTCGAATCATGGTCTGCGCGTAAAACAGCGTAAGACATATGTTTTAATAAATAAACTGACTTAAGTCGATTGCAATACAAGAAAACCTCATGGAAGTACATAACTTTGTCTACTCATGACAACTTAAAATAAGTCAGAATTATGACCAACACCTATAACAAATCATCATGTTCATTATACAACGTGCACTATCTTTAGATCAGGCACATTCAAAGAATATCACAATACAATCGTTAAACTAGTAAAAACTAGTCAAGGGAGTCAAGCGTATACAATCTTCAATGTCGACAATAAAGATGCGCTCTTTAGCCTCTCGAACCTCTTAAACCAAGCATGATCGTGTTTGTAATGAGTAAGAATGAATAAGCTTAATGGCAAACCGCTGTCGTGAGAAGAGTACAGCATGATTTTACTGCACACCTCTGCCACTTGCTGCTATTGTCGATGTGGAGGTGCACTGGCTATTCACTCTATCAGGAGCAGCACTAAAGCTCTCTCTCTCTGTGTGTGTGTGTGTGTGTGTATGAGCGCACGTGTAGCGGTTTTCGTAGATGGAAGTAGTATAGACTGTTCCGAAAGCTCCAGCTTGCCGACCAATTGGGCGCAAGTCACGCCCGCGTCAGTCGGAGCTACCTTGTTGGCGCTCCACCCTCATCAGGAGCTTGCTGTCCTGACAGAATATATGCAACATTACTAACATTCTCGATATTCTTCACCCAGGCTTCTTGTGTGTTTCGAATACAACATGGTGGTTGCAGGTTGCTGCAATAAGAGAAAAATCAAAGAAAAATAGTATCGATGCTTAGGAAATTCCATGGATAATTAAAGTTTACCAACAATTGCTATTTTTCAATAACGGCTCGATTTATATCACTATGTCTGAATGTAAGGAACATGCGAGAGAAGTGTCTTTCTACCTTGTTTCCTGTCGCATGGCGAATTTACGAACGCATGACATTAATTTACATCGATTGACCTAGGTTAAGATTGAAGAAAGGAAAGGAGAAAGGAAGAAATATTCAATTAGATGTTTCTTGCGGACGCTTTTTCTTGTCACCGCTGCAAGCAGAAGAAACGTCATAAAGCATCCAGCGGGATATCCTGGGTCTTCTCTGGCGACGCCAAGAAATTTACACCCGAATCTAACAGGTGTGGAAAACCAAGCAAGCTATAATTTTTTTTACAGCAAAAGAGACAATGGGATATGGAAAAATGTGGTAATTTATTCATAAGAACTGATTAAAAAAATGGCAGAAATAAATCAGGAAATAATTATTCAAATAATTTATATTTATTATGAAGATGTATTAGTTTTGACTGCTAAGTTATGATTAATTTTTTACGTTAATGTCTATTCTAAACCTGGAGTTTAAAAGTTGTCTATACTTTCTGGATTCATTGATTTAGACCAGACTAATGCTTAATTTAATGTCTTGTAACTTTTCTTCTATTGATAATAACTGAATTCTTTTTGTTGTAAATGAAAGCACAATTATTTGACATTCTGCCACCAAAAGTCACTTTATCTTGGCACAAACATGTCTATACAGTTTTTATGTTGTTCATGATTTTTCTATAAGAAAATATGTTAACAACGACAAGCCAAGTTTACAACTTGGAAAACATTTAAAATAATGTTAATTTCTTATGATTTTATTCAACAACTGGAGTAAAAAAGAGAACACGTCTTATAAATAATTATTGTTCCGATTTATATAAATATGTATTTAATTATTGTTAATTTTTTTTGATATTTTTTATTTCAAATCTAGAAAATATAAACTTAAAGATTAATAAGTTGCCTATACTCTCTAAATTCATTGACCAACAATAAACTAATGATCACTTTAACAGCTTGTAACTTTTATTCTATTTACAACAAATAAAATCTTTTTGTAGCAAATGAAAGCACAATTATTTGACTTTTTGCCATCAAAATTACAAGCAATTTCTACAATTTTAAAATCATTTTATTTTGACACAAACATGTCTATACAGTTTATACATTGATTTTTTTATAAGAAAATATGTTGACAACCACAAACCAGGTTTACAACTTGGAAAACATTTATATAGTAGTAGTATGATTTATTTAGTAGAAGATATTTAATTAAGGTTAAATTAAAATAAAGTTAATTTCTTATGATTTTACTCAACAACTGGAGTAAAAAAGAGAACATGCCTTAGAAATAATTATTGTTTATATAAATATATATTTAAAAGTATTGATGTTAATTTTTTTGATATTTTTTTATTTTAAATCTGGAAAATATAAACTTAAAGATTGAAAAGTTGCCTATACTCTGAATTCATTGACCAACATTAAACTAATGTCCACTTCAATAGCTTGTAACTTTTATTCCATTTTCAACAAACAAATTCTCTTTCTTGCAAATGAAAGTATAACTAATTGGCTTTGTACCACCCAAATTATAAACAATTTCAAACATTTTAAAATCTCAATATGATGATTTAAAAATTTTCGAACAAATTTCATGGATGTGTATGCATATTTCTTTAAAAATCAACATTTAGAACCGTTTTCATCGCAAGAAAAGGAAAGATTAACAATATGAGAAATCATTAATTAGATACTTCCAAATGAAGCAATACGTTAGAGTACCAAATGAAGAAATCTTCTTTTTCTCTTCTTTTTGCAATTGTGTTCATCAAGCGTATAAACTAAATGTTTTTCTCTTCGTTCATTTTTTTCAATTTAATCAGTTACAATGTACTCAGCTGTAAATAGTAGAATTTGTTACCTACGAATTTTTAATTAATTAAATTATAGCCAGCAACCATCTTCGGTAGACATAAATCTTTTTTCCTTCTCAAACAAAACAGAATAAAAGAGTTGGCCAATGTAAGAAGAAATAGGAAAACAAAGTGAATGAAGAGAGGAGTGTAAGGAAGGAGAAAAAGTGAAGCGCCAGGACTGAGTGAAGAGAGGTAAAAAGTGGACGTATAAATGTTTATTCTCAAATTAGCAATTACGCAAATACAACTCATATACCAGGTGTCCACTTTATGCCCACCACGAAATACATCAAGTGGCGGACCATGTTGTTGAGCAACGAACCCCCCAACAATGGCAAACGTATGCAATTAATATATTGTTACTAGGAAAAAATCAATAGTATCCGTTGTATTATCCTAGGCCAAGAAGTACTTTTTTTACTTTTTTACTCAACTCCCGCCCAACGTCCAGATTGCCGGCCTTCCAAGCGAGCCGCCGCCCGACAGGTATATGCGCGCGCGTCTGCTGTACTGCCACCCCCACCATCCGCCCCAGCTCGGCCGCACGTCCGCCTCTCGGCGACGCGGCGCGCAGTCAACGCGCGGCCGTTGTGTCGGTACGACAGCGACGCGCGTTCTCCTGCTACTCCTGAGGCTCACTCTGCTGGTGCCGAAGAGAAGAAACGCGGCGGGTGTTTTTTGCCATCTTCCATCAAGGAAAAAACAGTGACGAGAAAAAAAAAGTGACATTGGTATAAAAATAGTGCGTTGGTAATTTGTGTATTGCGATAAAAACGGACCGCACGAAGGACATTAAGGAGGCTAGCCAGATTAAGGACACGGAGTGAAGTGAAGCAAGTGATAATGTGAGGCGAAAGAGATATACGTCTAGTACAAGTTCATGTGACTTAAGTGTATTATTCCAGTGCAATTAAACCTAACTAACAAATAGTCAATCAATCGCCTAGTGATTATCCTGTGCAACTGATTACATCCATCACCTGTCGGGGTAAGTTATCTTACTTAAGTCAATTCGTGCGAGTGAAGCGTCTTCAACGAAAACACTTTTCCATGCAGTGCAAAACATTGGCATTCAGATAGCAGCGATAACTTCTGATAAGGCAAGCAAACGTAGCTGATATCTTGGCCTAAGTCTGGTTTGTTTACGTTAGAAAGAATTAGGCAAAAACAACGCTGAATAGAGCAGGAAAAAGACACTGCTCAATGATGCTGCGTTTGTTGCCGGTTTAAGCGTTTTATTTCGTTCATTTTACGCGGAGAAAAAGACAGAAAGTAAATATTTCCAGGTGTTTTTCGAGACTTGTGGGTGTTGTTTAAGGGAGGATAACTATACGACTAGAGTAGATACAGATGCGATTCAAAGTGGAGATTACAGCGGGAACCTTTATTCGTTTATTGATAATAGTGTAATTACAATACTCTGTCTATTTAAGATAAATTCTGTCTTCTTCTTAAAATGTTCGCTTATCTTTCAATTTACACGTGATCTAGTTGAGATAAATTAACAAACTAAAGACTTATAGAATCTATACTAAACCGTTTTTCATCTGCTTTCTATTTCTATAGCGTTAGCTAGTTGAGTTTATGAGTTATCTGCATTTAAATTCCTGCTTCTTAATACCCACTGTTTTAGTTTTCTACTTGCACTAGTTTGGCGAAGAACTAAGTTAGATATAGTTTAGATTAAAAGTGGAGAATAAAGTAGAACTCTCCAAGAATGTTTTCTATATATTTTAAAATATAATTATTGGTTAATTAGTTATAAATTAATTAAAATTCTCAGTTTTTTAGATATTTCTTAGAATCTCCTTGAAATGCTATCTTTAATTTCAATTTTTACGTGAACGAATAGTGATAATTTAATAATCTAAGCACTAATATAGTCTTCAATTAAGCTTTTTTCATATGTCCTGAGCATTACTTATTTGTTCAGTATAGTTTACTGCTTATTTGCATTACAATTACTTTATCTTAAACCAAATATTTTTAACTTTTAAGAGCCTCTAAGTAATGAAAGCAAGGTGTATTTTATCTGCACACAATTTAAATTAAATGCTTGTGAAATTATTAATTCAAAGATTCCTGACGATCGAAGAGCTTTGATGAGGTTCTTGACGAATTGTGTCGGCGTTGAACTCCCGCGTGACTTGAATGAAACAGCACTAAGTGAACCCGATGCTTGAATATCCTGCCGCCGCTACACATTTTCGGACCTGCTGATTCACGCGTTGCTATTACCGGCATGAAACTATGCTACCTGTAACCATTTAACAGAATTGCGTAACAACTTGGAATTGAAATAAAAGAGTTACGAGAAGAAAAGAAACTTCAAATGACACCTAATTTGATTAGATTGCGAAAAGTAGAAATAAATCAACAACAAGAAGAGTAACAAGTGTGGAAGTAATGTAGAATTATGCGTTGATTAAGTTTAGACTAGTATTCAAAAGCTGAGTTAAAAGAAATGAGAGAAATGTTGGAAAATTCAATTAATTTTGAGCAACAAAATTGACGCGGTTTAGTCAAATGTTGATAACTCGAAAAGTAAATCTTGTTTTAACGTGATTTAAAAAGCATCTGAAATTATGATAATTTTTCTTTCAAATTCTTCATAGACTTTTGAATTTTCGTTATTAGTTGTAAAGTTACAACGTTTTCAATCAAATCAAATCAATTTTAACATTTATGTTAAATTTAAGAAGAAATTATTTCCAGTTTATCAATATAGATAAACAATTTGTAGTATTAATTTGTAACATTAATAAACTTGATGTTATTCACCCTCAAATGGCAATCTTTTTTGCTAAACTTTGTTCTCCACATGTTTTACTTAAATTAACTTAACTCATCCGACTTATGTCTCAGAAGCACCACAAGTACATCTGCATGCTAAGAATAATTACTCAACAATTATAACATTCTCCGTCGGCCGAAAAACGAGCAGTACGCAGAGTGGGAACGCAATGTTTGCGTAATTGCAGTAGCAGCGGCTTAAGCTACTTAAATGGCGTTTAAGTCACTAAGGACGCCACAAAATAAATCAAATAAACGAACGAGAAGGCAGGAAGTTGATATTATAATAATGATCTGATTAAACTTTATATCGATTTAGCTTTTGGCTAATTCGAAGGATACTAAACAAAGTCGAGAGGAAATGTTAGATTATACGAGGATTGGTAAATAAATTGAGTATGGAAAATAATCTAAAGTGTGAAGAGATGTACAAGATGAATATTGAGACGAAGAATATTCAAAGAAGTCGAATCTTTTTTATTGTGACTTAGGATTCTTTGTTGATATTGCTTGCTATGTTATTGGCACTTAGACTTTGCATTTTACATTGTGTCTTACGGGTCTTCTTGTTTTCTTTCTCTTCTTATCTTGTTCCACATAATTCAAACTCTTTTCGCTTGTTTTCCAGGTCTTCCGCTCCAGTTATCGCGTTCTCCACGTCGGTTGTGACTGAGTGTAGTGATTCCTTCAGAATGTACCCTTGGTACCGTGACTCTCTCGGGGGGCAGTTGGGGCAGCTGTGCGGGCCGATGGCGACTACAATCAAGACCGAGAATGGCTACAGCGACTGCATGGTGGCGCTGGACTATGCCGCACAGAGCAAGGTAGGTTGATTACGCCTAACCCTTTTTAGCGTTTTACACCCTTGCCGAAAATACATACTGTATTATGAACAACTCACCCTCTTCATTATTACCCGAAACGTGTACTTAGATGCGACTTTTGATTTTTTGGCGCTTGTGAGGGTGATTTGAATGAATTAGTAGTCAAAACATGCAAGGGATGAGTGTCCTAAGCAAATAAACGGTTTTTCAGCAAATGTTGGAGGATGATTTAAGGAGAGTTTATTTGAGGTTAAATTTTATTGTGATGAGTTTATTCAATAATTATTTGAGACGGAATCGTTAAACGTATTGCAATGTAGTTTGAAGGGGATCATAGGAGGTTAAATAGACTTTATTTGCATGTTTTACTTGTAAAATTCACTTAATTTGTTCACGAGTAATGAGCATTTAAAGTTGATACTTTTCCTGTGGTTTTTTTTAATTTTTTTCTATTGAAGAATTGCAAGTCATGTTTTCTTAATTACTACAAGACTAATTAAGATAGAAGCAAAAACTAAGCGGAATTTTGCAGATGACAAATTGCGCTTTATTATGCGCGTTGGCAATGATTCCTGGAATTGTTATTGCCAGAGTTATTAGACTTTAAAGTCAACAATTGATTTTAACATGGAAGCAAATTATATGTTTTTAAATTCGTAATAAATCATAAACTATTGGCCACATTTAAACAATCTAATTAATTTTAGATCTTACATTAGATATACTTTCAAATAGAGTTAACATAGCATTCTGGAGAAAAACATTTCTACTTTAATTCAACATTTATTGTTGTCAATAAATTGGTGTAAATTTCCTCAATGTTCTCACATTTCTCCGAAGGCAGCAGCTGAAATCGTAATTTTCCTCGCAGAAATCGAAACCAACATAACCACACGCTGCCCGAAGCAAGCAAAGAAACGCTTTCTGCAGTCTGAGCGTGATTTATTGCATCTTTTATCTGAGAGCGGCATCTCGCACACACCCGCGCTAATCGCCGCGATCTGCAGCTATCCGCCTCCACTCGCCAAGGCCTCAAAGTATAAAGAACGGCGGAGAATTAAACGGTCACGCTGCCTGCTACTGTGCGCCGAGATTAAAAGATCCGGCGGCGCGATGCCGAAAACGAACGCCGATGGAGATTACCTCAGCGAGTCGGCGGCCGGCGGCGGCGCGATCCCATACAGCGATATTCTAATTCGCGACAACTTGTAAATCGTCCACGATCGCGGCGGTCAGATTGTCCGGCGGCGAGATAAACGCGCGACAGGCGGACAATCGCTAAGTACTTGCAGTTGCAAACAAGAAGCAAAGAAGAAGTAAACAACGTGGATGCGCTGCTGGATGTTTCCTGCTTATATCAACGCTGTGGCTTTTCTCGAGAGGTTAACAAGCGGAGGAAGCGGAGGATTGCAATCGTTGCAGACATTAATTACGCAATTAATTAATTAATGAAGATGTCCACGTGGTCTCTGTTGCCTGCGGAAGATGTTGCAGGAGTTGGAAGTAAGATTTCACATAATTTAATTGCAGTTGAAGATCAATGGCAATATTTAGTTTCTTCTATTCTGTTGATAAGATTACACTTTACATTGACTTCAATCATTTTAGATAATTAATTATTCCCAGAGTCACAACAATATTTACTCAAAATCAATTTGTCGCATGTCGCACTGAAGCAGGCAACATACCGAAAATTCGTAACTATACTCAACAATAGTTTGTCTTAATAACTCAACTCAATTATTAATTACGTTTTCTTAAAGTTGACTTTGGAAATTATCAGAGATTTTTTACTAAATTATTATTTGCACGGAAGGCAATTATAATATTTCAGGTTAATCAAGGTTTAATTTTTTTTCTTCTCGCAACTTTCTTAGTTTTTTATCCATCTTGCCTTCCTTTCTCTCCTAGATCATCATCTAGAGAATTTAGAATTTAGATTGTGTATTAAATGTGCTTTTAAACAAAATTTCGTATGTTTCAATAACTCAATTCAATAAATAATTACGCATTTCCAAAGCTGATTATAGAAATTGTTCCGTCACCATTTAAAAAATTACTCTAAATAATTATTTATTTGAAAACTAAATAATTTTTGATTCTCTAAACTTTTCCTTTTTATTATTTTGTTTTTCGTATTTATTGAAATGATTTCTAAACATTGCCGCATTTTCATTTGTTGTTGATATATCTCTCACTCTCAATATGATTTTCGCTTTGATTTTTTTATTCTCGCATGTTTCAACGCGCGAGATTTACTGCACGAAATGCACACAGGTAAATAGAAAACACCAAATGCCAAAGAGTGATACCATTAAACATTATGTACAAATCCATTGCCGATAATGATTGAATGAATAAGGCACGTCTAGCAAGCGTGCCTTCTTCGGCGTACCCGTCTTCAGCTTGTTACTACTGTCATTTGAATTCCACAGACGAAGATTCCAGCAGAGAAAATCGACAAAAAACAAGTAATCATATCATAAAAACGTGTAAACACTCATGAAAACATATACACTTTGAAATTTGTTCGTGATTTCAGCACGTAAGTGACTTAAGTCTTATTGACTCTCTTACCATCTTTCTGCGGGAAAATCGAAGAAAATTCGTGATTGTAATAAAACTGAAAGTATAGTATGATTCTGATTGGTCACATTACATTACGAAAAAAAAAATGGCGTCCATCTTGATGTCTTTTGCAGTCGGTGGCAGTTGGTGGCAGTTGGTGACTTAAGTCGGTTTCTCAGCCTCATGCGTCTCATGTCTTCATGTCGCACATGTCTGCTTAATTTGTTATTCCGGTGGCGTGCGTACGTTGCGGCCTTCTTCGCCTTCTTCGTCCGCTAAACATACTTAACTTATTTTAATTTGACTTAACTCAACTTTGCTCACTTTACTCACTTTTGCTCAACTGTAGTGGAGCAAAAACGCATTCAAGAATCACTAACAGCTGAAACTTGCAGAAACTCAGCGCAAAAAGTTGTATTTGAATTGACTTAAGTCACTTTAACAATATGCCTTTAGTTTTAAAAAAAAATTGATTAATTCAATTTGCCTAATCAATTCAACAAACAACATAAATTTCTCTGACACTGTTTTGAAAGCAAGTTGATTTAAGCAACAATTTAAGATGACATGGGTCATTTTCAATTGGTAGAATTATTGTTTTATGTGTTTTATATGATTTTATCAGAAAAATAGAAGTACAAATACTCATTGAGTATATCAATTATCAAATTCATTAACAGGTAACATTGGCAACTTATTTATAGCAACCGTGCGCGAGTAGCAATTATTGTAATGTGAAATGAGAGAAAATTGGCGCACTTTTTCTATTGATGCACTCAGGACAATTTGCATTCGATTGCAATCAATAACAAATAACAAGACAGGAACTGTTTGATACATTAAGCAATTAAAACATTAAAACGTCAAAGTGATAATATGCTTATAATGTATGGTTGATTTGTTCCATACGACAAATTGCCTTTTGAGTAAATATTCTTGTGACTCAAAACATAATTATTTATCTAAAATTACTGAAATCAGAATTTTTCAGTTATTGAAATTGAGATATTTCGATTAAAA
Organism: Diploeciton nevermanni; assembly: GCA_027575565.1. Classification (NCBI taxonomy): domain Eukaryota; kingdom Metazoa; phylum Arthropoda; class Insecta; order Coleoptera; family Staphylinidae; genus Diploeciton; species Diploeciton nevermanni. The sequence goes on from JAODIE010000006.1 coordinate 6,340,468, forward strand.
TGACTTAAGTCACTTCGAAAATAATCGAATTTGTAGTATTTCTCGAAAATTTGAAGCTTGCCAATTGAGAATCAATAAAAAAAATCCATCTTAGTTCTAGTGTTCTACTGCAAATTAATATGACTTAAGTCACTTTGACTCGATTTAGATCTAGATTATACTGGAGTCAAACAGACAACATTTTGAGTAAAATAGCTTAAGTTAAATCAATTTGGTATTTAAAAATATTAATTTGAATTTGAGTTTGAATTGTTTTTGCATTGATTTAAATTAATATGACTTAATTTACTTTAAGTCAGCTTGAATAAGATAAAATAACGTGGAGTTAAATATTTTAAAGTTATAGGAAGAGAATTTTTGAAACGGAGAGAAATCTAAAACAACTGACATGTTTAGATCAAAATGACTTAAATCACTTCATTGTAATATTTCGACAATATTTTGAACTATTTAATTTTACAGGTATCAGTATAAACCAATCATAAAATAGTATTCTCTTTATTTTCTACTGCATTTCTTCTTTTAAGCAAAATGACTTAAGTCATCTTATATTACTTCAAAAAAATGTCATCACTGAACAGAATAAAGTAGCATGTAACGTTTTGAAGCTACTCGACAATAGCTCTTCTGCTTCGTACATCGCTCGTGTCTCTTATCCGCCGCAATGACTTAAGTCATGTAAGACTCTACATTCAATTCGATTACACGCATTAACTCGCAATTTCTGCAACTGCAGCGTCGCCGCCGAGGGCTTCTAGCAGCGCATAGTAATAATCATAATTAAAAGTCATGTGAATTTTGACTTACGTCAAGCAATGTAATCTAATTCGCAGTAAATGTGGTGCCTCTCAAGTAATTGGCTGTCGAAAGAGATAAGAAGGGTTTGATAGTGGATGCGAGCGATTCAAGTCAGTTTTTACCATTTTCTGTGACTATAAACAAATTTTAGACTTAGGTCATATTTCTTCAATTTTGTTTGTTTGTTCATCATGTGTGGTCATGATAAAAACAGCATCATTACTCGCTTTTGATGGTGTTGCTTTTACAGTAGGTTACTTAAGTCAATGAAGCGCCACCTGTGCGCATTCCTTAAGTCAGCTTAATGTTAATTAATTAATTTCTAATCTCGCGCTTGTAATGAAACGGAAAATTAGGTAATTTGCCAATGAAGGAACCAAATGAACTGAAGAGACGTAAAGACGAAGGAAAGAGAAAGGATAGGTAGGTCAGGTTTCAGCCAGCCGAGTGGAAATAATTAACTTTGAGAGTCAGTAAATGACTTAAGTCAGCTTCTGTTCCAAACTTGAATACCTCAAGAATACATTAATTTGAAATCCGAAATCCAGATAAAATCTAAACATTTCTCAACAATAATTTTACATCGACCAATCATTTTCGGTCTTTGTTGATTAGTTTGTTATTAATTAGTTACTGCATTTATTTAAGTAGTTTTCCGTTTCCCTCGATATGTGTTCTGTTTGCTTGAATTTAATTCCTTGTGCATTGTGCAGAAGTAAGCAAAAACTGGCTCGCATTGCCTGCGGCGGGGCGGCGGGGCGGCTGGTCGGGGATGGCGCGAGTGTCATTTATCACAACGTCACGGGCACCGTCACTTCCGGCATAGTGGGCGTCCCTACGGCGCGACGCGACGCTTAACTATCTGTGACAACTATCAAATGCGCTTATTTTTCCCCCGAGAAGCTCGACTGCGCCCAGCCGCCCCACGACCGCCACCGAGGCTGCGTTACAGACAAATGAAAACATGCTTGAGTAAACAATTCTGCTAGAATTATCGCGATACAGTCATAAATTCATAAATAAACGCACAATGCAAGCGTAGCGAGAATTGTCTTCTGACTTAAGTCATACTAATTTAATGAACGGAAAGAATCTTGGATACTATTTTTTGCTTAAAATCGATAAATAGCAAATAAACAGGGAATATTGAGATATCAATTTAATTAGAAGCGGCTTAAGTCATTTTGGGCAAAAGATCGCCGTTGAAAATTACTTAAAAGTCAATATTTTTCAAATCGGAAATATACGACTCCTTTTGATATTATTGCCATTCAATTAATTTAAAGTCATTAGTAATTTTTGTGCAATTTATTGAGGAATGAATTAGGTTTGATGTGACTTAAGGCATTTTGATCATATACAGTAAACTAGAAGTACTTGATTTAGCCTAAACTAAGTTACATCTAAGTGGTTTTAATCATCTTTTTTGCATGAGTAAAACGGATTTGTTCCGTTCTCAATTTTTTTTCTACAACTGGACCATCGAGTCGCAACCAACTTAAGTCACATTAATTTAAGCACTCCAGTGTAAATTATATTGGACCTGATTTTTATGATTGTGATGGCTTCCAATCTATAAATATTAAATTGAAACAAATAATTGGGAAGTCAATTTCAACTCATTTTAACCAAAATTTCTTTATTTCCACTGGGTCTCGTCACTTTATAATTGACAATTTGATTTCTATGACAGCAAAATATTGAACTCTTGACAATCTTTCTGAATTGAATTAATTCAAAGTAATTTAAGTCATTTCAATCTCACCTATCTCATTAAAATCCGATTTCCCTGTTTCGAATCGTTGAAATTGGTTCGGAATGACATCATTCCTCATTTGCCCCACATTTAGTAGCCATCCGCGAGGATGTTTGTCTCGGGTGTAAGTATTAATTGATCGCGGTCGTTAGCGAGTGAATGACGCCTAAATGCATGCGTCGCACACGATGCGCGATAATTGCCCGTCCGCCTCGTCATTATCGGGACTTATGCAAATTACAGCCGCAGTGCACGCATGTGCCAATCCGCTGATTGCGTGAAAAATTACCGAATTAAATCGATGGCTTCGATGCCAACATCTGCGTCGGAATGTTAATCTGCATCTGCTTCATATTCAACACACTCATTTGACATTTTCGACGCGAACACGCTGAGAAAAAACAAACAACTGTCTTAAGTCACATTTGTAACTTAAGGCAGTAAATATATTTTCAAATATCACTGTGTTGGTATGTAAACACTTCCAGGATGCTCCTGATGACTTAATGATCATTTGGTTGCCTATCCTTCAGCCATAGCTAATGGACCTGCGTTTACGTTATTGCGGTTAGAATTGCCGCCCACTCGCCTCGGGCCTAACGATAATGGTCCACAGTGTAGTCCCTGTCATTTATAAAGCCAGCGCATTCCCTTTTCGCGTCCGGGAGCCAACATTAGCCTCTACTGGCGGTGGATGTCCTGTTGTCCTGTGCGTGCATCCTCAGAACAGATTCCTTTTTTTTGTCAGTCGATCATCCGTCTTCCGATGGCGGCCCGCCCGGAATCTATCACTCGATGGGGATTAGAGAGGAGATAAATCGCTCTGTCGCCGGCAGAGAATCTGGGGGCGGTGGGTGCACGAAGCAGATCTTACATCGCTTCATAACTTTAATTTACTCATATTAATGCATGGTAATTCAATCGCTTTGGGATTTGGGACGGAAATGTCTTTCGTACGGATTTGGAAGTGTTTTATGCGCATTCTGGAGGTTTCAAAATGAGAAATTGGAAAATTACTAGAATTGTTTGAGCAAGTGTGCAATTGCAATTGTAGTGTATGTTTGGCTAGGGTGGTAAATGACGGGGAACGTAAACGACACGCAGTTTGCAATGCGCCCCCTTTCGATTTATGCCACGCTTCATGCGTTTCTTCCTTCCTTTCTTGGAGACAACGTCATGATATTTGCTTCTTTCCGCACGCCAATTTACAAAATACAAAAAAATACCATATATATATATATATATATATATTTGGACATTTCAATTGAAATCTAATAATTAACTAAGATGACTTAAGTCAAAACTGTCGAGTTTATCAGCTTCTTCTTGCCTTCTAATAAACAAACAAACTGTTATTGAGTTAATTAATTGCTTGATGAGTTACAGCATTAGCAAATTGTTCAATTCACAAAACAGTTAATTGATAATGTGTCCGTGTACTTAGTGCAGGTAATGTGAAATAATTTAATTATTATGATGACTCGGTTTTTCTCGCAATTTTTCTTGCTCCTTGTTGTTTCAAGCATGTTTCAAGCCTGTGTGCTACTCGCGGTGTTTGCAAAATGTGCACGCTGTTATTGCTTAATCATTATTTTAATAAATATCGTCTAATGTTGTCTGCAATCCAGCGTTGACATTGCACTTTTCCTAGCTGCTGCAAGCTGCACTCATGCGACCGCACAGGCTGTTGCATTGTTGTGGAATTAAGTCAACATCAACTTGAAACTGTACAACCGTAGTTTTGATTAATGTTTTGAAATATTGTCCAGGTGAATAAATACAGCACACTGAAATAATATAATTGTAATTTGATGTCCACGAATGATGGACACATGTTAAGTTACTGGGGTTGGATAGAAACAAGAAATTAGAAAATTTTCGCGCTGAAATGCAACAATACTCAATTGCACAATTGCACAATTGCATTCGATTTGTTTGCCTTTAGCATGTGTTCAGCTAATTTGTTATATCAAATTACAGGCAAGCGATAAATATTAAGTAGTAGAAAAGAAACTCAGTGAGAGAACCTTTGGAATGGAATGGAAATTAACAGGGAAAAATGAATTTTAAAGAATCGTAAAAGTGGCCCAATTTGAGGAACCGGTTGCCTACCGTTTGCTTTCTCCATGATAATTATTACAACAACATAATTTTGTAATTGCAGCAGTTACTTCTCGAATTGTGATATTTCGTCAATGCTTTCATAATTGCTGTGAATCGAGGATTATTGTATTGATGATGTGTGTGTCACACTAGGTAGCTTACGGTGTTTTGTCAAAATTGGAGAGGGAATAATTTAGACAACTATTTGCAGTTTAACTTAGGCTACTACTTGGATCGCAAAAAAATAATTTTTTCTTGATTTAAATTTTTGAATAACACGATTGCATTAACACACAGGTCTGAGCTGCTCGGCGGCTTTTCTCTCTCTCCCACATTAGTGACCTATTGCAGTCGCACCGTTCCAAACATGTTAACCTGATCTCTATCTACAAAAAATTATATGCATCGATCACACCAAAGCTCTGAGTAAATTTATGCTATTGATACTAATTAATAATTATTTATTAGGACACTATTTTTATCATTTTACGCAAATTCCTCATTCAATAAATTAAATAATAGTACTGACAACTCCGTAAGCACATAGAAATAGTTTGAAGCATATTAATGATTAATCGAAAGATGCAAATAATTAACGTTGCACATTGAAATTTCCACGGCTGCCACAAATTAGCAGCAATTATTTTAATTTCAAGAAAAACTCATCTCTATTCTATTTACTGGTTTGACATCGCAGCATAATTAAGCAAAGTTAAAAAATTATTGCAAATTAATATAACGCGTAGTTGAACATATAATTTACCAATTCGAACAAGTTTCGCAAATTGATTGCTCGCACTTAATTTATGACTGAATTAATGTTGCAATTATTGTTTTGCGCCCGCGAATGTGTGTTTTTTAAATATAGTAAATTACACGTCTAACTGCACTCATTTATAATTTTCCACTTTTTTATTTCTCTTTGCGCTTATAGCAAAAAGTCGGATTGCTTGCTTTGGATAAGAGATGTCGCTGTGCATAGGTGACGAGAGAAGTAAACTTTACAAATCAATAATTCGAAAAGCACTTGAGATATAATTACAGGCAAAACGGGAATATTTTATGAAAACAATACATTCTACAGGAATCAATAAATTAACAAGTTTGAATGAAATTGCTTTGCTTGTTTGCTAAAGTCAGTTGACTTAATGGAATGTGTTTAATGAATGTGTTATGCAGATGTTGCCGCACTTTTTCACACGGAATTAACATCATTCACGTTGTTCGTGTTTATATTACTAGCTATGGATGATAAAACGTGTGAAGAATTTGTCAGCAACAAAAAAGACACAAAGCTCTCGAAGGAACAAGTGCACACCATATGCATACAACATATTACACTAACATACTTCCACGACTATTTATAATTGATGCTAAGATGCTTGTAGCATAGCAAACTGGAGACGAGCACGAAGAAAGCATAAGTAGCACCTGCTCCAAACAGGTATAAAAGGCGAAGAGGTGGTGGTGCGACGAACCGTGAGCAGGAAAGGCGGGCAGGTTGGCGGCGGATGGACGCGTATTGGTCGGCGTGGGTGGCGGAAGAACAAAAGCGGGCAGTGCCGGACACGCCTTCGTGTAGAGCAGTGACTATTTGTGTATGCATTTCCTGCATTTAATGCGCTTTTGGTACTTGCTCGTAATGACTTATGAATTATGCATGTTATTATTGTGCTGAAGTAGAGAATGTTGATTGTTTATCTGCTAGTGTACTGGGAAGAAGTTGCAATTCAAGTGGACATACTCGCTGAAAATTGAAGGAATTCAATTAGAATGAAATGAATTATTTACCAAAGCACTAGGGGAGGTGTCACTACTAACTGCCTCGCGCCTCTCTCTTGAAAAAAAAAACATTGTTAACAAACGATGAACAGCGTAATAACAATATAACAAGCGTAATTGCTATTTTCTATTTGTTTGCTCTCGTAGTATTACTTTCATTCTTCTATTCGCTCATTATATGCTTGCATTGTTAGACTAGATGGCGTTGTCTGTATCAATTACCTGGCACCACATTATAACCTCCCTTCGCTTGCTTTTTAATGGCTCTTGTTGTTTTTATCAATAGTGTCTACGCTATTAGCGTTGTGGGCACTGTTGGCAGATGGAGTACAGGATAGTAATTGCAAGTGCAATTGCACGTCATTGACCGGATCCGCCTCGATGGCCATTATGTTTTTAATTTGCTTCATTTATTGCTATTACTGTTGTGACGCCTCATTCTTCACTTAACCACGACCACCCAAATGCGAACAACACTAAGCAATTTGCTTGTTGGATTTCACGTGGAATTAAATCATTTATTGCTTTAGTTTAGGTTGATTCAAATTAAGTCATTAAGCCATTATACTTCAGCAGGAAACGCAGTGTATTATTATCATTAGTTGCATCTGACATCAATCATGATATTACACGAAAACAAATCTAGGCAATTCACTCGATACGTGATTGTTATTTGATTGCTACATTTCAACAATATTTCAACGTGTCAAGATATAAATATAATGTTTTATTGAAAAAAAAAAACAACTCTCAAATGACTTGTTTTAAAAAAAAAATCGATTGTAATGGTATCGATTATTTTCCTATTGCGCCATCTATCATCATATACGTATGCACAATGCATCCCCTAAATTCAGTTCAGCTTCTCGCCGCTTTACAGTCGAGCTGCGCCACTGTTGGACGATCGATAGAGGAAGCAATGAGACGTTTCTAAATGAGTGCGCGGAATAAGGAGAGAAAAAAGGGGTACAACCCTCAAGTCTACTCTGAGCTTTACCACACAGCTTTAGGAATTGAGTTAGAAGGTGCTAGATGGCGCCAAATACATTGAACAGTCTGAATTCAGAGAAAACAATTTTCTTTCACTTAAATTAAACCATAGTTTATACTATTAATTAAGCACTGCCTGACATGTTAATTACAATGCATTTCTTTTTGTGTTGTTGTTGCCAAGTTATTGTTATCCTTGAAACCTGCAAATATTTCAGAGTCAAACCACTACGAACAACAATTGAATGTGGATTTTCTTCGTGCTTGTATTATTGGCGTGCTTTGCGTAGAATTGTCGCTCGTTGGAGGCAGGCGTCTATGACCCACCCTAATGTATCGACGTTTTTTTCGCCCGTCGCCGCCGACGCTGTGCCGCCGGTGCTCTTCACCGACTGCGCGGCGCTTTATTCCTCCGCTCACATTCACAGAACTAGGCGGTACAAGAGTGAGATGCAAGATTGAGGTGGTGTGTTATTACTTACTCATGTTTTATTACTCATGCAGAAATAAAATAAATGAAACATTTAAGAAATGACAAAGAATCGAGCCGGAAAAATCACAGCAATATGATAATATTACAAAGGGAATGAATATTGACTTCATGCAGGAATGAAGTTGAAATTCTCTCTCGCTCGCTATTGCTACCACATTACGCATTCCAGAAAGAGTGAATTTCATTCTTCATCAATGAACGAAGCTAATTCCTGAGAATTGCCAGTGTTGTTCGAATCAGCCGAGACAACGTGCCAGTTGAGGAACGAAGCCGGAAAGTAGAGAGTGAGAGTGGCGATCATACCTGCTGCCTGATGGTGTTGGTGAGTTCGGCGGAAAGTTGAAAGGGTGCCGCTTGTTGCGCGGCCGTCGGGCGCGATGAAGAACTTTGACAACTGTCACGATGCGCAGGATGGAAGAGAAGTGATGCCTTCTGGTTTCTTATATACAGTGTGTTGCATGTAGGATTCATCTTGGTTTATCCTGCATTGCGTTAATTCTGAACTGAACTTAATTTTCGCCTAAATTATTCAATTCATCATTTGATTCAAGCTCTACCTACTATTAGCTGACTTCTGTGCGTTAGAAGGCTTGTTGTTATCTTCTGGAAGATGTGAACGAGTTTTATTTTCTTCACTTAAGATCTGTCGGCATTCCTCCTTTGTCATTCTTTTTATTCGTATATTGACAGTAGCATCCTTTTGTTTTGCTGCGGCCCGACGGAGACAATTTAGAGCTATTCGTGCGATTTTGATAATTTCCCAATTTATATCCGCGCTATAGGTATCAAAGTGCCGACGCGAATGCTGCTCACTTCTTGCTCAACTATTTTCCTATTGTTTCGGCTCACTGGGAATTTGAAACGAATATTTATCAAATGCATAAATTCAAGCAGAATGATGGAGTGAATGACGTTTCCGATAAAAATTGACTTAAGCTATTTTAGCCAATCTACCAATTGCTGGAATTAATTAGTAATCAAAGGCAAATAAAGTTAGGTAAAGTTAGTTGGAAATCATAAATTAGCTTAAGTCACATTACTTGATGAATTAGTCAATTTAAACAAAAAAAAAAAAAAACGTTTTACAAAGAAATACTTTCATTGAATCGAGAGAAAAAAAAATAGGTTAGAGAAAAAGAGTGAAAGTAGAACTAGATTTTACTTACTTTCATCAACAAGAAAATTATTAAAAAATTTCGTACTTTTGGTAATTAATTGTTGATGACATTAACTAAAAAAAATATTAAAAATAAAACAAACAAGAAAGAGATAAGTTGGCAAAAAATATAACAAGCACAAGTTGACGTAAATCACTCTATTTAATAGAATTGTCAATTGGTAATAGGACAAAATAATATTTATTTACATATATTCTTGTTGAGTTGAGAAGAAAAAAAATTTTGAAGGATCAACGAAAAGTAGAAATTGACTTACGTTACTTCAGGTATTCTAAAAAGTATGATATCAAAGTATTCAACAATTTGGAACTGAAATTATTTAATAATAATATCGTATAAATTCATATATTTCTTTAAAATTTTTGAAGATCAAAGAATGATTAAGTTTTTACAACTAAGTCTAGTTTTTCTTAAAGGTTTCAGTTACTTTGGTTAGGTTAAATTATAATAACACAAAGTTACTGCATTTATTTTACGCTGGATTTAAATAAATAGAACTAGGACAATATAGGAATTGACTTAAGTCACTTTAATTACATGCAAATGCTCTGAATCAAAACTGTTATTTAATAACTATTCTCTTCTAACTTCAGGAAGAAATAAGTAGATTCCAATCTTTCTTTGCTTCAAATTGAAGTAAATTAATTGACTTAATTCACTTGCTCCACTTCGTAGCACAGTCGGTACGTCGTCTGACTGTAGCAGTGATAGCGAGATGCATATTCGAGGGACGCGGATTTAATTCCTGCTAGGGGTATATTCAATATAATATATATTTCCACCGATTTCAGTCTCAATTACTGCTAATAGCCTTGGTAGTTGATGCAGTATAATGGATGAAGGTCAAGTACGGTGCCGGCAAACCGACGTGAAAGCAGTACGCTCCAAAAATAACAAAATTACCAATTGCGCAATACACTGATAACATAATGAGTAATCAATTTCATAAATTTGTAATTAGAGCAATTCGGAGAAATGCCCTCATTGCTTATTTGTAATTCCAAGTATTCAATTTTCAGCAATCGAATAGACATAGTCCCAGACACGCGGCACCATCAAAAACTAACTAAAATCGATTTAGCTTGAATATCCTTTCATCAATGTATGAATAATATCTATTCAACGACATCAAGTTGCGTTTAAATTGTAGAAAGAACAACAATTTTCTTTGCCATGGCAAAACTTCCACTTCACGCTTAGAAAACCCAAATTTTTCTTGTCAACCAATTGTTGAACATCATCCTCGCTCCCTGGAGAAAATCGACTTGCTCGCTCGTAGAAAAAACCATCCATGTGAATTGGGAGTGTTTTGAGAACTTTTGCGGCTGGCAAATTTAATTAAAATAAGCGCGCCTGCTTACACTGTGGGGCGGCAACATGGCCTCCACCACTCTTGGTTTGTTTTTAGAGAAAACACGCTGCGAAATAGAGGAAAAAATGAAAAAATAACATTTGTTTTGCGAGATGGAATTTTTCTAGATATTGTTTTGCACGTTAAAGCATACAAAGGTTTATTAAACAATTTGCAACAATAATAATAGCAAACAATCATGAAGATGGGACAATATCGATTGGAATGTAGGTAAAATATGTTTAGTTGCTATCGCTTGTGTAAGGTCCGGATGGAGGCGGCAGGCACGACGGCGGCGCTTGTCTTGACGTGCGTCTACGTCGTGTCTAGCCAGCCGCTATCGATCCCGTCCTGTGTGCCGAATACTGCCTCTCCACACTCTGCCACACCATTCTACTCTTCTACCGCCGCCCCTCCCCGCCGCCTCCAAAATACGTTCCCCACATGTTTTTCACATTTTTTCGGCGCGCGCGTTTTTTAGATTCCCATTCCAATCGCCGCCACTGCAGCCCCCTAGTATACGATACCACAGCACGCTAGAATTTTATACGTGATTTTTTTCCCTGCTGTGTTGTACCTCGCCGAATATTGCCCGAAAACTCTTTTTTGCGCTTTACACGGCGGAGGCGGTGCAGACGAGGCCAGCGGCGGCGAGTCCGCACGCAGTCTACCAGCCTTGCTGTGTGCGGGGAAAATGCCGAAATACGCGAGCTTGGCAAACAACAAAAAAATTGTTTCACAGGCATGAAGGCGGCCTACACTACGCCACTATCACCTTCGACATGGACCTTAAAACCTAAAATTTTCTTTACCACACTTAAGTCACTTGTCAATTGCAATGACTGAGTTTATTCCAAGTTGTCTCTTTATCCCGACATTTTCTGAACATTAAGTATAATAGATTGCAAACAGAAATGGATATTATTTGCACACTAGTGGCTTTTTATGCGGCTGAAAATTTGGCAACATCAGAATACGGGGTACAAAAAGAGCAACACGTGTCCATTCCCACCCCTCGTGCCGTTGAGGCGGCGTTGAAAGCCAGCAAAAACTTCTACGCTCAGCTCGCTCCACGAACACCTACCGCAAAAAGACGGGGAAAAAATTATTGCACAAACATATTGAATTTACTTGCATGGCGTGTGTTAATAAACATGCTTTTTGGAAGTATTTTGGATGGATTTTGTAAAGAATATGGAACATAGTTGGTTTTGACAGGGTTTTCCTTTTTTTCCTAGGTTTTTGATTGATAATTAAGGATTTATAAATTGAAGATTATTTGAGAATTATTATAGATTGTAGCATTTCAAATGAGATTGTTATAACAATTAAAAAAATAAAGATTTAAATTTGAGCTTTTATGTGAGGTTCTTAGAAAATGTTATTTTTGATTAGATTAAAATAAATTCTAAGCATTTTCATTAATACAAACTAGTATAAAATTAAATTGAGCATAATTTGCAATTTTAATATTGTTGTTATAATTATTTCTTTAGTAGTTATTAACAATTAAAAACAAAGAGATTTTTTTTACCAAAATTTGTTTTAGGTTGACATTTTATATTATAAATAAACAATTCAATTAAGAATATCAACAAAACGTTTGTTAATGATAGTTAATAAAATTTTACCTTTAAAAAAATTTAAATAATTGCTATATCTTTATTACTTATCAAATTATAATCAATTGAAAATGTAGTAAACAATCTTATATTTATTATCTTTATGTTTAGATTTAATTCTTTAGTTTTCTCCTTTCTACAAATTATTATATCTCCTGTTCTAATGACGTTATTTTTATGATTTAAACATGAACTTAGGGTAAAATTACCTTATCTTTCTATTTGTTAAATTTTGAAATTTATTGAAAGCATTGCCTTTCTGATATTATAAATTTTCTTGTAATCAAGTGCATTTGATGCACCGCATGGGGTTGAATGTACTTTTTAAGGAAAACGCATGTTTAAACTCTATCGACATTTAAAAAATACGTGTAAAAAGCAAGAAAAATTTAAAAGATGTGGTTGATGTTAAATTCTAAAGAGAGGAGGGTAGAATACGAAAGAAAATGCACTCTCAACAGAGCTGGAAAATAGGTTGGCTGGTTGAAGAAAAACAGGACGTTGTTGGTGAGGGCAGGCAAAAGGGTGTGAGTGTAAAGCTTGGGAAAGTTGAGAGAAACTGTTGAACGTCGCGCGGGCGGCGAAGACGATGTGTTTTTCCACTTTTCCACCGACGTGCACACACTGTCGCTCCCCACTTCTTTATCTAGTGCATCTGATGCAATGTGCGGGAGGGGGTGTAGAGCAACACAGTGCATATACGTATTTTTATGTGTTTTTCCCTGTGGAAAATAAACTTTTTTCTTTTATTTTATCTTAGTTTATGCGTTTTGCTGTATTTTGCTCTTTTTGAGGCTGGAGGGGATGAAACATCTTTCCATTACATTTAAAAAATGCAGTTTAATAATATTATACTGGCATTGCAATTAGAAATGTTATAAACAATTAATTAGAATTAAAAAAAAAACAATTTTACTGAAATTTGACATGAGACTACAATATTTTAAAATAACTTGCAATATTAACTTGAATGCATCAAATGTTTATAATTTATTATTAATAGATTAAACTAATGATTTGCTTAATAAAATAACAATAAAAGTGCACCACATTAAGGAAATAGAAAATTATAAAAATGATATCAAGGGGTAGAAATAAGGGTGGGTACGTGGAAGAAGTGCAAGGTATAGAAAATAAGGATGAATATAAACGAGAGTCTTGCTCGTAAAACGAGAAATTGCAAGCGAATAACGCCATCTTGCGTTTAAATAAACTTTCCAGCGTAAATAACTTATTTATTTACTAAATATAAATAAACAACAATTTATAGCAATAGCAAGAAACTATTTGCTACCCTATAAAATGTCATATGTTCTACTTTTAATTTGGATTAGTCTTCAAATTAAATTGAGGTTAAATTTCCGTCAAAAATATTTTAGAGATTATGGCAGCAGTAGTAAAACAGCGTGAAAAGTCATGAATGACTAAATGAATGAAACTCCTTCTTGCAGTGCACGATTTTCCGGGTCGTACGTTCACCGTGCTGGGATTATTCCTGTTTTCGTCCTTGCTCCCTTCCGCCTACTGTCTTTATTCTGCGCCTGGGGCAGCATTTGATCGCCTCCAACTCGCAGCACCGACAAGTGTGATCATTTGCAAGCTGTAAATTTAAGTGGCGTACTCATTGCCGCCGCTTGCAACGTGGTGATCCTTTTTTAATCTTTGCTTACAGCAACGAAATCGGTGGCATTCAATTCTTTTCAGTGAGATGGTATTTAATGGTTGAGTTTAATGAGGTAGCAATTAGATTTAAGACTGCAATTCTTATAAAAGATGAGAACAATGTTTAGTTTAGTAATATATGATAATCTATTGTCACGTTATAAACAATTGAAAAGAATGATGCAGATTTACACGATTATATGACATGAGTTGTTTAAAGTTTATTAACTTTTAAATAAATAATGTTAATATAGTTTTGTAAGCTGCAAATGATAGCTAGTTTATTAGTTTATTTATAATTAACGTTAATTACATAATTCTAAATTATTATTTAGTAGGATTTTTTTGTTATTAAAGTTGAATAATTGTTTTGTCAAACTTTAATTTATGCGCATTAAGAGTTGAGTTTAATAAGGGAATAATTAGATTTAAAAAATAATTAAAAAAAAAAAACATTAAATCCATTTGAAAAATAGATTAATGTAGGAGAGAATAATGTTTAGTTTGTTGATGTAGGATAATTAGTTGCTTTGCTATATACGATTGAAATATATATTGCAGATTTACATGTTGATGTGACATGAATTGTTTAAAATCTAATAACTTTTTAATAAATAATGTTATTATAGTTTTGTAAGGTGTAAGTGATAGCACATTAGTTTATATATAATTGAAGTTAATTTTAAAAAAATTGGATTATTATTTAATAACATTATTTTGATATTAAAATTGAGTAATTGTTTTGTCTAACTTTAATTTATACGCTATAAGAGTTTAGTTTAATAAAAGAATAATTAGATTTGGAAAATAATTTAAAAAAAAAACATTGAATGCATTTAAAAAAAATTAATGTGGAAAAAAATAATGTTTAGTATGTTGTTGTAGCATTATTAGTTGCTTTGCTCTATACAATTGAAATATATATTGCAGATTTACATGTTGATGTGACATGAATGTTTTAAAATTTAATAACTTTTTAATAAATATTGATAATAAAGTTTTGAAAAATGTAATTAATAGCATTTTAGTTTATTTATAATTGACGTTAATTAAATAATTTTAACTTATTATTTAATAAGATCATTTTGTTATTAAAGTTGAGTGATTGTTTTGTCTAACTTTAATTTATGCGCTTTAAAGGTTGAGTTTAATAAGAGAATAATTAGATTTCAAAAATAATTTTAAAAAAACATTAAATCCATTTGAAAAATAGATTAATGTAGGAGAGAATAATGTTTAGTTTGTTGATGTAGGATAATTAGTTGCTTTGCTATATACGATTGAAATATATATTGCAGATTTACATGTTGATGTGACATGAATTGTTTAAAATCTAATAACTTATAAATAATTAATGTTAATTAGGTTATGTAAGGTGTAAATGAGAGCAGGTTAGTTTATATACAATAGACGGAAATTAAGGAATTTTAGATTATTATTTAATAGGATTATTTTGTTATTAAAGTTGAGTGATTGTTTTGTCTAACTTTAATTTATGCGCTTTAAAGGTTGAGTTTAATAAGAGAATAATTAGACTTAAAAAAATAATAAAAAAAAAACATTGAATGCATTTGGAAAAAAATTGATGTTAAAGAAAATGATGTTAACTTTGCTAATGTAGGATAATTTTTTGTTATGTTATAAACAAATGAAAGGGATGGTACATATTTACATGTCGATATAACATCAATAATTTAATGTTCTATAATTTTTAAATAACTAATATTAATTTATTTTAATAATGTGGAAATTATGGTTTAATAGTTGATTTATGACTGTTGTTAATTTTATAGCTTTATGTTAATATTTAATTGAATTATTTTGTCATTAAATTGGAGTAATTCTTTGGCCATCATTTTATGAACTTATTCTCAGTGTTTTTTATTTTTCTTGCATAACTTTTGCAGGTTACAGTTTTCCTTTGCGTCAGACAATGGAAACAAAGAAAATGCACAAAGAAGAATATTAAATAAAAAAAAAAAGAAACAACTCGCTTCTGACATGAACAAAAGAAGTTGCGCGCAAGCTTTGAATAAGCATGTTAAAAAAAATCCGCCCGCAATAAAAGCAAAATAAATAAGAACACCGCCGTCCCCCGTCTGAATATAGGTTCTGCACGCCGCCGCCGCCGCCGCCTCCCACGCGTGGCATGCGCTGCACATGTGTGCGCCGCATGTGGGAAGGCCCCGGCGCAAGAAAACGGAAATGCACCGATGACGAAATAACCAATCAATATTAAACTTCTTTCGGCTCGTCGGCTCTGCCGCCCGCCCGCCGCCGCCACTATCTTCGCCTTTTTTGCGCGCTTTTTTCTCCGCTGCGCGAACAAAATGCATGCAGCAGCAGGAGTATGTGTACGCGCGGGCCACACACACTCCCCCCGCGGCCGCCCCATCGCCGGCTCCTTTTTGCTTTCTTACTTCCGCATAACCCAGTTCTTCGCGATGGGAACGACGCCGCCGCCGCCGTCTTCAGTTGGCGGCACGCTCGGGAACTAAGTGCATCCCCGAGACACACGCGCCGGCTGCATTTCGTGTGCGGCACGCCGCCACCCCGCGACCAGCCAGCGTAACGAGTACGCGCGCTAATTAACTCGACGCTTACATGTGACTAAATTACCTTAAGTGGCGGCGGTGCGACCGGCACGCTGCCACCACCACTACTGTGCGCGAGACGCGCGCGCGCGTTTAACCCGCCGCCTCTTCAGCGGTGGAAATTAAGCGCGACGCGTTTAATGACTCATTTGCATCGGGCGCTGCATCGCACTGGAGCAAACTGGGATAAAGCAACTTGTTCACCTTGCTAATTCCCGGATTACCGCAGGCCGATTGTTTATTTGCTACGCCATGATTGTTTACTCGTCGTGAACAATTGACACTGAAGAGAAAATCAAAAATCCAAGAGTTCCTAACAGTAAATAACAATATAAGTATAATAACTAACAATATTTCATAGTAATACTGAGCAAAAAGTAAATAGCAACTATTTCTATAAACAATTAACCCTTGGAATTGACTAAGAAGCCAAGAAACACAAATCTAAAGTTCCTAAATAAAGTGACAGTTCCTTTTTGAATCCTTCTCACAAGCGCAAGAAGGGACCAAATTGCCTGGGGGTGGCAACACATTAAAGTTTATATAATACCCTGTATATGCCAACCTATTTTCTACCACATTTACTAATGTAAATTAGGTCTATTCGTCTTTAAACAATTGGCAACAAGAATAAAGTTGAAATTTAAATATACGATTTTGACTGATTAAATTGCTTGAAACTAGGAATAAATAGTTATTAGTCTAAATTGAAAAATACTACTAGAACGGAAATTAAATGGGAAATCATTTGTTATCTTTAGAAAACATTGAAAGTTATTGATTTTCTGTTATTTTCTTGTTGCTGATATTTTTCTTTACTTTTATAAATAAAAGTGCTTAAAGATGGCAGTTAAAATAATGTTAAAAAAATGATTCTTTGAACAAATGTTGCCAATTAATTTAGGAATAAAATACAGTTCTATTTGTAATAATATCTCATTTTTAAACTACGTTATAAAACAAAAACTAATAATTATTACTTAGTATTGAAACCAACTTTTTTTTATTAAATTTTTATTTATTTAATTTATTTAAACAATTTACGATTTTTATTTAAAAATTATTTACTTGTACATTAAATTGACTATGGAAGCATATTTTTTACCCAAATAAAGTGCTTAAACCGCGTGTTGAACTTTATAAACAATCTCAATATGACAGCTGTACGTGGAACGCACCCCTCTGAGTTGGTCGATTCAAGCGACTCATCGGATTCCTCCCTTAACAACGGCGATGACGCGTCCGTCGGCAGCCCGAACGCGGCTGGTTCAACCGCCCCCGACATCAAATTCGATCCTTTAATTCCCAATTCGGCGGTCTCTGGTGCTTCGGGTGGGCATGGTGTGAGTGTGACCGGTGTGCATGTGCCTGGAAGTGGTGGCAATAATGACGATAACAGTTTTCATCATTTGTACAAGAACTGCAACGCGTCGACGACGGCGGCGTCGGCGGCTGCTTCAGCTGCTTCAGCTGTTTTCAAGTGCAACAACTTTGACAACTTTGTCAATAAGTTGGATTCGTACAATAATAATCAATTGTTGCTACCGACGCAGTTCTACAAGACTTTGTTGGCGAAGGCTGTGCTACAACAGAGCAATGATGATAAGAGCAATGTTTATAAGAATATGCTGTTTAAGGAAAGCAGAGACTTCGATCAGGTAGTGAGAGAATGTTGTTTTTGGTCGGATTTTTATTAATTACTCGTGTGCTAATTGAGATAGAAACATGATTCAATGGGAAAATTGAAACGAATTAGTTAGGAAATTAGTTTGCACAAAGAAAGATTAATTTTACCTGAATTAAATCTTATTAATTTGAGGTTGTTTGAGATATTTGTTTGAAAACAGATTTGAAATATTTGTGATTTTGCTTAAATTTAATTAATTACATCCAAAGTAAATAAGATGGAAAATTTATTTAAACTGGAAAACAGAGACAGATACCTGGAAAATTATTTACATTCTTAGAATATTAATTTTTATTTAAAATGTCCTCATTATTTGTAGATGAAAGGTAAAGTTTTGATATAAACTAATTTCATTGTTATGAGGAATTTGTGCTACTGTTTTATTAATTCCTCGTAAAATATATTAGTTACAAGTATGATTCAAAATGTAAATTGTTGAAGAATATATCGGAAATTTATTATAATATTAAATCTATTGTTTAACAAATTCTAGATCTTTATTGTCATTACGTATGCAGTAAATATAATGATAACAATCTAAGATCTAGTGTTGTTAATTGTTTTTTCTTTGATTTCAGAAAGCCTTCGGTTGGGATGGTGCCCAAGGCGGCGGTGCACCCGCCGGCCAAACTGGCGTTGGCGGCACTCAAGGAGCGCAAGGATTCGTCCATTGGATGAATGTGATGGCAGAACATATGGATCCTGCTGTGCAGCATTACATGTCATTTAATCAAGATGTAAGTACACCTATTTTAATTTCTAATTAACCATGTCTAATTTGGAATTTTTCTGTGTTGATTGATTTCAATTCAAAGTTAATTAAACAAACCAAGGAAAATGAATAGTGTTGATTATACAATTGATATCATTCGTTATAGAGGAAAAGATTGGGCATGTTGTGAAAATACTGAATTTTTTGTTTATTTAGGATGGTAAATAGATTTTGCTTGGAAATGACGAGTGTTTAATTAAAAAATAATAGACGCGTAAATATTAAAGCGACAGTTATCATCTTTTAGGATCTTAATGTTGGTTAAATTTGCTTTCAACGTGTTTTCATGTTGTTCTTTTACAACTTTTAGTTCTTGTTTTACAACGTCTAAATTCAGAGGTTGCAAATTAGAAAATCAAAAAATCGTATAAAAATTCTTAACTATTTACAGTATTATCAGATTATATTTATTTGATAGTAGATTATACTGTATTAAATTTTTCTTCAATTGTTCATTAAATCAAGATTACATCATTTATAGTTTGTTTGTTTTTATTATCAAAAGTTCTAAAGAAAAAACCTGCCTAAGTTTAATATTTTACTTAAAAATTCATAACTATTTCTAATCAACTTATATAATTATTAAAGTTTCCGAGATTATATGTAAATAAATTGTCTTGAAATATCACTTATTTTCATCCGCCTATCTCTTCCTGTTCTTCCTCTAAATACCTTGAAAGTTAGCCATTAACGACTGCATCCATTACTTACTTTGGTTATTTCTGAAACCAAACAGGTTTCGATCGTTTTGCACAATATTGTAAGAGAAAAAAAAAAGATTTCAAAGGAATTAACAGCTTTATAATAAATGTCAATTGTTGGTAAGGTGGTTTTAATACAATAAATGGGAGTAAAACTATTTCAATGGCAAAAAAAATATCCAGAGTACAAAAACTATTTTTTAGCAGTTATTCACATAAAAAACTAATTATAATAAAATGCTATATAATTTACCCTTTTTATTGCATTGGAATAGTTTCTATTATTTAATATAATTTACAATTGTCTATTGGATTCGGTACCATTTTTTTTGCATTCAAAGAATTCGTTATTCCAACATAGAAATTGAGCAAAAAAATGCAATGAGAGAAAGGGTTGATTATAACCTGATTATAGTACATCTGTTTCCACACCCTTAAAATCTATCTTTTTTTCTGGAAAAAAACATCATAAAAAATACTACATAGCCTTGTAGAAATTACATCGTGCGAAAGGTAAACAATCCTCATCAGGAAAAAACTGAAAAGTGAAAGGGTTGCTCCTTTCTTTTATCCGTTTGTTCACTTCCGCATTTGCATACCGACATGCCGACACGTAAAAAGTAAGGGGCACTTTTTAATGAGATGCACGGAGACACTCATAGGGTGGCGTCGCTTTTTTTGCTGCTTTTTTCCGGGATGCACACAGTGTTTCTCACGCAAAGGGGTAATCTATCTTGCGTTTGTCTATCGGGCATTAATGATACACGTTTGCATAGGCAAAACCTAAGGATGAGTGGCTGGCATGTCTATGGATGGGAATAGCATGGCTCTCGACGAGGTAGAAATGGTTTTGATTGTAAAATAAGGAAATTAAAAAAAAAAATTTGTTTTGCTAGAGTTAGGGTGATTTGCAAACAGGTTGACGAATGAGGTGAGGTGATAATAAACCTAGTGTGTTTTAACATAGACTGTTAATTATTTGTTCACTACTTTGATAATTAAATAATATTTACATGTTTGGACTTAAAAAGTGCTTTTGTTTCTTATTCAACAGTTATCTCGAAAAGCAATTGAGATATTGATCTAATTGTTTCATTTTTAAATATTCCATACATCCGGGTATAATTGGAAGGATTAGCCAATAAAGAAATTATTATTTAATCTTGTCAAATCTACGTATGAAGAGTATGGTTCTCTCCTAATTTCTTTGTTTTAAGTGATCAAGATGGTCTTATTATTTAATTAAGTCGAGAACTAATTGAGCTATAATTATGATTCTTTCATTGATTGATTTTCTATACTTTAGACTATTATCTAAATGTAGGAATTATAAAATTATTCATAATTAACATTGTGCAAAGTCCGTATAAACTTGTATATTTAAGTAACTCCGAAATAAATTAAGATATTATTGCGATTCT
Source organism: Diploeciton nevermanni (assembly GCA_027575565.1). Classification (NCBI taxonomy): domain Eukaryota; kingdom Metazoa; phylum Arthropoda; class Insecta; order Coleoptera; family Staphylinidae; genus Diploeciton; species Diploeciton nevermanni. Next base: position 6,361,378 of record JAODIE010000006.1, read on the forward strand.
TTTATAACAGCGTTTGATATATTTTATACTATCATCTCAATGTTTAAACAATTAAATAATTGTTAACAATTTTTGTCAAATTTTTTAATAAAGAGCGATTTTCAGATCTTTATTGGTTTTAAGCAACCAATATGTTTTCGGCTCTTTTTATTTAAATATCTCATAAAATACTCAACAAATCACGATCTGCTTTTGCAAGCTATTCCTCCATATTCTAAACTATTACTTAAACTTTTGCATTTTCTTGTATTTGCTTCCTACCCTATCTAAATAATTTATTAAACTTTGCATAAACATCTTCTCACATTTTTCATTCCTTTCCTCGAACATTAGACATTGTATCAATATAAATTTATTCAAATTACATGCCATTTGTCCACCCATTTGACGTTTTGACTGATGACTTCGTGATTGAGATGTAAAACTGCAAAATCAGTTAAATCATCCCTAGGCTGGCGTCTGAAATCAAGACGTAAAATGAGACATCAGTCAAGATGAAAATGAGCGCATCTCGCATTGCACGCGAAAGTCAGCAATCATCAATAATCAATAAAATAGGGTGCGTGTGCCCACAATCTCTATTTGTCCTAATCGATTGCAATCTGTATTGAACTGGCATTGAACTTCTGAACACCACAGCAAGCAAAACATCCGTATAAAGAAACATCAACGAAGGGGTGCATCAAGGGACAATTGGGATGTCGACATGTAAGGGTTGTCTTGAAAAATAGACAGAGATGGTCTAACTAAATAGTATCGAAGGGGTTGTAGAGAGAGAAACACAAAGGATTTCGAGGCTTTTTGTTGACCTGATTTACAATCAATATTGCGGCGATAATGTTGAATGTAAAACTCAATCCGATCACTAGCTAATCGATATTATCGGCTTGTTGCTGCGAACAAACCAACGGGGATTATACGGGGTGATCCGCCCCAACTTCCGCGAGCACAATGCTGGTGCATAATGCGCTGCGGCGTAACAAGATGTCATTGATATCATCAATAGCTCATAACACACGAGCATAGTACAATAAAAGCATGGAATTTGAGAGATGGACAGAGGAAGAGATTCTTAAGATGGTGGTATATCAGAAGTTTGTGATATTTACTTTTTTAAGTGGTTTATTAAAGGTGAAAGTTGATGTAAGAAATGTTGGTTGGAAATAGCAAGAGTTTGTTAAAAAAATCATAGAGAAAAATATATTAAAGATATAAGAAATATATTATGTAAGATTAGAGGTGGTTAATTCAGTTTTAAGCAGGTTTTTAGTTTTTTGTTTTTGGAGGTATAATTTTTGCTTTATATGGTTTATAATTTGGTTGTTTTATCACACGATTTTGCAATGAGCTGAAAAAGTGAAAAGTTTTATTTAAAAAATCATAACTATTCTTTGTATCATCAAATAATTATTATTATAAGGTATACTATTTCTAATTAAATTCTCATTGTTTTCATTTTTAATTCAACATTATACCTTTTTTAGTTCTTGTTCTATTAATTTTCATAAATTATCTTTGATGTAAAACACAACATTATACTTAAAAATTCGTAACTCGCTTTAATCCGACGATACAATAATGAAGCATTTCCAGAGTAAAATAAAATAACTTGTCTTTAAATTTCACTTTACTTTATTTTTCTACCTGTAGTAGTTTTGCTTCTAGCTTGTATGAAACCTAATCTTTGAACTGCGTACGTCAAACTTTTTTCTCATGCACACAAAAAATCGTTAATTATTCTTCGTGTGCACAATAAAAACCTTTTGTACATCCATCTCAAGCCACGGATTCAATTAGTCTCATAGTTTTGCATATCTATTCACCATTATGCACCTTTATGCGTCAGCATTCATCGGCGGGCTTCCGCGTTTGTTTCCGGCTCGCCACTGTCTACGCACCCTTGGCGCGTCCCGATCACGTCCCTCGGCTCATCCAGAACGTAGGGTAGTCGGTCACGTCTACGTGTATCTCTGCTAATGATGCACGCATGCAAATGCAATGTAATTTATGCAAATGCAAGGACAAAAAGTTCTTAGCTGCGACACAATGGGGAAGGAACGCGCTGAGAAAAAGAGCTGGTTATGCAGAGACAAATGAGATATAGATTGCTCAAATGGGTTAAGTGTTAGGTGAGAGAGGAGATGGTCGTGAGAAAAAAGGGATGTGTGTTTCATGAAGAATTGAAAATTAAGAGGAAAAAAGTAATGGGTGTGAAATGACAGAGTTGTTTTTGTCAAAGGTGTTTTTTCTATGCCTAACTTGGGGTTCAACATTGTGCAGAAAAGTGAAAAATGTGAGGAAATTGGCTACAAACCAAACTCACTTTGTTCAAGGTTAATTTCTTGAAGGCTTTCTAATCAAACTGTTAATTGAGTGGTGAATTCCAAAGAAGCAAAGTATCAATTTTGTTTTGTTTTCAATAACATGGAAACTAACAACAACAATGTGATGAAAATATTAGTATGTTTTATTTCAATTATTAAGCATTTTATTGTCATAACATATGTAGTTTAAGCGTTATAAATTTTACAATTTAAACTGATATAAAATTTCTTAATTATTAACTTGCTCTTGTTTTTTTGTTTTTTTTTTTTATAATAACATGGTAACTAACAAAGATATTTTATTTAACCAACAGATATTTTATAAGTCAATAAATTTTTTATATTTCTTGTTAATTTTAGCAGTATACCTCTATTAGTTTAGGCATAAATAATTTTTATAATCAAGGTAAATTCATGACACTTACATGCAACCAGAAGAAATTCAGTTCTGATATTACTTATATAACTCTGAATCTAACACAGATAATTCAATAAACTAAAAACTATTTAATAAGCAAATAGATTGTCTATAACAATTACGAATTTTATTTATATGTCATAATTGGTTTCCAAGTTATTAATTTCCAAAGTTTACATTAACTGGTGACCAGCTTTCTTTGACAATTTGACAAAAATTGTAATAATTCATGGACTTCTTCTTTCTGTAACAAACAAATTGTTGACTTTTTATTCCAACATCCTTGAAACGATGTTATTCTTTACCTAATTAAATCACTTAGAATAAAACAACTATAATACTAAACAACTGCAGCACTTTTGCTCTTCTGCTGCTCGTTGCGCCACCAGTGCGACATTTCTTATCTCACATTACGCATTAATTAATTACCTCGTTAAAACGCGAAATCGGCAATTAATCACAATCGCGCCGCGTTAAAAATATCGCCTGAGTTCAGCCTCAATCATTACTTCATTACCGACGTGCTCTTCCTCCATTTCTTCTCTCCTCCTGGCTTGGCTGTTTGTTTAAGTTGTGTGTTGCAAGTCCATTATACACATCTATTTAAAAACATTTTGTCTACTAATGGGGCCGTTAATGTAACTAGGTAAAAATGTTTCTCTCTACAATGAGAAACGTGCAGGAAAAAACACAATATGCATAAAAAGTGAAAAGTGTAGCAGAGTGATTGAAGTGTAAATAGAAGACTGCACGCAGTGTAAACAATGTACAGTGAGGGTAACTATTTCAGGAATTGGCAATTTTTAGAATAGTTTTAGATTAGGGATGTGATTTGGGGGCGATTGAAGGGAGTTCTTTGGGATGATTCGAGTTTGTTGTGTTGCAACTGGCATTTGTTAGGTTATGTTGTTTTAGCTGAAAGAGCATATTTGTAACTCAACCTATTTAAACTTAAACAAAATAAAAATTAATTAAAATAATTAGAACAGATATTTTTGACTGTCTTAATTTGATTTAAAACTATTTTTATTTTGTTAATAACATACGTAATTCCTATAGTATTAAACTTAAATAAACGTTAACACAATGCCAATAAGTTAGGAACATATTTTGTTATAAACTAATGAAATTTACAATCAACTAATTTTTTGATTGCGCATCTTCCTGCAATGTTTTAGTTAAAAATTCATGGCGTTAACAAATATTAATTTACAACAAGTCTGTAATTTTTCCAGAGAATACAGATAAATTTCCTATGAGTGAAGAAATTGTCACATTGTTTAAACAATTCCCTTGGCAATTAGAAAATATAAACTTAGAACTAATGAGCAGGAAAGGGAATCTTGGGTAACTTGTAATTTCTTCAATTTAACTCTGAGTTTAAAAGTACTTTTTGGAGGGAGAATTTCCTTTCTAATAAACTACTAAATAATCTATTGAAATATCTATTGATATCAATACAATTACCACAATAGAACGGAATGAAATCGATTGTATCAATTCATCCGATTTCTTCTCTCTTTCTCATCTATTGCTCTGGCTGATTTTTTGCATCATTCAGGTTTGTTCATCTGTGCAATTTTCTTGTTTATTATAAAAGGTAATAACAAGTCGTAAGTCACTCCAAAATCGGTCTTTAAAAAACTGTAAACTTCCAAACTTTTTTCTGAGTTATTGTTGAAATTGGGGTGTTTTGAAGGGTGCGAGGTAAATTCTAAGGGATGTATAAATTATGGTCTGATAAATATTAAACAATAATAGATATACCAACGTGTGTGATGTCGTTTGGTAAATTAAAGATAGATAAACTAGGTTTTCTTATATTTCTGAAAGTTGATTATTTAGAAAAATACATACACGGAAATTTGATGTACGAATAAATTGCAATTAATTGCATTTGAATAATAATATATAACAATAGTCGTATTTACTAATTTATATATGATTTATTTATGCTTGAAGTTAATGATTAGAAGAGAAGTCTATTTTATAATTGCACATGACAATTTTATAATAATAATTAATTGCTCTTAAACTAATTATTCAAGTAAAGTACAATAAAATAAGATAGAAAGTAAGATAAATGATCTTTAAGATGACATATAACAATAATAATATTTATTGTTATTTATATGATTTATTTGTTATTGAAATTGAGAAAATATTGCGTCAGTTTTATTCCAACGTTCTAAACATTGTGAACTTTAATTAAATACTCTTAAACTAATATTGATATAGTATTTTTCTAAGAACACTCTGATTTCAATGGATATTTGTTTTAAACCGATACAAATTGAATCAAATTCTGATCATATGTGTACAAGCTATTTGTTGTTAACTCTTCCGTTGCAGCAAATATTTTCAACTCATTCTCTATAATAACTTAACCAACAACAAAATACTTCCCAGCAATTCGCAGCCCTCTCAAAAATGCTACCTTGACACATTGATAGCTTTTTAATATCCGACACACCACTTGCGTGCACACAACTCACCCTGAAGCAGCACAATTCACCCTTTAATGAACAAGAACAATCGGAGTCTTTAAAAGAGTTGTGCTAAAATTGTTGCATTGTTTCATTGGCTCCTAGCCTGTAGGGCAACACTACACTTGACTGCATGTAACGAGTTTTTGTCTAAGGTCGCCAAAACAGCTTGTGTATGAAGGGTTGCAAGAAGCAAAAAATGCCCAACTCAAAAAAGGTTACTTTCTGCCAGAAGAAAGAATGGAAGAAGTGTGCAGTGTAGAAACAGGGTGGTGAGGAAGTAAAGAAGGGATGCTTTTTTACCAAGGTTAAGAAAGTACTCTAAGAGTAGTAGTAGTAGTGTTGGCCGGATGATAATAGGCCGATTATGTAGATTGCATTATAGGCGCAAACAAAGCCTGTTCTTGCACCCTTGCGCACCACGCGAATTTTAAGACAAACGCCTTAAATACCTGCAGGCCACTTCAGAATACCTGTATGCTGATTTCCTCTTCTCTGCTTCACCCTTTTCTGCCATAAGACGCTAAATCTCACTTTTTGCATATTAATCGTATGCAAAGAGTGCATTTGGGCATGCCACATAACCGGATATACAGATTAGGCTGGCGGAGAAGAGTCTCCCAGAGGATGCGTCGAAGAAGATGGTGGAAAAAAGCTGGGGTGACGCATTTTTGTCTCTAACGATGCGGCATTATTCTACGCATTAAAATAATGTGTACGTATTGCACGCACATGCAGCGTGGCGGGATGCTGTGGGGAGTGCATGGGAACGATGGTTTTGTGCATGACATTAATTTGACTGAGATAGTGGAAGAATTGATGGGAGAGGTGAGCAATTTGAAGTTTAAGGGAGGAGAAATCTATTAAATGTTTATAGAATTTAATATATTATTGTCTCATAAGTATGAGAATTGTATTGAGATTTTTTTACAATTTAAGAGAAATTTTTATCTGCTATAGTTTATGCGTAATTAATTAATTACAAGATGACTTCCTTAACTGACTCAGCTTGATTACAACTGCTTCGTTTGTATTTTATTGCTAACTTTTGTAAATATAGCACTAGCGCATTCAAATAAAAACAAGAACATTGGTAATTAACTATAAAATTACTAGGTATTTCTAAACAATTATGTATATTGTTATAAACTAATGAAATCTACGGGTAAACAAATATTGTCTAGTGACTAAATAATTTTCTGCATTGTTTTAGTAAAAAATTTATAACGTCGAGACATAGTAATTTATAACAAACTGCATAATCTTATTTTATAGCTCGATAAATTTTCTAAAAGCAATAAATTTACCAAATTGTTTAAACAATTCCCTCTGTATTTAAAAATTAGTGCACTAGTTACTTCCAAATGTATAGCAATTCGTAATTATTTTTCTGTTTTTTTTTGATATTTTATTAATAACTCCTATAAATATGGCACTAATAAATTTAAATAAAAACTAAAACATTGCTAATTAACCTTACAATTACCAAGTTCATATATACAGCCATAAATTGTGTTTTAAATCATTGTAATTTGCAAGGAAATTAATGTTATCTTCTCACTGAATAACATTTCTGCATTGTTTTAGTTAAAAAATTACAACGTCAACAAATAATAATTTATAGGAAATTAAGTAGTTTTATTTAATAGCCGGATAAATTTTCTACTAGCAATAAATTGGTTGAATTGTATAAACATCATCTTTTGCATTTAAAAAAATAATAAACTTACTACTTCCAAACGTGTAGCAATTTTCAATTGTCTTCGTAAAACTCAACAGCTTTCCATTTCTTAAAGCTGTTTAATTGCAAGGGTTTCTTTTAGGGTACGTATTTGAAAACTGCATATAATTACAAAGCCAGCAGGGGGTACATCTCGGCTGGAATTCATTTTTTATACGATTTATTTTATGCATGCTTCTTTGCATCCTTTCTGCATCAACTGCATCTTCTTCACGCTTCACACAGCCTAACTCATTGGGGAAGAAAGTGGGAAGCAAAGAAAGAACATGACATAATGATAGGATTAAGGAAATTTGCAATATGCAAAAGAAAAAGTGATGTACATCTCTTGATGCGTTTCTTTTTCTTTCTCCTGAAAATGTCGCGAATAACGAGCACGGATCATCTTCCGGACGGCGGAAGTTTGATGGAAATATCGTAAATTAACAAGATATTACCTTACCTCCATATTGATATGCGTTCGTATGCATTTGTTGTCGTCTTATCCGAGTTATTGGGTGTATTACTTCACGCTGAGCATTGTGATGGAAAGGGTTGTATTGTACGGTTGCACTTTGGGGGGCGGTTATGTGGTGTCTGGTAAAAGTGGGAAGAGTGTGAAAGGATGCACTCGGTTTCCACATGGGTTGACTCTATGAAAACAGCCGAATTTCACATGAAACACACGGAGTTTACCATATTTAATGTGATGGTACAGTTGACTTGCAGATTGTCAAATATGGGAGATAATGTTGCATTAGAGGCATTAAGGAATTATTGCAAAAAGAAATGAAGGTTAATCGAATAAAATTATATTTATGATTATTTAAACTATACTTTTTCATACTTCAAATTATGAATGATACAATGGCGAGTTTGTTTAATTCTATTTATTTAAACGAGCATAAGAGTAAATGGACTCAGAGATCAACATTAAATTAGTACTATAATTATTGTTTAAACAATCTTTTTTCCAAAATTTTAATTTTCTGTCATTGATTACTACCAGACGTTAATGGTTTGTTAATTTATTTATGCAAACATCGATGTTGTTATATAAATCTTAGTTATTGCAAAATATAAAAGGAAATAAGCATTTAAATTATATTTATCGATGGTTAAAATATACATCAATTTAAATTACCTACTGCAAAAGTAAGAATTCTTACTGTATTATTTATTTAAACAAATAGTACACTAAATAAATGTATAAAAATTGTTGCATTAGTTGAATAGATAAATATGCTAGTAGATAAAAATTTAATCATTGTTTTCTTCATTGTTTAAACAATAATATTCAGCAGGTAAAGTAACGTCATAAATTATACTCTTAATTTTTAAATGATTACAAATGCTTTAATGCTTTGTTCAATAATTATTACAAACATACAATCACCCGAATATAATAGAATTCCTAAAACCTCTCAAGAAACCACTCAAAACCCTTAAAGCACGTTTTTCTAGAAAAGAGCGCAGCTAATGATGTTAAAAACCGCCACACGCGCAGTCCTAATGTGCAAATGGCTTAAACCAGTTGTGTTCAACTTCAATTTAGACATTTTCCTCTCATTTATACAAAGGGGATGATGTGAAGAACCTAGTGATATTTGATACTTTCGACTGATACCATGCGCATGCCTAAAGGTTTTAAGCAACTTTTGCTCTATTTTTTGATGTGACGAATGACAAATTACCAATTTTTGAAAACATCTGCCTGTTGTAGACATGAGGTGTATATCGTTAAGGGTGCGATGATAGGTACTGTCTTTTATATTTGATAATGTATGACGAAGTGATAAATAACATTCATAGAAACAGAAACAGTGATGCTAGAAAGATGAACGAATAACTTATAGTGATGTACTTGTTATTAGTGATTTTTAAAAGTAGATTCAATGTGTATTTTAAGAAAATTTGTTTAAATTTTCTATCAGATGAATTTTGGAGTAATTAATTATTTAAACTGTGATCTCTTAAAATCAGCCGTATCAGTAAAATCAGCCTTTTCTTTGTTTCTTTGTCATAACTTTTACAATACTTGATCTATGAACATAAATATATTAGAAAAATATAAGCAGATAACCAAGAAATAAAATAAAGTTTATAAACATTGAAATATTGTATGGTAAGCAATAGAAATTTGCGATTAAAACTAAACATTTTGTGCTTGCTAAAATTGCAGTGGTTGAGTAAATAATTAATAACAATTAAGATTATAAATATTTTTAAACGTAGTAAATTGCGTATGAAAGTCACTTAGCTGCTTTATAAACCGTAAAAATTACATTTTATTTGAACATTTTGTTCATAGTCAAATAAATGTGCAAAACCTTGCTTGACATATTCAAAGCATATTTATGATCGTCTTTGTTTTTATTGTTTAAGTCAAAGAAGAAAAGCAATAATGAAAAACGAAACGCACAAGTTAATTAATCAAATGACAAAACATCTACCTACGTATTTACTGTGTTGTCAAGGGTGGAACACCTGAAAAAACAAAAAGCCCGACGAGACAGCGTAAAAAATTCATGTTATCAATAATAATCAAGATAGATAAACAGCGGCGGGCGCCTACATACACACGCACACCAGCCGCCCCCCTGAAAGTTGAGCAAGCAAAGCACCGAAAACACAATTTCACGCACGTGAGCGCGCGAATATCGAACAGCAAGCGCGGCATGCTGTGGTCGGGGGCGGCGGCGTGACCTTGTCTTGGGTCGTAGGTCGGCGTTCCTATGGTGACGAGACAACGCGATCTTCTCATGCCGCAGATGAAAGACAAATGAAGGACATTTTGGTGCTGTTTAGGGGATGACGATTGTTGGGGATGGGGTGTAAATAATTTATGCCCTTATTGGGCATTATGTGGCTGATAATTTTGGGGAAAGGAGATTGTTGCGATGCAATGTTTTTTCTGGTTTTTGTGTTTTGATGGAAAAAATATTGTTAACAGGCAGAAATAATTTTTTCCACGTTGGTCACCCAGCCGCCGGTTGGGGAATGGGATAAGGGATAAGTTGGGGTAGAATGGAAGCTGGTGGTGGTGGCAGTGGCGGCGCGCGCGAGAAAAAGGGGGTCGCGCAAAAATCGATGGTCCTAGGGAATAAGTTCGGACGTATCGGAGGTCAGGAACATGCCGTCTCCGGCGCGCGCGCGCATCGCACACACCGCCTACGACTGGCTCCACAACCGCCTCCCGACACTAATACTAGCATTTTTTGCCCAACGATTTTTTACTCTTCTTTCTATTGCCTTCTCTCTCTCTGACACGTATCAACAACACATCGTGCCTTGGCGGTTTTTTCACCGCCACCCCTAGCATCTTTGTACGTACATGGGTCTCAGTTTGTCGGCGCGCGCGCGCGTGTATTTGAATATGTTCACCCCACTTTGGCGGCGGGTGTTTTTTGCGTTTTTTGTGCACGTTGCTATGGGTTGCGCCACCCTCCCCTCCCCACCCCTGGCCCCATCCGGGGGGGCAACCGGGCGCAAGCGAGAAAAATGAATTCTTGTACTTTTTGCGCGTTTTGTGCGCGCGGCACCGGGGCGAAAAAATGCTTTTTTGCATGCCCGGGTGGCGGGTGATTCTTTTTTGCCGCCTCCGGACAAAACAAGCAATGCGCTGGTCGATGTTTAAAAATGCAAGCGCGTATGAAATTGAATGTAATTAAAGTGTCTAAGATATAGCAATTTGTTTATTAATTGGTCGTAATAAAATTGAAGAAAAACAACAACAATTAAACAGCCTCAATTCAAATGTTATAACCTATACTACGTTCAACAATCGTAAATTGAAGTTTAGCATTGACAACAATAACTTAATCACTTAACTTAAGTCAATTTTCGTCGAACTTATTAGAGAAATGAACCAAATTCCATTTCTTATTTAAACAATATCAATGTAATTTTAATAATTGAATGTTTTTTTTTCGACATTTGTTGGTAATTTTATCAGCTTCAATTTATCAACAATAATTGGTAATTAAATTTTTTTTAAAGAAATGAAAATAAAATGTAATTTTAGGTTGAATAAAATTGACTGAGTGAACTTAAATCATTTGCAAATTTACTTAAAACATCTATAAATCTTTTAAATTTATTTTTCCTTCTAAAGATCACAAATTTAGTTTGCAGTAAAAAATCTGTTTATTAAGATATTTGTTATTAATTTTGGTGGCACAAAATTGATAGCAACATAGAACTTGCAGAAATTAAAATTTAACTTTTTTTTTAAATTGACTTAAGTCATCTACTAAATTGCTTTCTAAAAACTTCTAAATTGCATTTTTCTACTAAGTAATTTCCTTACATTCTGCAAGTTTGCAACATTTGTTTCAGATTTTCTTACACTTAAGTCATTTCTCTCTCTCTCTCATGCCTCTTTATTTTGCAATTAAATTAAATTCACAATGTAGATACACTATTAAAGCGTATTGCAGATGGTAATTATCCAATTAATTACCATATTAAGCAAACTTATCTATTAATCTCTATATAATCTTCTGCATACAATTTGCATTTTTCTTGTTGTTTTTTTTGCTCTGGTCTTGACTTTGCAATTGACGTTTGCGCATTAATTAACTAGGAGTGCGAATTAACTCGATGAAACGTTGGAATAAGTGCTGTTCTTACCAAAGCTAAATGTGACATGTAGGAAAATTGCTTAAGTTGGTTTGAATTAGTTTGCATAAGATAGTTGATAACATCTGTAAATCAATTTAAATATTTTCTGCTTTCTGTTCGGCAAGATAAGCTTTAACTGCTAATAACTTCCATGTTTATTATGATATTTGAATGAAATTTCTGCCGTATTATAGATAAAATATCCAGCTGTTAATTGATATGTAACAATATTACACAATTGTTTAAAAAATGTGTTAAAAAAAATCATAACTAATCCTTTATAATCTTAATTCTTTTCATTTAATATGATATGTAAATAAAATTTTTACTAAAATGCAAAAAAATTTCTTATTTTTTATTAGTTTTAACAAACAACATTTGCAGTAATTGTTTAATTTTTTTGAAATATATAATAAGTTTTAATTATTCTTTCTTAATGATCATATTTACACTTCGTGTAAGTAGTCACAAGTTCACTAAAATCGATTTCACACTCATTGCACGAATTTCCTCCAAGTTGTCGGAGAAAGTCGGAGAAAGTGAGTGGATTAGAAGGACACGTCAAGGACACACGGCGCGCCCACGCACAATTTGTTAGCATAGGTTTGGACTTGGCATGAACACTTGGTATCAATCGATTGTGAGGTGTTTTGCGTCATTTTCATGACTGGTAAGGAGATATAAATTGAGCAACAAAATACAACTTCTATTTGTAGCCTCATGAATGATCAGAGAAATTCTTCTTTTTAAGCAAGTTGTGAAGAAACTTTTTAGATTCTCTTTGTCTTATCATAAATTACATTAAATTTTCTTTTATCTAATATTGTTTTCATCTTAATGGGTAATTCTTACCAGCCCTTAGTGGTCTCTTAAAGATGACTTTAGAGTGCAACTCTAGCAATAACTGAAATTATTGGCGTTTCGGTCAATATCAACCCTCAAAAAATTAACAGACAAATAACTCTTTACATTGTACCTAACTTATTAATAATTCCTAAACCTTTAAATGTCCACCCCCAATGCGTATGTTTGTCCATTATGCCTGTTTACTTTCGACTGCTGTTTGATCACGAACGCTCTTTTCGTTTGTCCTTGGAAATATTTGATCTAACTCAATGTATTGCGACGTGACTAGGATATTCCCTAATGTGCGATATAGGGATAAACCGCCTAAGGATGTGATAAATTCTAAATTGCTAATTTCGACAAAGAAAATAAGAAAAGAAATCAAGAATAAAAATGTAGGGATGAGTTGATGATTTGTTTTGAGTGGTTTGAATTGTTTTAATTTATTTTCAATTAGAGTGAGGTTATCAACAAAACTTGCAAAGTATAGAGCTTTTAAATGGCTTTAATTTGATGTATATTTGTTGTGGGTTGTTTATTTATTTATCGGAGTTATTGCGGTTCCATTATAGTCTTGTACTTTTGAGAATGTATGTTCAAGATGATCTTAATGAGTGTGATTTTAATTTGTTGGTAATTCGATAAATAATTTTAGGATTTAGATCATTTTTCTTTTATTTGGTAGTAAATTTAATATTCTTTAAGATTGTTGTAAATGATATTAAGAAATTAATTGTTATTAAACTAAAAATATTTTTTGAAGTTTATATTGCAGAGTTTTTAGTACATTATGTTTTGTTCGAAGAAAATCTCAATTACCTTATTAATTGCTCTCTTCAAACACTTCAACAAAACATCCCTGTTTATTTCATATAATTCTTAATTATATGCCGTTATAATAACAATTGTGGTTGCTCAATATATATTTATTCGAAGCTGTTATTGTTCTCTCGTTGTGTTGTCCTGTCCACTATATCGACTTTTGTCCATTTTTTGTTCTTTTTTTCATCGCCGACATTTGTATGCACGCGTGTCGATTTGCTTACGTGCCGCACATAAAAAAATGAACGCCCACCCCCGCCTGTGCCCGCATGCATCCGCCGCCTCTCTTTGTCGCGCGTCTCTGCTGTGCGCAGCGCGTTTTTTTTTTTTTTTTTTCTTTTTTGGTCCGCGGACGACACACGCGTACACGTGTAATTGCAAGCGTACGCACACAATAGGGCGGCGTTTACGTGTGCGTGTCGTCAACGACGTCGGCGGCGGCGGTGGCTTTTTTTCGAGGGCGCGCTGCGTCTGATTCGGCTTGATCAATAAATTTCGGCCGTGGCGAGCACAACAATTCTGACGTTGTGTACTTTTTTGGCGGCGGGTTGGAGGCGGCGAAGGTCGTCGTCAAGGAATGCGTACAGTCTATAGGGGGTGGGAATTATGTCAGCATGACGATGAGAGAAACAAGCAATTTGGAACGTTTCATATTGGAATTCGATGATTTATTCAGAATCATGTAATTTTAAGGGTGAAAAAAGTATATTGTGATTTATCAATAGTTGGTGATTTCAAAAAGATTAAATTTGCTATTAATTGATGTATAGATTGTTTAAATTTGAAAATTAGTTTCCGAGTTATTGGTAATGTAATAATGAGAAGTACTTCGTCGAAAGAAAAGAAGCTTAATAGTTTCTAGTCTTGCAATTTTAACTCTCCATAACTTCTTAAATAATTCCTTCTTTTAGATAAATTAAACGTTGGATTAAAGTCAAATAATCTACCTTTTTACTACAATAAAAAAATGTTGCTAAATTTGTTAATAACATGGCTTAAACTACAAAATAAGAAAAAGTTGCATTGTCGATTCAAACAATTCATTTATCTAAAATGTACCAACTTTGATTGGTTATAACTTTGAAAATAATTACTTAAATTAATTCAATTAAATGACAAATAAAATCCATTTTATTCTATTTTACAATAAAGCATACATATATTTATGCAATCTCTAGAAATAGTCTTAAAAAATATTTTCCAAAATCCTACATCTCTATCGCTTCTTTTCTCAAGTCGCTTATTACCAAGTCACAAATTATTCATCAACAATTAATTATTATTTCATCATATATGAACACTAAAGATATTTCCTTACCTCATATAAATTCAAAGTCAAGTACCTTCACTAACTAATACAATTCACTAAGCATTGAATCAATCATCATAAATATTCGAATCTTTTGCAAAATGACGTTATATAACAACTACTTCCAGTTCTTAAAAGTGACTCCAGCTATTTATCTAGTCACCAATCTACATATTATAATTTGGGGCAGTAAATTAAGTTAAGAATGTAACAATTCAAACGCACATTGTTTTTTGCTGCTACACAAATTTATTTGATGTCTTTCACTTGTAATAAATTTTTTGGCATGCCATAGAATAGTATGATTAAGAATGAATTATGCTGTAATATTTAGGTTTTTGTTTATTTATGTGCAAATTAAATGCAGTGGAATGACTGTAAACGGTGCTTTGCATTCCGGCTTGAAGAAAAAATTTACATTTTTTGTTTAATTAATTATTGCTTGTACTTAGAGTCCGAGTAATGGCGATTGTATGGTGTCATTCTGAAGAGGATAAAATTGATTTCCTTAGAATAAAATTGTAATTAAAACAATTTTATTAATTTATGAGTTATAATTGGTTAAAATGAATATTATGTCGTATAAGTGAAGAGAAACTGATTTACGTGACATGACCTAGGTTTTTATTTTTTATAACATATTTGCAATATTATTATAATAAATAATTATATATTTTTAGAAAATGCATTAAATTCTCCATCTCTTGCTATTTATTGTTTTTTTTGTCAAATAATCACACTCTTAGTAATTAATTCTTAAAGTATCATTAAAAGTAACACCGAATTTCAACGTACGAAAGTTAAAATTTTAGGCTTAATTTATTAATAAATGTTTTTATAATTAGAATTAGATTGATTGTATAGTATTATCTTAAAGCAGGTAAAATTAACTTTTTAGAGTAAATGTTTGCAGATTGAAATATCATGATTAGTTTCAATTTCAAGTTGATGAAAAATCATTTACGTGACATGATGTGGGTTTTTAATTTTCATTGCTTATTTGCAATATTAATAAAAGCAATTATTATACAACGTTCAAGGTACATTAAATTTCTTATCAATTGCAATTTATTCTATGCTTATAGAATAATTACACACTGAGTAAATAATTTTCAAAATGTCACCACAATTAACAAGTTTTTTTTCCTCGTTTTTTTCTTCCCAAACAATTATTAATTAAAATTGTATTTGTTACAGCAATGCAATCAACACAACAAAGATGACTACCCCAACTGGTCTAGGAACACAATGTCTAGCATCAACAAGCAAGGATACGAAGCCAAAATGAATGAACATCAAGGACAAATGCAAAAAGGTAAGACAGTTGCTTCTTCAACGCTTTTCACATCTTAACTTTTTAAATAATTTGTTTAGTAATTTATTATTGGTTAATTAGTTAATTAGGTAATAAGTGGAAGAAGTAAATACACAGTTGGAAATTGATTTGTTTACAATCAAGAAAGAATAACAAAGCAGTGGATTATTGATTTAATTAAAGACTCAAACGTGAAAAGAGAGGTACAGTGATAGATTGTTAACTTACTAGCTTGCCTTGATAATAGCCAATGTTAACTATCATAGAATTGATATATTTTTGGTATTTACATACAAGGCGTTTCCATACTCTTTGAGTTATAAGGGGAAAATGAAGTTGAAGAAGAAAATCCTACACTAATGCTCAAATTAACAACCTTACAACAACATGACTTACGAATGGTCAAGAAAAATGATTGTTTAGTCACCTAGCAATAATTTGAAGTGATAATATACAAAGTGTTGACTGTAATCTCGAAGTTATAAGCAGATTCAAGAGCAAAACCAAAAAAAAATTGATTTACGAGATTTTTCTCTATGTTCTCACTTTTTAGAACACTCTGTCTGCAAAATATGTTAGCTGTTGATTTTTCCATTCGAAATTTAACAAGGAAGTCGAAATTCAGTGTCGACTATTTCAATCACTCCACCGTTTCATTTCTTGTTTCGACTTAAGCCACATCTACACCTACAACGCTCTCTAACTATTGGTATAGATTAGCTGGTTCGTGTGTGGTTGGGTTTTTGTAGGTTTGCATGGTTGAATTTAGTGGGCGACCTTGTTTTTTCGTCGGCGTCTCTGTTTTTTCTTAGCTTGGCGCAACTTTTCAAGCAGCGTTAGTTAATCATCAGCGAACGATGTAATTGATGCAATTTTTGGCGCGGTGTTTAGTTGTAGACTTGTTGTTAATTACACCAGGAAGCAGGATGCAGTTGTGTCGGTTGTAGATACAGTAAATCATGGTTTGAACTTGAGAATGGAGTGTATGGAAGGTTAAGATTCAGAGGGAAGTTAGGTCATGAATTAATTACGCAACTCGTAGTTAGACTTGCAAAATTATGTAGGTGGCATATGATGGAAATTCTAAAGATAATTTGTTCTAAAAGTAGATTTACAATAATTTTAATAAAGACATGAATTTATGAATTAATTACACATAGTGTAATTAGGATGTGGTACTTTTCCAAATGTCACTTTATACCAAATCTAACCTACTTTAAGAAAGCTACTTTTTATATTGGAAAGAGACATTTATAGATAGAATCAATAGAAATCTTTCAAAATTCTAGATGTAATTAGTTCTTTTATTTTTTATGAATTAATTCCTCTTAATAGAATTAATTTTACAATAAGTCGTTGCATAAAAAATTTAGTCAATTTTAAAATGCGTATTTTCAATACTTGACTATTATTATTATTATTTTATTTCGCAGAGATAATCTTTTTTAAAGTTAAAACATACGAAAAAAACACTTAAGTCAGATTTATCTCACTGAATCCTTTTTTTTTTCTTCTAATTTAGTAGTTAAACATCTTCGTAAACCTAAATACAATCATGTTAATTACAATTCAGCCTTAGCCATTTATCTGCAATAAACATTAAGAAACTTCAAAAGTCTTCAAAAGTTGCCAATCCATCCGGTTCTTATCGTGAACAAGTAATAAATATTAATAAACACTTAATGTTCTTAAACTACTTAAAAAATATTGACTACATCAATGTTGAAACTGTAATTGATGTGCAAAAAGTGCATACGCTTGTAAGGATTTTTTAGTCCACTTTCGACATCATCATTAGTTGGAATCCTGACTCAAATTAGAAACACCTTCAGACACCAAGAAGCAATCGATCATTGCAGAGAGAATAAAGTAATTGAGCGTATTATTGCAAGTAATTTCTCTAAATGCAGGATGTGAATTTGACCAACGTACAGAGCAACCAGTTAAAATAAAGTCTGATTTCGGTGGCTTTAAGTGACTTAAGACAGAAGACGTAGAAAAATCGGCGGATATTTTAACCTTGACATGATTGTATTGTTGCGAATCTTTTTGATTGCGTGAGAGATAGAGACAGTGATGTGGTTAGAAAATTAAGTCAAACATACTAATATAAGTCAATAATTTGTTCTTTCAAAATTGGCGAAATTACCTGATTTGGCAATATTAAGTCACTCTAATAGAAAATGTATAATTTTACGCATGATACGTCTTAAGGATGACTTAAGTCACTTTCAGTACGAATTAAGTCACGAGCTTATCAAGTGTCTTTTAACTAAATTTCATCTTTAAAAATTAGATTTTTTAAGTTAATTTAGTTACTTTTTAAAATGACTCAACATTTACGTCGCTTAAGTTACTTTACAAATTAAAGTTTCAGAATGATATTCACATATAATTAATTGATCTATTTTTTATGCTCTCAACTTTGTACGAACGGACATAAAACCCAAAAATTTTAATAAATTAATGTTGCTACTGCTAATTAGTTATTATCTTTAGTGGTATTAACGAATATTTATTACTAGTTTTCTATTGACGTCAATGCCAATTCTGATTGATGTCAATCAATTTGCTTCTTTTAATTCATTAATTATCCAATGCCATAGGATTACTAGCAAGTATTAATTTATTTGAATAAACATCTTTCTTGTCGGAATTGAAGACGACTGAGTATAGTCAGAGAGGCATGTAATTACGCCTAGCTCACTTAACTATGTTCTTAGCTCGCTCTGCTTTTTCTTTACTTTTTTTTTTGTTTTTTTTTTCTTGTTGCTTTTCGTTCCCTGAGTTTGTTCCTATTTACGCAGCATTCATCACGTTTCTTCTTATCTGTTTTGCTTTCCCGCCATTTTGCAATTTTTTAGGTTATAAACTATCAAGTATTATTTTATCCAGTTTTATTGTCTTCTAGTCTTGAATATTTAATGACTTTAATATTTATTGCCTTTTGTTTCTTGTTTATTTCTGCTTGGTTTATGCACTTTTTACGTTAATTTTTTACTCCTAACTGACTTAAAGCTAAACCAAAGGCTCCGAGCAAAGCTAGCTTACATTACATTCAACAATTACTAATTTTAAGCTCAAAGAATCCAAATAAGTAAGATTTAACATTTTGCTATTGAAATTTATAATAATAATTGCATAATTTGCAACCTATGATTAGCAATAATAAATATCTTGTAATAATAATATTGTAATTGTAAACGTCTTGACATACCTTTGAACATCTTACTTAAGTCAAGTTTAATTAAATGTCAGCACGTTTATTGTCTTTTGATTTGTCTAATTTAACTTGGATACTTACTATATCAAGTTTAGGTTCGGTCAAAGTAAGATGAATCAAGTGTCTTTCTCTCATAGATATAGATTATGGTGAAAAGCTAAATACAAGAAGAAGAAGTTGAAGGTAGTTATTGGTACTTCTACAACAAAATTGTTTTACTTATAATAATAATATTAATTAATACTAAACCACCTACTTGTTGATTTATTAGAGAGTTTCTAGTTTTGTTCTTATACTGAAAGAAGAAATAATGAATGAAAGCTTGTGCAGACAGACAACATCAGCATCAGCTGGTGTGCAACAAAAAGTAGACAAGGTGAAAAACTAAAAACAAAAAACAAGAGTCTGTTGAAAGTCACAATCCTCGACCTGAGTCAACACAATCGATATTAGTCTCTCAAATTAATGTGATCATTTTTTAATTCTCAATGGTTAGAAATGACTTAAGTCAGATTAAAATAGACTTAAGTCGCAAGTAGCCCAGTCGGTGCATATTCTGAGGACACGGAGTGTGTTCATCCTGCTGGAGTCTATTCAACGTGATAGCCAGAATCCAGTCCCAATAACTGCTAATAACATCACTGGTAGTTGAAATAGTTTAATGGAATGGAGGTCAAGTACGGTGTCGGTAATCGGCATGGTTGTAGCGCGCTTCTAAAATAATAAAATAGCAAAAGTCATTATGAATTAAGTTAATATTGTGTTGAACTAGATTTAAGTCATTTAATTTAAGACATAAACTTGACCTTTTCAAATGTTGAAATGTTCATAGCTTTTGATATGAAGGTTAAGTCATTTAGGTAAATTACAGCTTAATTAGATTTGTTTGAATAAAATGTGCAAGCATTAAAGTAGTCAATAGGTTGTTGTTTGTGGCTGAAATTTATAAACTTTATACAAGAGATAAATAATAATAACTAATTGAATTTAGCATTTTATTCAACATCGATAATCTTCTGGTTTCATCTGCATTATAAGTTTGAATTTTAAATTGCAGTTTGTTAGTTTATTCGGAATTTACAAGGTTCAACGTGTATCTAAGATCGGATCAAATGAGTGTAATTTGGAATTTGTTTATTCCGGTAAAATTAGCTAACTAGTAAATAACAAAGATTGGTTTAGGTATTGCAAAGCAAAAAACGCAGAAAAAACAAAAAAGCGCGATTTCTGCTTCTTGAGATCAAGAAGGCATGAAGAAAGAAAGAGATAATGGATGGCGTAGATCTGTTGTCTAACTCTGCTTTAGAAATTTATATACAGAAATTAACATATACAGATAGCAGTTAGAGTGCTTAGAATTGGCAATTGGATATAGTTAAAGAGGTAGGAACCAGCAGCAGCTAGCAAAACGCACTAAACCGGAATTTCTTGTTGGCCACTCGCAAAAAGTTTAGTTCTTGGTGGCTCTGTTGGCCGTGAAATTTCGCCTAGAATTGACTCAAGTCAACTAGGTAGACTAAAACTATAGCTAGTTAGAAATGTGCTTTGAGTGAATATTAAAAAATAACGAGAAGATGATTTCTTAATAATTTATTGAGTTACTTTCTTGAAAGCCTTTTTGTTTATTAATTAATTGCAGACTGGTAATATTAATTTTATAGGTATTTGAAGTCAATTATTGGTTTGCAACAATCAATAACAACAATTAGAAAAAGATGATCAAAATAAAATTCGCTTTGCATTCTTGTCATGCTTTAGAGTAATTTTACTAAAATCTAATTTGACTTAAGCCACTTTTAAATTTTGTCGTCATTATTGGTTTACGCTCTGCTCTTTGAAGGTTTATGCAAGCAAATGGAGTTTTTTTGACTGAAGTCAATGACAACAAGCGACTTAAGTCAATTAGCTTCTTCTTAAATCAAGTAACTTAATTATTTTTTTAATTTAAGGTAATTTTAGTATGTGAGAAGATTTTATTGTTCTTCATACTGAATAAATCAATAATTTGTTTATAAATGTTCTTTGTATCTAACTTTTTTTTTCTTCAGTTTATTTCTTTTCTTCATCTTTTATCATGCTTACACAGTGCGTGTTCGATTGAAGCAGACTTAAGTCGTAAATAACACTTAACCACGCACTTGAGCAAAAAACACATTTGCAACACGAGAAACCCAACCTAGTAAAACAATGACATTACTAGATTTTATTTACATCTCTAGACATTTGAAACATTAACAATACTTATTTCAACTTAAATTTTAATTCCGAAAATTGTTATATTTTAAATAGCTTAAGTGGGATTAACCAATTATTAAATGTTACAGGCGGTCCTCTGGAAGAGCACCACATGGGAACGCCTGGCTTGTACACCAGCGGTCGTTCAACATCCAGCAGCTCCAGTCCAGGAGTCGCCGCCTCCAGTCCTGCACTTCTAGTTGTACCACAGCCTATCAATGCTACCAAAATGGGCGGTATGCAGAACGGAGGTGGGCCACAACCGAGAAAGTATCAGTGCAAAATGTGTCCGCAGGTAAGTCACACCAATAATTCTTAATTAAACTAAGCTAAAAGACAAAAGACGAACCTGCATCTCATAAATAGCTTGTGTATTAAGCGAGTGGTAGAAAACTAGAAAAAAGAATAAATAATAATTATTTGAGAAGTGACTTGACTAAATCTTGACTTAATCCCTAAATTACTAAATTCTTTTAAATTCAACCAGGATACCTCAATTATAATCTCTTTTTAAGCACATTGAGGAAATGACTTAAGTCACGTTAATCTTAAACCAGCAATATCTTCTCAAAACTGTAAAATATAACCACGAAGATGCTAATAAATTATAATTAAAAAAGTGACTTAAGTTACTTGTATTATTTCAAAATTATTAAATAATTAATTTAACTATTAGACTTCTCCATACTCACTCTAAATTTTATGAGACTCTAAAGGGTTAATAAAAACTTAAGTCACTTCAACAATTTTCTAATTAAAGTAGAAAGTGACTTTGTTTTTAAATAGAGTTGCATTCAAATCTACTACTCTTAATTAAGCTAAATAACTCACCTCAACGCAACTAACGCAATCCCAAACCAATCTTCTCGCTTTAATTCTCTTCTTCTATTTGAGCTAAGTCTGCTTAGTATTAGTAGCAACTGTATAGTGAGAAAATCAGGGTCGATAGAGAAGGGTCGCGACAGGTGGAGGATGTCGGATCACCAGCAGGCACACCTACACCCATCTCACTCGCTGGTAGAAACTTGAGTATGGTGGTTACTTGCTTTGGCGCATGGGCCTTACGAGTGACTTAAGTTGAGGCATGAGGGCAGTTTCTTTACGCTGTTGCGCAAGATTTTTTCTCACGGTTTTTGAGACAGATGAGCTATGCCCTCTAAACTTGAATGGCCATCACGTAAATAGTGGCTGCAGGACCAGGAGTAATACAGGAATGTATTAAAATGTTACTTAAGGCAGTTTATTTGAAAATGGGAAGAAACTTGATGAAATTTGAAAAAACGAATTAAGGATTATTGAGGATTGTAATTAGATAAAGAATTGACTTAAGTTTATTTAAAGTTTAAAATAAATTAAAAAGCTTAATTTTTACGAATTTGCAAGCAGTTTACAAAGTGACTTATCAATAAATGTTTGATTTACGTATTTTCCAGAATGACTTAAGTCGTTTATGAATTATTAAGAAAAATACTCCAAATTGACTTCCTAAGTAATTTTATTAAGGTGTCATAATAATATTCAATTTATAACTTTATTTTACAAATTAAGCATTTATCTGGCTTAATCTTAATGTGTCTATTTGTGAAACCAACTTGAGTCAATTATCGTTATTTACTCAGCCTCGAATTGACTTAAGTTATTTTAGGCAAACACTGCCCCAAATTTTTTTTTGTTCTGGTGCCCTAGTAAAAGTAAATCACTACTACTGTTTTATCCAACGGCACGAGGGTGAAAGTCGCACGCCCTCAGACTTTCGATATTAGGATGCAACGCGGAGAAAACCCTACACGCCAGTATATAAATAAAAATTCCAATTTCTCACCAATTTGACGCAGTTGTGAGGAAGTAGATTTTGTTAGACATTTTTTACAAACCAAACATGTCTTTGCAATATCCACCCTCACTGCTCATATTGAAGCATTTCCTATTTTTTGCTTGTTTTTTACACGATGAGGGTTGTTTTTTGCCAAAGGTGTTCTTTGAGACGGACACAGGAAATTGCCGAAAATGAAGTATGATATTTCCGGGTTTCTCTAATGCCACTCCAAGAAGTGTATAAGCAATTTAGCGAGAGGTTTCAAATTGACTTCAATCACTTTCAGTCGTACTGTATAAATTACGCTCGCTGGAATCTCTCCTTCAAGGTCACTTGAACGTGATTTTATATGCGGCACGTCTGGGTGCTCGGTAACACCCTGAAATTACCCCATATTTCCTCCTTGTCCTTCACGCACGCAGACGGAAAGTTGAGCGCGACGGCGGCGCTCTTTTAACCCCTACGCAGCCACAGAAATTGCTTCGAGCAAGTGAGTTGCGAGTTCGATGGAGTTCAGCACTCGAACAGGGTGAAAGGATAGCGTGTGGTGGAGAAAGGGAGAGCGGTTAGAGGGCGAACAAGTGTCTGATGTTGTCTGGCTGGACCAGACGGATTTCCATCCTCTTTACCTCTACCCCAGACCGTTTTACACGTATAGAGTTGTTTTACTTTCGATTTTGGGGCTTTGCACTTGTTGTATGCAGATTGAGGTATGAAGTGTTGTAAATGATTTAAGTCACTTTAACTGTTTCAACAGACTAGCAACTCTACTGGAAACAACCACAATAGAGTTGTTGTGTGTCGGAATGGTGGAAAAGTGAAAGTTGCAATTGCAATCTAGTTATGGGAATAATTAAATGTGATTATTGATTTTGTTGTTGCTGGTTGGTCATCAGTGCGTTTAATATTTATGCGTTTTCAATCGGTATCGGCCGAATGAATTTTAATTCGTTTCGCTTTTATAGATTATACCATATTTTACGAGGTGCAAATTGAGTAATTGTAATCAAAACTATTACCCAATTCATATCATCGATTCATTCAAGTGGAGCTTATGATTTGTCTCGTTACTGTTCTTTTCATCACACCACCTGCCCCGAATTCTTTTATCCTTCTCTCACCCACTTCTTGTCCGCACCAGTTTTTCTTTTCACTCATCGAGATTTTTTCCCATGATCTCGCGAGACACATCTGTTTCGATTCCCTCGCATACCCCGCCCGCGCAACCACCAGTCCACCCGACATCTCGTCAAAGAAGCTCTTGTGAACAAAATAGTTTATGGTCTGCGCTCCTAAAAATTACGCTACTGCTGAGTGCAAGCAAGCAGGCATGGACTAGAAGCTGGCAGGAGTAGGGCAGCAGAAGGGTGGTAAAAAGTGATCTAGTTTTGATAGAGAGAGATGATAGAAAGAGTAGAAGTGGAAGTAGGTATTACCGAGAATGGCAACGTCGTGCAATGTTGTCACATTTAGTCTCGCCATATTGAAATCAATTTAAGATGTAACCAGCATCAGCTCTTTCTTACAAAAATGATTGATTTTAAACCAAATTAATTTTCAAGTTGCTCTTTTTTTTCATATTTATAAAAATCGCATCACCGCATTGCTATTAACTTAATTTATTAATCACTTTATTAATATTAATCATCATTCGTTGTGTGTAATTTTCGCATTGTCTACATTTCCACACGCAATGCATTCTTCGCTAAAGTCACTTCATTAAACTGACTTATGTCTTCTTGTTTGCATCCAATGCATTGTTTTTTTTTTTTTATTATTATGTACGTGCAATATTCTCGACGCATTCCGCATCTATTAATATTAATGCATTAAAATATAATTTTTCTTTTAGAACAATCGCGCACGCATCTTCACGTCATTTGCATCGCGATATGCATCATGCGTGCGTGTATGCTAATCACTTGAGGAACAATAAATTATCCAGTATGGCTACATCTTTACATTACGTGTTGTGTTATTTCTGGAGATTTTTTCCATGATTTTTGATGGAAATTGGCCAAAGTTAGGAGAAGTTTACATCTTTAACAAATTGGCAGAACTCAAGTGTGGCTTAAATTTAGGAACTGCAATTAATTTATTGTGGTTTGTGATCATTTTACTTTTCAAATTGACAGTTCTAGATTGTTCAATTTCAGAAGTTACATATTGATGATTAAAAATTTGAATCATTCAGTTTACTTGCTTCGGTCTTATTTTTTCCCTTAAGTCTGTATTTCTTGTGTCACTTTTAAGTCACTTTTGCACCGAATTAATGTGACTTAAATCGTTTAATTGACTACTCTTTCCTTCTTAGTATTTACACCTTCATTCGTTAGTTTTGCATTTATTTTGATTTAACATTCAAATCACTTTTATTGAGTAATAAGAAGAATGTGTCTGAGTTAAGTAAGCACAAATATTGAATTGACTTAAATCTGTTTTTTAAAAAGCACGTTTTACATCTTGAAACTATGGTTAAATCCACACATGTGCATATCGCCACATTTGATTCGGTTTCTCACAAGTGTATCGCATCCACCCTCGGCTCCCACACTCTTGACGCAATGTGGACCAGCATTGCACATGTTCTCGACAGACACACATGCTCGCATCACTGAGCCACATGCAGCCGCGCCGGTGAGAAAAAACCCGAAACGAAATCGAGAGTAAACGCACATGAAAACTGGAAAAAGTAAAAGCTCTCTCAATACGAGAGATGTAATCCAATGCATTGCCAGATGGGGATGATAAGTTAGACGGAGATGGGAGGTCGGGCGCAACCTGTCCGATGAAGAAGAATGGTATCAATGCAAGAAGAGTGCTCTCGACGCCCACAAAGCAAACAATTGACCAGAGGGTGCACACAATACGCGACAATCAGGGCGCAAAATTGATAGAAGCTGTGAAAACATGCGAAGAAATGACAGTGATGTAAATGACTTAAGTCAACTAAAACAAATTTTAACACACATCGCGTGATCATATAATGAATTAATGTGTAAAAATGTAAATATTTAAAAGTTTTAAGTCACTTGCAAATTTGTAGATCAATAACAGTATATGAATGAAATTATACTTTCATCGTAATTTTAAAGCAGACTATTTAAGCAGCAATAAATAGTGATTTAAGCCAGTAAAATGCCGCATTAAAGCAAATAAACTAGCATTAATCAGTTCTCATTGAACTGATATTCTCTTAAATCACTTTGATATAATTGACTTAAATCAATTTCAAACTGACCTATTCTCTTCCTTTGCAAAATCCATGATTTAGCTACTCTAATTTAGTCCTAAGGGTTATTCAATATAAACAGGTCGTGTGTTCGGCACTCGTGCAAATAGGGTGACGGTTATTCTTTAGCATGACACACTCAACCAGTATCAACGTATTGACAATGCATTGCGAAATGCCCTAAAAATCTAGCTAGCTAGGGGTGCAACTAGTGCGAATATTGATCCAATAATGCTGCGTACTAATAAGGCTAATAAAGTGTCTGCGTAATATCCTGAAAAAAAAAACGCCTCTTGCTTTCTGAGAAAAACTCAGATGCTCATGCCAACCACAAACTTTGCAAGTGTCTAATTTAAAAACTAACAAGAGAGGACCAACGTGGCTTAGTTTAATTTAGTAATTTTATAACCTAGGAAACGTGGCACTTAGTTAAGTATTAACGATTAGGTTATATCTAGTTAGACAGAATAATCATCAAGTTGAACTTAAAGTATGCTGATTAATTAAAATATACCTTTGCTTCCATCTGCTCATCTCATTTGCTTCGTGTTGTTCATTTTTTAGTTTCTAACCCTTTGAAGATATATGGACAGTTGTGCTGAAGAAACTAAAGGTGCATTTGTCCATTTTTTGTTCACTATGAACAAATGTCGAAGCCATTCATTATGATCACATCCCGCATAATTATCATCTTCCTCAATCATCTTGAAAATTATTAACAAACATCTACCCTTGCACCTACGTCGTATTTATCTTTCATCTTATTATGATTCCTCAATCGAAAGTGTCGTAAAAAGCGGAGTAAAAACTAATAATAAATAGGAATAAGGGTTGTGGAAAGGGACGAGTGCAAGATGCGCAACATGTTAGCTGAAACAAAAAATTGGTTGCTCCTTTCTAAGTTTTTTTTTTCACTGAGCGTATTTGTGAAAAGGGAAATCACCTAGTTACCTACTCACCTAGAGAAAATGGGTTTGAGGTCAGGTGTGATTTTTTTGAACGAAATTTTCAAAGAGAATTTATAGCAGGAAGATATTTTCCAGAAAATTACTTACATCTTGTTTGTTTTTTCTAATTTATACATAGTTCAATATGTCGAACAAACTCAATTTAAATTAAACATTCTCACTTAAGTTTATTCAATATGACTTAAGTCAATTATTGTACATTTACTAGTACTACCCAGAGTTGTTCACATAAAATCTATTCCCACTTTTTAATTACCAAACTGACCAGCTTTTAATATCTCCTGACCCAATTTCAATCGCAACCCTTCAATTCCACTTTCATTTTCTATGCGTTCATTCGAGCTTCCAAACGCTTTCGTTCACCTTCATCATCATCATCATTACTCTTTATAGAAAAAAGCTTCCTTTTTCTTCACCTTCCCGTGAGCGCGCATGCAGCAGCCATCGGTGACCAGTTTTTTCCCCTACCTGCCCTTACATAACACCGCGTCACGCACGGTCACAGCTCATTCTTGCATGCCTCCATTCTTGCTGCGTTCTTATTGAGCACACAACACTCGGTCGTGATTTTTTCTTCTACCTGAGTGGAAGCCGGATCTCGGTAGACGAGATCTCTTTGTTAGCGCCATCAATGGGCAGCTCATACTCACACATTTGTTGACCATGCGGGGACGAAACCGATTTAAACGAATGTTAGATATGATGTAGAATGATGGACATTTGAAGATTTATGTGTGGGTAGACGTTTCAAGGTCATAATCACAATAATATATCTTGTAGACTTTACTCGTTTTGTCTACCTTGCACATTTCTTGTTTCCTTGATAAAACATTTTTTGTTTTGATCAAAATGACTTGAATTTAAAATTGATCATTCACTCCAAATTGACTTAAGTCACATCTTAAAAAGATTTCTCGTTCAAATCTCCAATAAATCGGTCCTTAGATAGATTGGTGTTAAATCATTGTGTGATGACTGGCTTAAGTCTATTTCCAACGGACTTATTTTCTTCCAATTTCTTCAAAAATTGATTACTTCTACCATAATGCATAGATAATAATTTCGTAGCAATCCATAAAATAATCCATAAAAAGAGTGTTAATGTCATCAAACTGTAAACATTTTTTATACACCTCACAATACACAATCATTCTTAATAATAATGCATAGAGCACATCATCATTCATATTCAAATCACGATGCATCCGAATGCAAAACCTCAAAGTGTCTGATTAGCCTAATCGCTCTTCTTACCTGCTCCTTACCTCTCCAATGACACCAACTTTTCTTGCATATTTTTTTCTCACGATTCCGCTTCCGACATGCAAATTTCACCTCCGGGGTCACCACCTAGAAAGATGCGAAAATCTGCATTTCATTTGCACTGGGGTGAGTGATGGATGAATGGTCCTGAATAGCCATGGTCAGACTCGGGGTGCGGAGAATAGAGCAATTTGAATGTGGAAAAATGCGTAGAGATGCAAATGCGGCGGGGAGGTCTGGTACGGAAGACAGCAACGGACGGTTGATCGGAATCAACAGGACACTCGGCTGGACTGGCTTGGGGAGAGGTCAAAAAATGACCTATGCTTTACCCCTCGCACGATATGCTATAGTCATGCCAAGGTGAAGTGATGATGAGCCTTGGAGGTTGTTGGTCGCTTTTTTTCGGCCGTTACAACGTATTTTTTGTGGAATTGTCTATGGACGCGTGCCAATGTTGGCAAAAAACGGTTGACATAACTTTTTTAGGGTGAAAATAGAAAACCAACAGCACGTGCTTTTAGGAATATAACTAACATTTGGGGAGATAGCATGAAATTCACAATCAACAAATGAATTGAGACTGTAATAAATTTTGACCTAAAAAATTGAAAAAAAAAAAAACGGTTTCTTTACAAATTGACAAGATGCAACAAGACTAATGATAGATAATAACATCTAAATATCTACACAATAATTATCAGTATCATGTCTTTCTATGTTCATCTGCATAGCATTAAAACGAAAAAACATACCCAAGACAATTAAAGTCGCCCATTTACGCTCTAACTAACCTCAAATTTAGAGAGTTTATTAAAAGGCAAGATTTTTTAGATTGACAATTAGTAATTAATGATAATGACAAAAAGGGTTGGTGATAGATTACAATCAATCAATTCATTATGTTGATAAAACCTTACTATAACACTTACTTTTAGTTACTTGGTAAAACGTTGAAGCCATGTTGCCTTCATCAGTATAAGTCTTCTTCAGTGTAAGGCAACATGCATTTTAATTATAAAAAATGTACATAATCAAAAATTAGCAATTTCTATTCCAAAACTATCACTTCTAATTGGTAAATTTGTTAGTATATTCGTTAGAATTGAGGAATTATAAGAAAATAACAAAGGGAGATGCATTAATTATTAGGAATCTCTATAATACTTAAATATTTATTCCTTGTTCAGTATGACAAATAAAAGTCAATAATCAATAATCTAGTAAACAAAGTATAATTTTGTACCATAGGACATTTCTAACAAAAGTTATCAAGAGGTTGTAAAAAGGATGAGACGAAAGTAATAAAGCAACAGCATCATCTTTGAAAAGAAATTGTAACTGGGAAATTGTCAAGATAACAAATTATTGAAAATATTAATTATGTTAAAAAACTGCACTATAACACTTACTTTTTGTCTTCTTCAGTGAAGAAGACAACATGCCGAAAACGTTCTTACCTAAAGACAAAAAGTGTCTGTCAAAATCAATAAATTGTAAACTTCTCTTTGGTTTTTAAACATTTAATTAGTGGTTGTCTAGTATATCAGATAATAGTAGACTTAATAAACTAATAAACAACCAATATTTTATTAAATTAGGACACTGAAGTTATCATGGAGAAGAGAATTCTGAACGAGGAATTTGATGATTCGATAAAAATCAAGAATGGATTATTTCTAATCTATAAATATTTTGCAAATATCTATTAAATAGGGTTGGTACTAGATCACTATCTATCGATTGATCAATTGATCTATTTTAGTCATTCTCTTCTTTGTTACTTATTGTAGCTTTTGTTGGTAACTTGGTGTTGGTTTTCGCGAACGTGGCGGTTTTTGTTAACGCACACGTTCTACATTCTTCCCCATCCCTCAGTTCTTTTACTTACTGACAATGCTACGGTATGCTAAAGAATGAGGAAGAATGAAAGAGGTACGTACAGTGGAAGTGGTGGCTCTGAAAGGAACGGGTTGATGGGTTGGAGAGGGTAAGGGTGCAAACTTGTGCCGATTGTAGTGATCAATACAAAGCAAAAGTGAGTTAATTGATTGTTCAATTTCGTTTGCAAAGTTTAATACTATCAATGTTCTTGTAATCTCCTTGAAATTAGTCAATGAGAAGATCATAAATTTACAGATTTACGTAGGTGGTGTTGTATACTACCGAAAAGTGGGTTTCTTACACTAACAAAGAAAATAGTGTTTATTAAATTTGGATAATTATGTTAGAAGTTACAAGATGCCTAAGTTGTGACTCTGCATCGTTTGCAAATGCCAGATTGAAGTCAATTGTTGATAGTCATAGTCAAAAATTTGCTATTATAATATCTATTATAAATAATCAATTATAGAAAATACTAAATTGAAGGAAATTTAATTGTTTTCATAATGCTATTATTGTTAATTGTTAAATTTGTTAGCAGATTTCTTAAAATTGATTAATTAGTAGGATGAGAACTGATAAAAGCGAGGCGCATTAATTAGTGGGAATCTCCATAATACTTAATTATTTATTGATTGTCTAGTTTAACAAATAAGAGTAGATTTAATAATCTAATAAACAAGATATAATTTTATAACGTAGGATATTTCTAACGACAGTTATCATGGATTAAAACAGCAGAATCTTTGAAGAAAAAATGGAAACTAGGAAATTGTTGATATTCCAGATAAAAAATTTGCTATTACCATTAGGTGTAACCAATCAAACAATATGTCAAATTAAAGAAAATTTCATTTTCTTTTATCTCCCATACTGGACATTTCTCTGCCTTAACTTCTAATTGGTGAAACAATTATAACTTTAAATATCTGCATGCTGTTCTTACGAAACTCATTTTTAACATAAATTGACTTAAGATAGTTTCCTAACATCAGTGGATCAAACTCAAAAATCCATATTCGTTTTTTATGTTCTAATTAAATATGATTTTTTTTAATTTCTCATAATTGACTCAAGTCACTATTACTACTATCTGAAATACTTGCACAATTTTACGACTTTTCTAGATTCCGTTACGTAACTGGATTTATTTTAGAGACTAACAATGTCGGTGCCTTTCTAATTTGACTATTTATTGTCAAATGAACGTGATGAAGTGATAGTTGGTCCTTTCTTTGTCGGCATTTGGCTCAACCGTTTTTGCATCATAAAACCTCGTTACTTCTCTTTTTTCTATAATTTCAATAACTACTTAACCCTTTCTGGCACTACTTTCTATGTCTTGCCCAAATTCTCTCTGCTCTTCACAGCCCCTTCATAAAGAGTAATATTAAAATTAGTTTATAACTTAAAAAATAATAAACTAATATAAAATTACAGTTTCGCCATCTTCTCAACCCTTTTATCATCTTCTTCCTCAATAACCCATCACCTCCTTGGTATCTGCTGTTTATAAAGGTGTAGGAATAGTAAATCTTCGTGGCTATGAGGGGGCGTTGTGTGAATGATGCAATCTGACCCACTATCGGCGGGGGGGTGCAATTTGCGATTGCCCAAAAATGACCGCTGCATTTATGACATTTATGACAACTCGGCCGTATTTATTGGCGTTTAGGGATGGTTACGCAAGTGCTTCAAGCGGGAGGAATATTTAACGTGGACAATCATGTGCCATGTGTGGATTAAGTGAGGGCGGTCAATATTCTTTAGAATTTTTTGTGTGTTTTTGAAGGTTTATTGGATTGGAATGCGGAGGAAATTGGTTGTTAATGGGAAATTGATTTATTGCTCCTGTCGCAACTCAATGGTAAATTGGCAACTGTAAGGCAAAACAAATTTGTTCAGAAACAAAACGTACAAAATGATGACTTAAATCATCTTGGTCAGTATAACGGGCTTACACACATAAGTCAGTTATCATCAACATTCCACTTCCTTCTTCTTCTAATTTGACTCAAGTCACTTGCACAAATTGACGCAAGGCTTAAGTTGATCATCTCGTGTCGTCCAGCCAAACAGCTTCTGGTCCTTTTCGGAGTCCATCATTCGAAATCGTAATTACTGTTTGCACGCATTTTCGTTGTTTCGTGCCGACCGCAACGTAAGTCGTCGTAAATAAGCTCAGCAAGCAGGAGCTGGCTGAATGAGAGGAAGCTAGAAACAAAAGACGTGTCTCGCTCGGATCGTGCGTGTCAGCATGCCGACCACAGATGAAGTGGAAAAAAGAACTGGGTACCGAAAATAATGAGATTTGCTGATCGGAACACGCCAACTCGAGATTAGATTTCTCACTGCGTAATAATAATTTGGAAAATCGGTGTAGTTTGATGATTTTTGTGACTTGCCTTAATTTTGTCGAGTTTAGGAAATTCAAAAGAATTATAGCGGGTTACTATGTGATCAGTTGGATGGAAGTGACTTAAATTAGGTTTAAATCATTTTCTACAAAAAAAAAAAACATTATGTTGCTATAGATTTACTTTAACACTTACTAATTATTTGTTTGCACAACGTTTCCGGTTTGTGGTCTTCTGAAGTATGATCAACATAGTGAGTTTAATCAAATTGCAAAATAAAGAGGCATGAGAGAGATAATAAATCAAGGAAATCTAAATAAATGTTTAGCATCAAAAATACTGAAAAAGGCAACAAACCGAAAACGAAAACAATTATTAGTTTATAACAAGTTTCGATTATAAAATTTATTTAGAAGTAATTTAAGTTAATTGGGATGATGCTGTAATTGATTTAAATGATTTTTAATGAGAGACTGTCAAAACTATCAATTAGAAAAGGTTTTGCTATGAAAATTTGCATGAAAGTGACTTAGGTTGAGTTGGAAGTTATTATTACGTTTGAGCCAGGTTGATTTGATCACAGGGAGAAATTAAGTTCTTGTTGGTTTGTTCAACAAGTGATCTTGCTTCAAAGTAACTTAAGTCGAATTAACAATGTTCTCTCCAACTTTTCATCATAACATCAAGTCACCTCGAGGTGTATCACCTCTCTCAGACAAGGGTTGTTGAATTTCATCGGCGTTTCCATCCCCACTACTCTTACTGGCCGCGTTGTCCAGCTAGGCCTAGCACGCCACGCGCGCGTCTCCTTCACCGAAAAAAACCTCCAGCGCGCTCCTTCGCTGAAAAAACTCGGATGCTGGCCCATGCGGTGGCGCGCACCCCAAGGGGAGGGCGCCCCCCCTTCGCCGTAATCTCCGTCGACGCACCGCGCTCACACGAAAGCTCCAGATGTAGAGCGAGCGTCGTGCGGTGCGGACGTGGTTCAAGAGCGAATTCGCGCACTCACAACACGCCGAAAACGCTACAAATCGAACGTGCTCGGGTTGGCGGTGATCATTCGCGTGTGAGGCGCGAGACTAAGCGGACGAACACGCACCGAACAGTAATTTATCGGTACTAATCAAGTTGCGAGTGGAGTGTCAAATTGTACCGCAGTGCTGATCGTGTTTGAGTGCATTTAATCAAAAGCAGTGTTGATGTAAACGCTCACCAAGCCGCGCACTTTTTTGTTTTGAGTTTATTTGGTTGCATACTTAGCCCACTGCTGCCCGCGAGCGGCGGTGCTGCGCACTATCCCGGAACACCGTCGTCCACGCTGGACGGTCGAATGGAGTGCCGCTCGGGCGGGCTGGAGTTTCAGCCCTCGCCGATGCTTCTCGAGAACCAGCAGTATTCGCACCTGCAGCGCTCCATCGACACGCTGCGCTCACTCGGCGACCGCCTCGGCGAGCGCAACGTCGACCTGCGGCTCAACTTCCACCAGGAGCTGCGTCACCCCGACCGCACCATGAACATGAACGGCCTTGATAGGCCCAACATGAACTTGGACCGTTACGGAGGCCTCGAGTTGAATCTCAGTCTCAGCGCCGACAGACTGGCTGGACCAGGCGTGGATCGGAACGGGCTCAGTCTGGAGCGGCTGATGAACGAACGCAGCGAGAGGATGACGGCCATGGACGGGGCGCTAACCGATAGGAATTTGAACAACATCGACAGAATGGATCAGCGTGCAGACCATCGCTTGCGAGGCCTGGACCTGCATCATGACAACAACTCACGTGACATGCAGGACCTCAAGTATCGCGAGTATAAGCAGCATTTGGACGCGCTGAGGGTGTCCAATGGGCATCAGCAGCCGCAGCAGGCGAATACGGAGAGTTCAAGGTCGCTCGAAGGGCGTGCGGGAGATGACGAGCGAGGGACTTCCACGACGCCACCCACGCCAATTTCAGTCGGGGAGAGTTTTCAAGATGAGAAGGTAATTGGAATTTACAAAACGGGGGGAATTTATTGCAAGTGTTGATTGTCATGGGACGAGGCTGTCTAGTCACCACCTCACACCTCAGCACGGCGACGGCGGCGGCGGCGGCGGTGGTGTTAGAGACGGTCTTCGTCCTTGGACTTTTCGGGTGCCGGCGCGTCTCGCCGTCGTCTTTTCGTGACGTGACGTCTCGTACCACCACCACCACTACCACTCTTCATGTGCGTGATAGACTGCCGCCGCACGCATGAAAATTACCGACCTTGAGGTCGCAAGGTGACCTTAGCCTTAAGCCAGACGGATAAATTATCTGTTTTTGAGAACGGGGGCGGCGGTTGAGCGGTTGAGGCGGCAAGCAACCTAGTAAACAAAACAAACAGAGAAGACAAATGCTAAATAAAGGATTGCAATTGACCTAAGCCACTTTTCGTCTTTTCAATTAATCTTGTAATTGTTCAGGATGTCTTAAGATCGTCTGATTCATCAGCGGCTTGTAAGTCGCAGAACGACTTACACGACTCGCATGGCTACGTGCAATAATGTTATTAATTTTTTTTTTTTCTGACTTGCGTTAATCTCGTCCGCATTGGGCTGTCAAAAACCGCGAGCGCAATCGCGCAATCAGCGATCAAGGTCGCGCAAAGATCTCGCATGCTGATGATGTAATGACTAAGAATTAAGACCAATAAAATCTGGAAGTCAACAAAAACAAGCCATAGACTAAGTGCACAAAATGACTTAAGTCGAAAAAAATTAATTGCATTCGTGCAAAATCATATCTGTGGTTATCTTATTTATTACTAATAATAGTTACGACTCGAATTTAATAGTTTTATTTCATCCAACTAGTATATGACTTAAGTCAATTTTTTGCTGCTAGTCTAGTTTCCAGTCTGCGAGGTTCGAAAAATTAAGAACGCAAACGAAAGCCAGAGACACTGGCGGGGTAAAAATCTCGCGGCATTAATCGATTCCACCCTCTTGTCCATTTCCCCTCTGCCGTTCCCCTCACTCTCGTACACTCGCCTCATCTCCATACTCCCCAATTTGGCCGCTTTTTGAATTCGCTTTTTTTTTTCCTCGCGAAACTTGCCTCCCTTGCGCTGCCTTGGATGAATGAATGAAGGGCGAAGCACTACCCTCCTGCTCTACGGACCCAGAGGGTTGATGATGATGTCGAGCGCGCGCGTTAAAAAATTCGCTTTGGCGGCGGCGGCAGAAGGGCTTGGGGGGGCGGGCAACTTGTATTAAAAGTGCGGAAAAAAATCGATGTCTAACTCGGACTTGTGCTGCGACTTCCCGGGCAGCTGCTGGAAAGAGACAGTGCGGGAACAAGATAGGGTGTTGCATGCTGAATTAGGAGGAGTTTGATTGAGACAATTTGGAAGCAAAGAGAAATTCTACATTCGAGGACAGAGCATGTCGCTCCTAAATCACCTTCATCTCATTCCTCAATTTCGCTGCTGTACCTCTAGCGCTGGCAGTTGAGGTTACGGCAATAAAGCAAAGAATGCCATTGTTACTAATCTAATTGCGCGCGTGCGCGATTCTAGCTGCTGGTCATTGCGCCGTCCCAACTTTTGGGTGTTTCTTCGTATGGCTGCAAGTGCGAGCAGTAAGTAAGTGAGATAAGTGACACTTATCAATTTTAAGCGACTTTGTTACTTTGAACTGGCGTCGCGCTAACTAACATAGTATGTAGACATGGTCACATTAATTACCGAGTATAAGTTATGCAATTACCAAACTGGTTTGTTTGCCAACCACCCATGCATCTGATAATAATTGCCGCAAAAGGTGAAAATGCATTTCTCAATTACGCAGCTGCTTTAGTTGATTGCGCCTCGTTGAAATTCCTCACTCACTTATTAAGTTATTATTTGCATAATTTTCCAATGATGTGCAAATTACGTGTGTGTAGAACATCAGCACTCGCATTAAACGTTTCCTGCTTGTTGGTTAAAGGTGTTTGGATCCAAGGCCGAGCTCCAGTTGCACACCCAGGCCCATATGCGGGAGGCTAAGCCCTACAAGTGTTCGCAGTGCTGCAAGGCGTTCGCCAACAGTTCGTATCTCTCGCAGCACACGCGGATACATCTGGGCATCAAGCCCTATCGCTGCGAGATCTGCCAGCGCAAATTCACCCAGTTGTCCCACCTCCAGCAGCACATCCGGACGCATACGGGGGATAAACCATACAAGTGGGTTGCTTCCAGCATAGTGTCTATAGCGATCAGCTTAGGTCGGGTGCATTTGTGTGAGTTCGTCAATTGTTTCAGATGCCGACACCCGGGATGCCAGAAAGCGTTCTCGCAGCTGAGTAACCTGCAGTCGCACTCTCGCTGCCATCAGACGGACAAGCCGTACAAGTGCAATTCCTGCTACAAGTGTTTCAGCGATGAGCCCTCGTTGTTGGAGCACATACCGAAGCACAAGGAGAGCAAGCACCTCAAGACGCACATCTGCCAGTATTGCGGCAAGTCCTATACGCAGGAAACGTACCTCAGCAAGCACATGCAGAAGCATGCCGAGCGCACGGACAAACGGCCACCAATCGGTAATTGTCTCACTTTTCTTTTTACTCTGGAAACAATTGAAACCACCACTCTACTGCGAACGGCGCCTCTAGTGTCAGACTCAGGTCGACCACAGCTGGTCGCCACCAGCTGGCATTGTTGTCGACTGCAGCGCCGCATTTGTGATTTCAAACTGATTAGTTAATTTCATTTGTCGATTCGCAGTGAAATCAATTCCGGGAATCAACCACCGTGGATTAGACCATCCCTACTGGCCGAAAGTGTCTCCAGACAGCGCGGAGAATATGCACGACTACCCCAATGATATATCTCGTCAAATCCTCGAACAAAACGATGACCTGGTGATCATCAGGCAGCAGCTGGCGCAGAATCCTCCAGCTCCACCAAGCACGCCAAACGCGACCAACCTCTCGCAGAATGGACCCCCGCCGCCACCCTCCTCGACCGCAGGCGGTTATGACACCTCCATCTCCAAGAGCAATGCGAATTCAGCCTTCACACCGATCAACTCCATGTCGGGACATCTCAACCATCTCAACCACCAGCTGACGCCCAACAGGCCCTACATCTACGACGCGCTCAGCTTCCAGAAGCAGAACACGCTGGACTTGCCCAAATCGCAACCGAGCAACGGGTTCCCCAACCAGTTGATCAGCCTGCACCAGATTAGGAACTACGCGCACCAACCCAACTCAAGTCTGATGGAGCATTCTCTGCTAGGGCTGAAGGACAAGTAAGGTGGTGGCTACAAGTACAAAGAGTTGAGAGGGTGGTTGAGGACGTGCAATGGCGACGTTGATGACAGCGATCAAAGACAACAAGCTATATTGAATGAATTTACTCAACTTACGCAGATAAGATATAGATATATAAATCGATATTATTGTACATACAGAGAGTGGCGGAATCGGATACGATTAGTTGAGGATGCAACTATGCATACAACAAAGAAATCTGTTCTTAATTTAGCCCTATTTTAACGTGTACATATTAGGTGGCTATGGATTGATTGATTGATATTAATGGTTGGTGAAGACAGGACTCTGATCAAGACTCAGATTAGCTCAAAACTGTGCGAGTGGCATTTCTCACGTTTGGTTCACGTGCAGCAACGTAGGCAACACCGAAAGCAATTTGCAAAATTCTTGGCTAGAATTTCAAATTGTCTTTGGTCGCACCTCTTTTAAATCAATGTGTTACTTGTTTGTTGCAATACACGCTGCAGGTGTGTTTGCTGTAAATATTCTTTGAGTTAAAGTTTGTGATGTTAGCGTTTGAATTTGAGCTTTAATTTAATTCTTGCGGACGAGGTAGTTTTTGTATGAAATTCTAGTTGATTTGTTTAGATCTCTTTACTTAATTGCGCACCTTTTCAATCGGGTTTCAAATCGTTTCTAGAAGTGGAAATTGTGATCTTTTGTTCAAAAAGAAACTCGTTAGCTGTCGTTAGTCGTTGCCGTTGCATTGACTAATTGACATCAATAATGACCACTTCTACTATTTTCTAGTGCTTAACTATTTGTAAATAGTATAAATATTATTTAATATTATGAGAATATATATTATTTTCCTAAGGAAAAGCAAGTTGCGGTTTGATGAACCTACTGAAAAGACGACGAAAACTGACAGACATAGTTTATATGAACGGTTTTTGTTACTTTTTTGAATTACTATTATTATTATTATTATTATTATTATTATTACGACCAATAAAAGAATCTCGGTTTCTATGAATAATGACTTTTGATTTTCTTTCGATTTCCTACCAAACGAATGGAGGACGAATAATCAGAGGATCAGAGCAAATATAAAACTACACTATACATGTTTAACTGTGATAATTTTCGTACTGAATTATAAAGAAATTAATTAAGTGTAATAATAGTGATTAATTAATGAGTTATACACTCAGAGCATACGCATATTCCGAGCAACACTGAGAAAACTGTAGGATCCATTTAATGCGAAGCGATCATGATGGAAATCACTGCGTTGATAGTCAATTTGTACATAAACTAAATTCAAACCTTACGGAAACGCCCTGTATGAATGCAGCTGTGTTCAACGTGCTGCATACTCATCTGATACGACATGATCATTTGACAGACAACTTGAGGAATACTTGTAGGATTTAAGTATGTTAAGTATTACTATTTAAGCAAATGGCAAATATTAGCACAATGAAAATTGTATAAAACAGAGACTATGATGTGCATAAACCATCGTTTTAACGATGACGCGCAGACTTTTAGAGAATGACCTTGCACAATTTTACAGTTTAACTGTGGTAATTGTAATTTAAATTCAAACCTACTTGTAAAGTTGTAATTTGTATAATGATGTACATGTGAAACAATTATGCCATGCGGACAAAATGCAACACAAAGAGAATAATTATACGATGGAGAAACATATTGAGATGATATTTAACTGTAGGCAACACGCGATACTCGCGCGGCAATTATTTTCACTTTCAGATGATAACAAATCGATGTGAAACTGTCAACTAAGATAATTCAATTTGCACACTTGAGAGGATTTTCCTTGCTGAGTGTCTATAAACAAAACAAATTAGTCGTTAACGAGTTGATTTTCTATGGTTTCCTTGTGTTTCGGTTGAAAATTTCGGCACAACGAATCTCAACGGTTTGATAGCTTATCAGACGATGAAGAAGTACATTTTCCAGCAATTCGCAACTACTATTAATGTCTACACGGTCGAAAACATGTAATAGATGATAATTTTACTCTCTTGATTGACTAATAATAGCGGAACAATAAAACGGGGCGCAAATCAAACCGAAACAAGACTTATCATGCCAGATCAGGACAAGCAGGACACTCCCAGCGTTATTATGCATTTAATGTTATTACTTAATGAATAAACAATTAGCATGTTCATTGTAAACAAAACGAAAGCTATGTGAAAATAAAATGAAAACGAAATGGTCTATGAGGTCCCTGTTAATACATTCAATTTACTTTATTGTTTATGGCTTAGATTATGTTGTAATAAAGTTTTAAAAGTTTATTATTTTGAAATTTAATACAAGCACGCCACTAGCAGTTGAATAAAGAACTAAACTTTCGAAAGTTACCTACAGTTGCTAAGTGCGTTGAATTAAACAAATTTAATCTTTTAAATTGAAATTCTTTTATCTATATTTATACACCAGACTGTTATTATTATTAATGTTGTTATGTATATAATTTTACTTCTACATTTCTATTATTTTGAAAACGTATTAACTAGTTGCCTACATTG
Organism: Diploeciton nevermanni; assembly: GCA_027575565.1. NCBI lineage: Eukaryota > Metazoa > Arthropoda > Insecta > Coleoptera > Staphylinidae > Diploeciton > Diploeciton nevermanni. Next base: position 6,402,005 of record JAODIE010000006.1, read on the forward strand.
AGCCAACCTTGACGATGGTGCTGTCAACGCCATTTTGCCAACCACCATTCGTTGTTCCGCAGCGTTAGTCAATCGTTTTATGCATCTCACCGTTTTATTTTCCTCTAAAGATGTCACAACGTCTCTAAACCCGTTGCAATTTCGCGGATTGTGATATCCGAAGCGTGTGCTTCGTTGTGGGCAGTGTGTGGTATATGTGTCCAGTTGAGTTTTAGTTGACTTCAAGATGGGTTCGACGAAGGTGGATGGTGTAGTTCCGGCGGCGGCGGCGGCGACGAAAAACGGCAGCAAATCCTATGGGCAGATTGTGCTTACGCTCAACAATTTGCTTCTGCCTGAGGAGAAGCTCGCTACCACCCCGTCGCAGCAAGACGGACTGGATGCAGACACGGAGATGGATTTGCGCATCTACGGATGTGAATTGATACAAACTGCGGGCATTTTGTTAAAATTACCTCAGGTGAGCTACTGGAATGCATTACTTTGGACTTGGTGACTTGTGTATATCATTTGGCGGCTGATCTGCAAATTGTTATTGATTGATTTTGATTATGTTTCAGGTTGCGATGGCAACAGGACAAGTGCTCTTGCAGCGCTTCTATTATTCCAGGAGTATTGTTCGCCACCCGGTGGAGGTCACGGCGATGGCATGCGTGTGCCTGGCATCAAAAATTGAAGAAGCACCGCGCGTGCCACGCCATGTGATCAACGTCTTTACGCACATCCGCCAGCTCAACACCAACAAGTAAGCACCACTGCCTCCTACATGTCTTCTACTTTAAATGCAAACAGAAACAGACCACGAAAAAATGATTGTTTAAAATGGTTTTAATCTTGAGACAAAGCCATATTTTTTTATCATTTCATCCTCTGTCAAAGCCTTTTAAAGTCGCTCACATTTCGCTTGGTTTCTTGGTGCCTAACGCAACTACTTGCTACATTCTCGTTTATTGACGAATGTTTTGTTTGGTGTCCTGCTTGTCTGGCAAATGTACTCAATCCATGTTGTTGGTTTGCAGAGGCTACGAGAGGTTAGCCTAGGGCCTCTGGTCGCGTTGCGCAAGTCAGAGCGTTACCTCTGCTCGTGAACAATGTGAACAAACAACCCCCCTGAACAAAAACAGTGCGCTTGCCCCCCGGCGGGCAGCAGCACCGTGGGGCCGCCGGACTCAGGGGGGCCCTTCTCTCTAGCTTATGTACGTGCGAACAATCGATTAATGATGCTCCGGTAGTCAAGTTTCAGGCGCAGCAACCAATGGGGACGCCTAGTGGGGACATGAGATTGAGCCAGAGACGACTGGATTGACTTAGCGAACTTTCTCATGATGAATGCAAGTGAAAAAAGGTAAAATTTTAGAATTTTATAGCAGATTTCAAAGAAAACTTTAAACGAATATTGCTTAAGGTAAGGACGTTGGTTCATCGACAAATGCCTCTGCACCTGCCCCCCTCTTTCATTCCTCAGTCAATCTGATCTCTTTCCTGCTCATCTCCACCCTATATATTAATCAGTATCTATATGCTGGCTCACGATGGAAATAATCTGTCAAACTTGCATTCATCATGAAGAGTTTATCACACATCGACACTGGACTTTAATCTTCATGTGAATCTTGGTAATGTAACCAATGTCATAAAATGGTGGTACCTCCGGTTGCTGCGGTTCTAAAGAGATATCGTTTTTTCTTTGGTCTCGTTTCGATTGCAGCAGGCAATCAAACGTAATTCAATGAGAAAGAACACTGAGACGACTAAAATTACCACCATTTTTTGATCTCTATATTTAATTCAATTTAAATGCCATCGCGAACGAGTAATCGTTGAATTGCTTTTACAAAGAAGGAATTTGAGATAGAAAGGAAAGAAAAATGCGGAAATTTTAGTAACGTTCACGTGTTTCATGCGATTTGTGCGATTTCCTTCTATGTAGAGCACTGTCATACTTGCTAACTTGCAATCGTTTTGTTTGTTTTTGTCTCATTGTCGCTCTCCTGCAAATCAATTCAAAACAATGCAATGTGCAGACCGATTACGCCCGTCATCTTAGATCAGAACTACGTCCAGCTGAAGAACCAGATCATTAGTGCCGAGCGCAGAATCTTGAAGGAGTTGGGCTTTTGTGTTCATATCAAGCATCCTCACAAGGTATGACACTAACTAACATACTGAACATGTTGATGCACTGAAACCATTGCCGTTTTAGATTATTGTCATGTACTTGCAAGTACTAAGCCTCGAACGCCACACGAATCTAATGCAGTACTCGTGGAACTACATGAACGATTCACTACGCACCGATGTCTTCGTTCGCTATCAGCCCGAGACCGTCGCCTGTGCCTGTATATACCTCACAGCCCGTAAGCTGAGACTCCCCTTGCCGAAGAACCCAGCGTGGTATACCATCTTCGGCGCGAAGGAGCGTGATATCCGTGATGTTTGCGTACGCGTGCTGCGGCTATACAATCGGCCCAAGCCGAACGCAGACGAGCTAGAGAAGCGCGTTGATGAGCTCAGGCGTAAGTACCAGGATGCTAAGATTAAGGCCAAAGGTGGGTCAGGTACGAACACACCGAATCACAACAATTCGTCGCCGTCGAGCGAGAACAACACGACGGCTAGTGCGAAGACAACTGGGGCGCATAACGCATGGGGTGGGTTTATTAGCAGGAGTGGCAGTCATGTCGTGCCTGCGATTACCAGCGAGAAGAAGAGCCGGAGTCGCAGTCGATCCGCAAGTCACTCCCCCAACAAGCACCATAAGCGGAGTAAGAAACACAAGAGCAGGAGTAGGTCGCCACCGCCAAAGAGGAAGAGCCATAAACGGAGAAGTTATTCGAGGTCTAGGTCGAGATCTAATTCACCTCATAAACGGAAAAATAGGTAATTGTTTATGTTGATATAACCTAACATTTACCAAACGTTTATTCATAAAACGTTTTCAGTTTATTGCCTTCTTCAGTATCTTACAAATTATTGCAAACATCAAATACAAACATGAGTGCGTTCGGGACAACTACATTTCCAATTACGCAAAAATTAACAACAAAATTGAATGCAACATCCCCAAGAACTACAAAAACCAACTTTATTGTATAAAACAAAACATAGTACAACACATTAACAGCAATACACTATATACCACACATTACACATAATTCATCAGAAAATAAGATACCGAAGAAAGCAACAAGTCGAAAACGTTTTATAAATAACTATTTAGTAAATGTTAATCACTTGCGCTTTGATTTGCCTTATCTGTCAAACTGGATTGCGTCGATTTTCCACTTTGACATATTGATAAAACGACTTTTTGGGAAATTATGTAAAAAAGGATACTACTTATATTTTCTTCTTATATATACTTATATATTCGTCTCTAGGGACAAAAGAAAAAGTCGGTCCCTTAGCAACGACCGTGAAAACCGCAACGATTCACGCTATATCGATAGATATGACAAGTACGACAGATACAAAGACGACCGCTACGATGACAAAGATTCCCGCAGCAAGAAGTACGACCGCGATGGAGGCGGCGGTGATAAGGAACGGTATAATCGTCGTATTAAGCATCGTGACGATGATAAAGACAGCCGTGATCGGGAGAGGAGCAAAGATGAGCGGTCGAAGGATCGCCGCAGGTAGGGCCATTACTAAACGAATTTAATCCAATATGAAATTGGAAGGCAAGCGATAGATTATAATATAGAAAAATCGATGGATCAAAAGAAGTATGGTCGTGATGTTTAGTTGTTTAATTAAGACAAACACCAATAGACCGGCAGCCAGTCGCAGCAATGGATAATAATATTTGGTTGTAAAGTTGTTTATTCTCGTAAGTACAATGGTACAAACTTATTTTTATAAAGAAAAACTCGAATTTCTTGTGGGTTTGAATGTTGACGATTCTGTTTAATTATAACCCTAGTTTCCTATTTAGTACTCTCCAGGTATAGGTTCATATGAGTAGATCATTTGGGTGCTATTTCCGATGGGGGTAAGAATCATGTTGTGTGGCAGATGTGACTTGACACGGAGCTACTAGGGATTTTTTCACTGCCAACCTGTCAAGTTCAATGAATTTAAATTTTCACTAAGTTAAACATTTTACGTATCTATAACTTGCAATTACGCTAATTTGTCAGCAATTATCTATTTCTCAATATAAATTCTCATTTGTTTACTTAATTTGCGTTTCTTTGTTATAATTATTTTGAATTTCTAGTGACAAGTTTGACTTGGTAACTTCTGGTGACTCTACAAATGGCGTCTTGCTTAGTGGTTGCGTACCATATTTAGCGGCCGATTTCTCTCTGCGTGAAAATCTGAATTTCCTATAGATAATAACAATTTTCTTAACATTCCATCTTGGAAGAAACCTCCACGCAGACCTCTACAGCTCAATAAACAGTTAAGCCAAGTTAAACTTCTCGAATCAACCGTAAGTATTCATCAATGTTTATAAACATGCCTCAGTGAATGTACTAACTCGATGCAAGTTTCCTTAACTTATTTTTAGATGTCTGATTCTGAATCGGATGCTTCGGGCTCTGTGAGTCCTAGATCACGCGGAAGTGGTCGTAGTAGTCGCAGTAGGAGCCGCTCAAGATCTCGGTCACGTTCAAGGCAATCAACTCCATCTTCAAGAAAAAAAAAAACATTTATTTATTAGGGTTGTTTTGCAGGGATGGGTCTGATAAGGAAGCTGAGGATGTTGATTCTGAAGAGTATGACTCGGAAGAAGATGATTCAGATACGGGACGCGGGCGCAAACGACGCAAGAAGGATAGGTTTGGTGGTTTTATCATTGATGAAGCTGAGGTAGATGATGAAGTGGAGGATGAGGATGAATGGGAAGAAGGTGCACAGGAGATTGGTATTGTAGCTAACGAAGTGGATGAGTTGGGACCTACAGCTAGGGAAATTGAAGGAAGGCGACGGGGTACAAATTTATGGGAGTAAGTGATAGTTTCAAACAACCTCGAATCGTTTTGATATGTTTATGTGTGTTTTTATAGTGCACAGAAGGAACATGAAATTGAAGAGTATCTCCGTAAGAAGTACGCCGACGATGGAGCTGCGGCACGACACTTTGGTGATGGTGGTGAAGAAATGTCGGATGAGATCACCCAACAAACGCTTTTACCAGGCGTAAAAGATCCAAATCTTTGGATGGTAAAATGTCGGAATGGCGAGGAGAAAGCCACGTGTCTTCATCTCATGCGGAAGTTTCTCGCCTACCAGAATACCGACCAAGCTCTTCAAATTAAATCTGTCGTTGCGCCAGAAGGAGTCAAAGGTTACATCTACATCGAAGCCTACAAACAACCGCACGTCAAAGCAGCCATCGAGAACGTAAGTAATCTCAGAATGGGTATCTGGAAACAACAGATGGTACCCATCACGGAGATGACTGATGTTCTGCGAGTGGTAAAAGAACAAGCTGGACTCAAGGCTAAACAATGGGTGCGCTTGCGTAGAGGTATCTACAAAGATGACATAGCCCAAGTGGATTACTTTGATATGGCCCAGAATCAAGTTCATCTTAAATTACTGCCTAGAATTGACTATACTAGATTAAGAGGCGCCTTACGAACAACACAATCGGACTCAGCAGCGGAGAAGAAGAGAAAACGAAGGCCTCCTTGTAAACCTTTCGATCCAGAAGCGATTCGTGCGATTGGAGGTGAAGTTACTTCCGACGGTGACTTTCTGATCTTTGAAGGTAACAGGTATTCGCGCAAGGGATTCCTCTACAAGAACTTTACAATGTCGGCGGTTATCGTCGAAGGTGTGAAGCCTACGCTTGCAGAGTTGGAGAGGTTCGAAGAGCAACCCGAAGGAATCGACTTGGAGCTGCCAGCGGAGAAGGAGGACAAGACTGTGAGTCACAGCTTCTCAGCTGGCGATAACGTCGAAGTGTGCGAAGGCGAATTGATCAATCTGCAAGGTAAGATCCTTTCAATCGATGGTACCATGATTACTGTCATGCCAAAACACGAGGAGCTGAAGGATCCGCTCCAGTTCCAAGCTGCTGAGTTACGGAAGTACTTCAAGATGGGTGACCATGTCAAGGTGTTGTCTGGGCGGTATGAGGGAGATACTGGTTTAGTTGTCAGGGTCGAGACTAACAGAGTAGTGTTGATCTCGGATTTGACAATGCACGAGATGGAAATCCTTCCGAAAGATCTCCAGCTGTGTACGGATATGGCTTCCGGTGTGGATTCACTCGGGAAGTTTGAGTGGGGCGATTTAGTTAACTTGGACTCGGAGACAGTCGGGGTTATTGTGAGGTTGGAGAAGGAAAACTTCCATGTATTGAATATGCATGGGAAAGTGGTAGAGTGTCGTCCTGCGTCACTGCAAAAACGTCGCCAGCAACGATTTACCGCGGCGTTGGATTCTTACCGGAATAATATCCATCGGAAGGATATCGCTAAGGTGATTGACGGTCCACACTCAGGTTTCTCTGGCGAAATTAAACATCTGTATAGAAATTTCGCCTTTTTACACTCGATGGAGTTTTTGCAAAATGGTGGGATATTTGTGTGTAAAACGAAGCATTTGTTCCTCTCTGGCGGAAGTAAATCAGGAGCTAATGCAGAGGTGGGGACCGGTGCGGAGTTTATGTCTCCCCGAAGGCAAAGCCCGATGCATCCGTCAAGTGGGGGCGGGGGTGGAGGAGGTGACCGGGGTGGTTTTGGTGGAGGACGTGGCGGTTTCGGCGGAGGCGGCAGAGGCAGAGGAGGAGGACGAATTACAAGAGACAGGGATATCATTGGTACAACAATTAAAATTACCAAAGGTCATTATAAGGGCAATATCGGTATTGTTAAGGATGCTACGCAGTCCACAGCTAGGATTGAGTTACATACTGGCTGCCAGACTATTTCGGTGGATAGGAAGCACATTGCAGATGTGGCACAACCCAGCAGAGACCACGGTTCGGCCTCCACGTACTCCAGAGCGACGCCAGCGTATTCCGGATCTCAGACTCCAATGTACCGCGATACGGGTAACAAGACTCCAATGTGCGACTCTGGGTCGCGTACTCCTCTGCATTATGGTTCAATGACGCCAATCCACGATGGGTCACGCACGCCAAACGCGGGATCAGAGTGGGATCCATCTTCATCGAACTCGTATCCATCTCCTGCGTATAGTCCATCGACACCTGGCTACCAGATGAGCTCTTCATTCACTCCCCAAACACCGGGGACTCTATATGAGGCTACCTACTCTCCTTTCCAACCTTCGCCGGGATATCAAAGTGTGGTGTCTACTCCATCACCTGCAACTGGTTACGGACAAAGTCCGTCATCCAATCATCATCCCTACAATACTCCTAGCAGTGGTTACTCGCCAGGCATGCCCAACAATCCGCAGACGCCGGGCGCTGGATTGGATGTCTACCCAATGACGGAATGGCACACCGTCGATATTGAAGTGAGGATAAGGGACTCACATGATGATCAGGGACTCGCAGGCCAGACTGGTGTAATTCGTAGTATTAATGGTGCGATGTGTTCTGTTTTCCTCCCGGAGGAAGACCGCACCGTTAATATCATGTGTGATCACTTGGACCCGGTGCGGCCTCAGAGAGGGGACTTTTTCAAAGTTATCATCGGCGAGGAACGGGAGGCTATTGGGGAGTTGTTGTCGATTGATGCTAGGGAGGGTGTGGTGAAGATTAATGGGGAGATCAAGATGAGACCGTTGACGAACCTGTGCAAGATTCCCAAACAGGAATGAGCAATAAGTGAAGGGACAATTTGGGTTCGAAGATTTTATTTTATTGCGTAATTAATGACGTTTTCTTCTCTTTACTAAGGAATATAAAGACTGTTTCTTGCGTGGAACTATGAGGAATAAATACAACATATTACATTTCCTGCTAGTCCCTCTTTATATTTAGTATATCTTTAGCAATTATTTTTTGAATTTGGTTTTGACAAGTTTCAAGACTGTCAATCCATTCTAACCTGCAACTTGAATCCGGAATAAGTAAATTTCAAGTGTTTTTCTTTACCAAATACATCAACGAATAAAATGTTATCATTATTAATGCAACCTACGCAATCAACTATAACTTTCTCACGAAAATCCGCGCCTTGAAGTCGTTTTCCACTGCGTTGCAAAACATGTTAATCTTCAATCACAAACTTGTAAACTCGCCTACTTCACAACCATCTCAACAAATGCAATAAATCTAGGTAAGTTTCCATCATAAAACATCACTCTGCTTATATCCACTATATTGTAAGTAATCATGACATTTGTAGGAATTTCTTTACAATAATCAATCAAATATCAACCTAAAACAATGATGATGGAGAAAACACAGGGTGAAAACGTTGAACTTCAACAGCTTGTTGATGAAGAAATTGAAGAGGAAATTGTTCAGTTTCAACTGCAGCAACACTATTATAGAAAAGAAGAACGACCACGCTTTAAATGCCCATATTTAGGCCTCGTTCTTGCAATTCTCAGCTCCTTGTTCTTCTCAATGTGTTCTGTGATTGTGAAATGGATGAGAGATGTTGATCCAATTGCATTGGCTGCATACAGATACATTGGTGTACTTCTTCCAGCAATTCCAATTGTGATCTACAAACAAGAACCACTCTTTCCTCAGGGAAAGCGAATCATGTTATTGTTGAGATCAATCACTGGAACAACAGCATTGATGTTGAGTTTCTATGCTTTTAGACACATGCCTTTAGCTGATGCTAGTGTCATAGTCTTCAGTGTGCCAGTCTTCACTGCAATCTTTGCAAGGATGTTCCTGAAAGAACCATGTGGATGGTTCAATGTCGTCACCGTTTTGATGACTTTAATCGGTGTAGTACTTGTTACTCGACCGCCAGTTCTCTTCAGTAATACCATAGCATCATTGGGAGAAGCTGAGCATGGTGAGACTGAAGTATGGAGTGCAGTTGCTGCATTTACGTCGACTTTATTCGGTGCGAATGCGTACGTTTTGTTGCGGGCATTGAAAGGCATTCATTTTTCGGTAATCATGACCAATTTCGGCTCGTACGCTCTGGTGCAATGTCTGGTTGTTACTTCATTGATCGGTGCACTTTGCCTGCCCCAATGTGGGCATGATAGATTGCTGGTGGTGGCGCTTGCGTTGTTCAGTTTTCTGGGGCAGATTTTATTGACGGTGGCTTTGCAAGTGGAGCAAGCTGGGCCCGTTGCCATTGCGAGGAGTTCCGATATTGTATTTGCTTTCTGTTGGCAGGTGGCTTTCTTTAAAGAGACGCCGAATGTCTATTCTGTTGCGGGGGCGGTTTTGGTGATGAGCTCGGTGCTTGTGATTGGAGTTAGAAAGTGGATTTTGGCATTGCCTGAGAGTTCAAGTACCAAAAAGAAATTTGCTTTGCTTATGAAGTAATTCCAAAGAAAATATTTATTTCTGCTAGTCATTCAATGGGATCTCTATTCCGACATTCCAATTTATACTTTTACTAATTTCTGATAAGACTTATTTATTTATAGTCAAGTCAGAAGAAAACAATCGTTTTGTGATATGTAATTGCATTTAAGTTCAAATGATTCAATGTTCCAACAATTGTACCACAATTCATATCATTTTCTATATTAACTGTGTACTTAGCACATTGATATATATGAGGGCATCAATTGTTAATTTAAGGTTTCGGCGTTTTAATAAGTATACAAGTTATAGGACCAAGGATATGTGTGCTACCACTATAATGTGTATTGAAAAGCAATTAATAATAATTTGTAATTGGTCATGAACATAGTTCATTTGTTTAGTGTGAAGCATCTCAACACTTTGTTATAATTTTTTCTCAAACGTTCATTCCAGATGGTTCATTTTCAATCCATCATGTTCATGTTCAATCTATGTATCGTGGTTTAATTCACAACTTCTGTCTCATTACATTCAAGTTGTCATTTTCTTGTTAATTCGAAAGCAATCAGTGGATAAAAACAAAGGACAAGGTTATGTCAACTTCGCCGAGCATACATCACGTTCATCATCAATTCAGGAAAAAACATCAATTTCATAACAATTAACACCTCGGGATAAGTAACAATGTACGTATCTATTTCTCAGCAACTAGTTTCAACAAGTTACCTCTCATTTTCCCCGGTTTTTCATTGATAACTGTGTCAAATGTAACAAACAGTGCGCCAAGTACATTCCTCTTGGCTTCGCACGCCTCGCGCACAACTTTCTCCAAATTGAATGAACCCATTCAAGTGTATCGCTTTCATCAAAATCCTAACCAGCACGTCGGTTTCAGATGGCAACGTTCACCAAGCTACACAAGCTGGTGCTAGGGCTGGGCGCCGTCGGCGGTGCTGCAGTCTATTACGTGACTAACCTCTATGAACCAGAGAAGAAAGAATTCTTTGATAAGAAGGTACACGCTTCCTGGACGACTAACTACATCCCTTCGGCGAAATGGGACGATAATTGGGATCAGTATGTTGCAGCTGCAATTATGAACCTTTATTTACATGTGCTTCTAATGTGAATATTGTTTGTAGTCGACAACCAACAAGTTTAATCAAACCTTCAAAGCAGGGAGACATGAACGAAATTTCCAATGAGAAGATGGAACATATTAAATCACGCTTTACACGGCATATTATCCTTGTCAGGCATGGGCAGTACAATTGTGAAGGAACCAATGATCAGGAGAGGTATCTTACAAAGTTGGGGATGCAACAAGCAGAGTCAACTGGAGTTAGGTTGAAAGAGTTGAGTCTTCCTTATACTGATATGGTCAAGTCAACTATGACTAGAGCACAACAGACTGGGGAGTTGATATCAAAAAGTCTTCCTGATGTAAAGTTGCTTCACTGTTATGATAATACATGTTAATTTATTTATTTTTTCCTTTGGATAGATTCCAGTAACAAACTGTGATCTGATTCGAGAAGGGGCTCCTATTCCACCTGAACCACCAGTTGGGAGTTGGAGACCAGAACCACATGTAAGTCTGTTGAAACATTTGGATTATTGTTAGAACTTGAGTGTATTGCTTTAATTAGTTTAGTATTGATTTGTTTTATTAACATTTGTGTAAATGGCTGTAGGATATGTTTGTTTGTAAATTCGGCATCATTTTAGCAGTTTTTTAAGGATGGTGCAAGGATTGAGGCTGCATTCCGAGAGTATTTTTACCGAGCGCCTCCAGAGCAGACAAAGGACACCTACACTATCTTGGTTTGTCACGCTAATGTGATAAGATATTTTGTCTGTCGGTATGCTTGATGCGCTTTTCTTTTGTTGTTATTCTACTGATTCGTTTGATTCTTTTCTAGTGCACTCCAATTTCCGCCGGAAGCCTGGTTGCGTTTATCCTTAAATCACGCCAGTATCACCTGGTTGTCGATTACTCCAAGTGGACGAGTAATCCTGCGAAATCTGGGAGACTCTGGACACATGATGCCTAGCATGATAACCAGCAGATGAGCAGTTGTCTACTGGAGACAGTGCTTGATCTCGAAATATCAGAAATTATGTATTTGAGTTATGAGGTCGTCGGGATTTGTCTGTTGACGATGGTTATTAAGACTTGGCGCGATGATACAAGTCGGTAAATAATTCGTGTTAATGTGATGTTTAAATTATATGTTTGAAGTAAACTCTATGAAATTTCAGAAGTTTTATGATGGTAGTAAAAGTGCGCCAGGAGTAATGTATGGTTAAATATTAAAGTTACTTTAGTAATAAATACTAGTTGCTAATGCACGCATTTTGTGTGGGTTCCAGAAAGTTGGTTTCTATGGCTATTGTTGATAAATGTATTTCAAGCACTGTCATTGGCCACTGCAGTTAATGACCACCCAATTGTTTAAACAAATGCATTGCCAATCAATATGATAAGGTTCGTACGGAACCTTTATTTAAAGGATGGGTTTAAGATTACTGTTATATGCGGTTAAACAAAATTAACTGAAAGAAAAATTCATTCGGAACTGCGACATTAACAACCCCAAAACTAATGGGGTTTAATATTGTAGATTGATTAGTGAGTACCTTAGGTAATATTGCTAAGATAATAGAAACATAAAAGAAAAGATAATTAGTACAGAAGAGTATCCGCACGAATTCTGTTCAGACCAGTCTGGAAGGCAAACTAATTGATATATATTAATTTATTGATCACAATCGATTGGGTAAAAATTACGCCTCTATCATATATACATCTGAATTGTTTAAACAATCGGGAAGTGTAATGTGATCAGCTCTAAAGTTTGTCAATTTTTTCACTTTGCCCAACCACGCGGTACAAAATTACAGTTTACGCGTAAACTAATGGCACCAGGTTTAATTTATTTGTGTCAATCGATAGTTTAAGAGTTGAACTTTATTCATTCTATGTGCATATTTATTGTTTAAACATGTGGAAAGTGAGTTAAAATCAATCCCAAACTTTGCTGCTATTGGGTCATGTTTAATAATGTAACTTTTTTAAATGAAATTCTGTGTTATCATAACTTTATTCGGTTCTTTGTAGTGCTTCTAATTTACCTCAAAAATAAATTACGATTAATTCTAATACTTGTTTATTATTATTTCTTCATCCTTTACTTTATTTGGCAAAAGAATCTTTTCGAAAAGTTTTTAGGGTAGTTATTTTTCCAGATAAGAGATGGGGGTAAGTATCCTTCTTTATCCTGTTGGTTTCTTCGAGTGTTTATAAGTAATAATCCTGGAGGAAATCCGCGACCTAAGAGCGGGGCTGGGCCGGGAGCAATGCGGCTTCGCCGCGCTGACACAGTCGAAATCTCTTTGAGCTGTCTTAAACGACACGTGCACAAAAAAATCAAAAATTCGGTCTCCCCCTTTATGGTCCTGTATTTTTATTTTTTGATTCTTATGCTTATTATATCCCCTTGCTATTATCTATATACTACTCTTATACTATGTTAGAGGACCAGGAATCTACTTTAATTTAATTTGATATAGGCAATTTGTGTTGCGTCTTTTTAGAATTGAGCGAAAAATACCGACAGTAGAACGCCCCGGCCGGGAATCGAACCCGGGCCAGTCATGTGGGAGGCAGCCGCCGTACCCACCACACCACAATAAGACTTAGCCGTCAACGGTTAACGGATATATACAACATTATAAATTTACAAAGGCGTAAAAATTTTTAATTGCATGCCATGCGTGCATTATCAGAATACACGCAAGGCATGCGACTAATTCAATAATTACTGCTATAGAAAAAACACATAAACATATGATAAGTGCAAACTTATTTCTTATTCAAAAAGTGTAATAGTTCTGAGAAGAACTGCTTCACTCTGCGTGGCGAATGATACATCTGAAAAACACAGAACTTGAAAAAGCAAAGCAAATCAAAAGCGACTGCTGAAAATGATCAATTAAACAAAAAGAACAATTTAAGTAATGTAAACGAAAACAGGAAAACACACGAACTACGCAGCAGCAAAACAATCAGTTAATACTGTAATCACCTAACTATAATTTATGATGGCTATGTGAGTACTAAAGGCATTTGGTTAAAACGATGCAAAACGACGACAACACCCGATTCACGCACGCGGTGACTTTAAATGCAACAAAAGTAGAATAAATAATAGCCACTAATCTTTATTATCTTACGTTACGGATTCCTTGTTGTGAACTATGTTGATTAATCCAAAATTACGCCTCAAGATGATTACTACCACGCCATGGAACTCTGAAGAGTTGTCACATACGTTCAATCAACTATTGTTTAAAACGCATGAAGATAAACCGTCAATACGGAGAGTAAAGACTAACAAATTACTCTTTATTAGGTATTTACTTATGTAAATGTAACAATTTGTGCCATCACAACTAATAAATCTAAGTCTGATTAATTAAACAATGAGGTAAACATTTACCGCCTTACCTCATGCCCGACTGCTCTTACACTGATCGCGGCGTATAGCATGCACTCCGTTCACGCGCTATACATTACTCCAGTAGCGCCGAATGTAAACAAACAACT
>JAODIE010000006.1:6418436-6457078 GCA_027575565.1 Diploeciton nevermanni
AAATGCGTGAAAATGAGCGTCAAAGTTTACTATTTATAATATTTAAAACAGCCCAAAAACGAAAAGTTTCTTTTTTGTGCTAGCTTCAATTAACAAAATGGGTTAATTTGTACAATAAAATTTGTCAATTTGAACATTTATTTTAAATTTATAATACTGAATCGACTAGTTACCGTTTATATAAAGAGAAGAAATATTTTTCGGCGCCGTTTCCATTTTCAATTCATTAAGCTTGCAGGCTTGGGTACAATCTGAACAATAATATTACTTTAGAGACAAGACTTCAGAGGGAGTTTTAAGTTAAAATTTAGACCTGAAGAATATAAAAATTTCTTTCAGATTTATTAGGCTGATGTACCACAAATTGCATATAGGAACTTTTAAATTAGAGGTATTCCCTGGGCAATGTCGACATTACTCTGCTCATGAGTAATAGTTCAGACAGTTTTTGCAATATTTTGTTTTATATATTATGTGATGTAATTATTCATACAACATTAACCTAATCCTAGACCTTATTACCTATTTCCTATCTTGGGTGCCTAATACTCCAACGTTTAACATTGCTATTATTTACATTAAGATTGCGAAATTAATAAATCATAAAATTGTCCCGATCCCTCACTGTCGACTTCGCGAATGCATTAAGAACCGCAATCACGTCGTCTGTTGTGTCCAATTAATCCTTGAGGAATTTTCGAAGCTGGCGTAGTTCTATTGCCGACAAACGAGAAGGCACTTGACAGTGCATCAAAATTTTTTGAGCCGTTCCAGCTCTTCTCCTTGGGGGAAATTCTTCTTGAAGCTGGCGTAGTTCTTCACGGAGTTTGGTCTGCGCCGTCAAACGAGAAGTGCATCAGGATATGCTGAGCTGTCTCTTGTTCTTTTCCACAACCACAATCTGTAATTTGAAAGAATGTAAATACGCTTCAAATGGTTGGTTACCTTCTTGTGCATACGGTCCGTCGTTGCTGCTGGTACTATCTGATAGTCGTCACACGAGTCCACCACTTCTGCTGCTGCTGCTGCATCCTCTCTTGCAGCCCACCAGAAGTTGAATTCCCTCGCTACTCGTGACCGGATGTTACGTCTCATCTCCTGTGCAAAGCCGCATCGTGCCTCAAAGAGGATGTTAAGCGCTGCTTTTGAGTCCGATACGACGTGTACAGTATTTTCTGAAACATAAAACACCATTTCTCTCTATTGCTGCAATCCCGAAAAAGTTGTTTTTACTCCTGTATGAGTCCACAAATAATCATAATCCTGGAAATTGTTGGTCTTCTTTGTGTAGCTCTCTCCAGCTGCTGCATTCTGCTGCTGGGTGATCCAACTCCGCCACCACGAGTCTCTTCTCGGATTCGGGCTGCTCTCTTCGTTCTGCTAATGCGTGCTGTTGTTCTGCTTTAATGTGAAGCGGCAGTTTGTCTCGAAGGGATTGGCCTCTGCAAAAATTGCTCTCGTCTTTTGTGGTGCGTACTCCAACTTGTGTAGGTGTGCCCATCTACAACAACCGTCCCAGATCGCCGACCACGCTTCTTCAATGCGTTTTTTTTTTTTGGCGGCCCGGTAATCAACATGAGTTGGTCGTCCGCAAAAGCTTGAACTGTTAGATTTGCATTCTTTGATATACCCTGCATTTCCTTAAACCAATCTTCCATGATTAATAACCACAAAATAGGTCCTAAGCAGGAACCTTGGGTACAACCTCTTTGAATTTCCACTGTAACGCTTTGCGATGTTACACTCCGATCCTCCAAGAAGCTATTGATTGTGCCAGCTAAGTTGTCACATTTCATTGTTTTATCTTTGGATACCATCAGAATTGAACGCATTCTTGATGTCAAGAGCAACGACTAATGCGTGTTTTCTTAAAATGTCAGTTGTGCTTTTACTTTTCCCAATTGTTGGAAGCAAGCACACAGGTCTCAACCCGCCGTCTGGTTTAGGTAACCAGACAATTTGTGTTTGCTTCCAAACCTTAGGGAAAGCTTGTTCATTCAGACAACGGTTTAATACCGCCACCCACGTGTTATTTACTGAGTATACTAGTTGAATTAGCGCGGCAGATGGAAATGTGTCGATACCCGGGGCCTTTCGTATAGGCTTCTTTCAAACCGTTGTCTCCAACTCATGTGGCGTGATTTGTAAATCTTCACGTCTGTTTGAGCGTCTCAAAAACAAGAGTTTTTGTTTTAGTCTCGCTGATGGCTGTTTGTCCTGTTGACCCATTCTTCTCAGTTTTCTTGTTTGTAGTCATATCTTTTTTAATGACGGTGACCACAACGAGAGTGCCGTTAATGCAATCCGTTGGAAGCTCTCGGCCTCGCTGTTGGCATCTATAAAAAGATGTTTTTTCACTGGTAACCAGAATATTAACGCCTTGTGGTCACTGTGTGTCTCTTCATCACTCACGCCTCACCCAGATACCGTAATGTTCCGTGACAACGTAATGTCGATCCAACTCTGGCCATTCGTCGATGAAAACGTTGGTGGCTAGTGCGGCTATGCAAGAACACCATTTGCCAAGAACTCTACACCTAGTAGCCAGCTCCCTCAAGCAATACTCTCGCCAAAAGCCTAAGCAATACAAAGAAGAAGCTACTCAAATACTCATTTTATGAAATCCGGCTTTTATATTTAGAGCGGTGAGATTCAGTTAAGGCAGTCAATCTGATCCCAAATCTCCACTTCGGCCAGTCCTGACTAAACTCACCCAAAACTCTTTCAAAACAGTTTTCATCGGGCGTGACAGGCACTGCTAACCGGATAAGAGCACTATATCGCATAACCGATAAATCGGCGCCTGAATCCATCATATAAGAAAATGTTTTAAAGGTGTCGCCTTGGGACGCAAAAGTTATAAGCGTTCCCCTTAAGGTCCACTCCTCGAGACACACTGGGCTATTTTAGAACGCTGAACTGTTCTCTTGAAACACTTGTTCTCTACATGTCCCTCTCGATGACAATAATTACAACGTGGTTTGGGAGCCTCAAGAGGGTCTTTTAGGAACCTGTAAGTACTTGCGATGTGCTTTTCTTTCACACCCATAACAGATTATTCTCTCATCCTTCTGCCTCTTGGGGCTAACACGACGTCTTTTGTATTCTCTGTTCATTTTTTCCGAGGATAGTCAGTAATTCCTTCTGAAAATGCAGCTGCCTAACCTGTAAAAGCTCTCGCGGCACCCGCTCGTCTATACCGGTGATGACACAGCCTTCTTCAGTACTAATTTTATACTGAAGAAGGCAACATACCGGAAACGTTTTACAAATAAATTTTAAGTAAGTGTTATAGTGCAGTTTTTCAACATAATGAATCTTAAACACTTCGTAACCACACTCAACAATACTCTATATTATTTCCCTTAACAAAAGAAATCTCATTTTACTAAGTTGGGAATATTCTTATATAAAATTTTATTTTAATACAATTTTCATATTGACTAATATAATTATTAGATATTTAACATAAAACGAATGGAAAGAACAAAATATTTCATATTTTGCATATTTCCATTGTGGTAATAATTGGCGTTTTATTTCATTGAGAAAATTTTAATTAAGGAAAGTTTATTAATGCATTGTTTTACCACTTTACCTCGCGCAATAAATTGATTAATCAATTTAGGTTAATAATACCAAGTTCAATAATAAAGGATTATAAATATTTTCTAGCATGTGCTAGGTCAAGATAACACAAGTAAAAAAAATTGCAATATTAACAAGAGAATTTCCACCTAAATCATTAGTAAATGTAGAGTAGAAAATCAACAAACTTAGCTACCACAAAATCTTTTTAAATAAGTTACAGCAATGCGTCACACATCCGAAAGTCGACAAAATATGCAAGCACAATACATGAATGATAGATATAAAAAAATAACAATAATATAACCAATTTTCCAATTTAAATAGGACTATACTGTGTCAATTCCGCAATTGACAATTATCATAATTCCACAATTGCAGAATAATCTTAAATAATATCACTGTTCGCAATAATAAATTACATAGTATTCTATTGAAACCATAATAAATATATTTGCGTGAACTTAAACAAGTTATGAATAAATTGGCTATTTAAATGAACAGAATTATAAATGAAGATTTTAATGTGTTTGTGATCTCGACTAACGAGATATTAAACATAAAAAAATTACTTCAAAACGTTGACTTTTCAAAGCCAATAGTAGACTACTAAATTTCAATAATAAATAACGTGGTATACCCCTCTTTTGCAATGTTGAAGTGTAATGTATACTTTAATAACTGAGTGTGCGTTGGATATAAGGGTATTACAAACCTAAAGCTCTAATTACAGGCTCCCCCCTATCACCCATTCAACCACCCAAAACAACATAAAATAGCTTACTTCAGATTTACATTCCATCGCCTTCTTAATACACCACTTACAATAGAACAACATAATTTAGAATTCAATAAAATCAAAAACATTGCAATAGAAAATGGATTCAATATAAGGAAAATAGTCAAAACATACATCACAATAAAACACAGAATCAAAACTCAAAATATCTCGCAACTATCCCAAGACGCAAAATACCTTACACTTACCTACACTGACAACAACATATATAAGGTTACAAAAATATTTAGAAAATTAAACCTTAAAATTGCATACAGAACAAACAATAAGATATTTCAGAAAGTCAATCCATTAAACCCTCTTAACATCCACAAATCTAGCGGTTCCTACAAACTAACTTGCAACTCTTGTCCAACCAGATCCCCAAACATATTATTCCTCTGTTGCTAATTACTTAATTAAATATTCACGCGTAGGTAACAACATAGATACAACACTAACAAGATTTATTTAAATTGGTGTCCTTCAAATCTGCACCTCGCAGTCACTGCTAGTTAGACGGCTTACCGACTACGAAGCGGGGCATTTAGTATTTATTTTGAGAAAAATGCCGGCGACAATAAAAACGCATATATCAATCAAATATACATCTTGAAAGCAACCAAAAATGCTTATTTAATTAAGTATGTGCTGCCCAATAAGACACTACTTTTTCTATTATCTTGTCGCATTTAGTTTCTGAATTTATTTTGATTTTTTTTTTGAATTTTTTGCAAAATTCACACACAATTTAACTTAGTATTTTTCTCAATTTTCCGTTTTCCAATTTTAGAATCAAGTGCTCAACAAGTACTTGGTACAAAATGTAATGCTTTACTTGGTAATAATTGCAACTTATATTTAATGTGGTTCATGACAATGACTGATAGGAAGCAGGGAGCATAGTACATTTATAACCGATATATGTCACCTACATAATTTGAAATTCAGAAGCAAATTGTTTTTTTTGAGTTTCAAAATATCTACTATAACCTGATGGTGGTGATTCCAATAACTTTTACTCTTGACATTCTCTGCAGCTTTAAATTTTCTCTGCAGTTTAAATCCAGAATTTTTTGCCTTCATCACATGTAAATATTTGAACGAAATCTTATTTTAGGCGATGCCTATAGGCAACTTCTTATACACCTCCCCACCTTGTTCTCCTGCTGTTCCTGTTATTCCTGTAAAACGTCAAAACAAGTGAGACAACACCGTACTCTACGTTCTCTAGGTCCGCCAAAGTCAGGATATTCATCCCAACCGTTTCCAAGATGTTAGCCATGCTGAGGGTATTCTAAAGTGCGCTAATAATACCATTCCATCCGCGGAGATGGCCCTCGTGCGCGTCCGCATTCCGCGCTAATAATAGCCCGGGAGGCGCGCGCGCGTGCCGGCGA
This sequence comes from Diploeciton nevermanni, assembly GCA_027575565.1. Taxonomy (NCBI): domain Eukaryota; kingdom Metazoa; phylum Arthropoda; class Insecta; order Coleoptera; family Staphylinidae; genus Diploeciton; species Diploeciton nevermanni. Next base: position 6,424,203 of record JAODIE010000006.1, read on the forward strand.
TGCTCCTCGAGGAGCACTTCGCGGCGCATTGGCAATTCGCGCTCTCCTGGTGCGCCACGTGCAGGCAGCGCGTCCGAGATTACCTAACCGACGCGCTGGAACACCTCGCTCTCTTCGCGCTCGCCTACGCCACCGCCTGCCTGCTGCTGTACGCGCTCATCGTCAAATGGCGTGCGCTGCGGTTCAGACGGGACGTGCGGCCGCCGCGGCGCGTGCTCTTCGTCATCGCTCACCCCGACGACGAGACCATGTTCTTCGGTCCCAGCGTCCTGCGATTCACCCAGGATCCATCATGTAACGTGTACCTACTCTGCTTGTCAACAGGTAAGATCAAACATACAAAGGCTGCCAGGTTGTAAGCTAATATTTGAGATTTCAGGTGCAAATTATGGTATGGGCAAAGTACGAAAGAAGGAGTTGTATGATGCATGTAAAGTTCTCGGTATCCGAGAGGAATGCATCACAGTGCAGAGCCACACAAAGCTTCCAGATGCGATGGATGCAAGGTGGCCTACCGAAGTAGTCGCACAAATTGTGTCGCATCATTTAGAATCGCTTGGTATTGACACATTAATCACTTTCGATAAGCATGGAGTCAGCAGGCACCTGAATCACTGCAGCATATATTACGCTATTGCATTGCTCAGCACTGAGAAGAAGTTACCAGAAGGTCTGTGGAATTAAAAGCATACATATTAACACCCCAATAAAAATGTAAACATGTTGTAGATTGTCAAGTGTATGTACTGGAAACAATCAATGTGATTAGAAAATACTGGAAAGTGTTTGACATACCAATTTGTTACATTTTATCAAGTGTTAGGTAAGTATTATAGTCATACTATTTAGTCTTACCAACCACACGACTTCTTGTAGATTTATCACGAATTCGAATGATCGTCGCCTTCTTCACAAGGCGATGGCTCAGCACAAATCACAATTCGTGTGGTTCCGTCGTCTTTTCATTGCTTTCTCGCGCTATCAACTTATCAACACGCTTCAGCATATGGACGCAAGCGACATCCAGTTGGATCTCGACATTGACTTCGGACTGGCGGCGACGTCGGTGAACCAATCGCAGAATTAATTAATAGTGTCCCTAGCTAATTAATATGAGCGATACCTGGCAAATCTAACGACTGCTGGAACTTTTTTAACATGAATGAGAAATTGTCGTGCAAGTCAAGTGATTTCGCTTCTTTTATCTACCACTATGATGAAGTTTAATTACAAAGTTTACATCTAGTGTAATTGAATTGATTGAAAGTTGGGAAACCAAAGCGCGCAAATACTGTTAACTCGTCACAATTTTATACTCGTTTTTCTATTAAGTATTCTATGATTATAACTTAATCTAGTTTGAAGTTGTTCAGATTTTATCGCCTATCATGCAGATATCACAACAAATGTGACTGTATGAACGTTGAGACGAAGAAAACACGCGGATACCAATTTTCTACTATTCCAAGCTCCCTGCTTCCTATCACAAATCGTCATGAATCACATTAAATATTAGTCACAATTTATACCGAGCAAAACGCTTCATTTTGTGCCAAATATTATGTTTTAACTGCTAATAAATTTATTTCCAACAAGCATTCTTCATTATAAAATTGGTAAATAGAAAAAAACTTTCTTAGTTAATCTTTCTTAAGATTTCAGGAAAGGTACCTATCTGCATAATGAATCATTTCAAAACCAACTTCAACCATAATAAGAACAATAATCATCCACTCTAAACGAATGTGATGCTTATCACTAAGATGTGAACTGACCAATTCAATTAACTCCACGCAGTGGTTAATTTTCTCATTAAGAACCTGAAAGTAGAAAGAAGCCGTTAGAAATTATGTTGTAGATAGGCAACCCAATATACACCAACATTCACTTGTACCAAGCACCTATAATAAACTTATATTTATACCGTTAATTGTCCTAATACTTACTCGAGTCCGACGTGCAATACTAAAATAATTAGACATCTGCATGTATAAGTGCTCTAAATGCTCGCGTTCCCAATAAAAATCTGGCACATCTAGTAAATCACTGCTCAGATTGATGACATGCCTCAAAGCAAAGAGTTCTCCATGTTTCCGAAGAACTTCTTCCCGGGACATTTGGATTTTACGTCCTAGCTTCAAGTCTTCAGTGACAAATTCAATGGAATTGATGTAACGCTCTAAAGATGCCTCCCAAATTCCCAACTTCACTGATAACGCCATTGCATTTGAGAAAGTATACTTATCCAAGATTATCCTGTCTGGATCATCATTTGACAGAATGATATCACCACATAAATCAACAGTAGACATTTTACTGCAAGATTAAACAATTATTTAAACAACATACAGATGGTACAATGATTGTATTCTTACTTTTCACTCTGATGTGAATAATTCATAAATTCTGCTTCCTTATGAACAATCACACTTGAATACCTGTCCTGTTCATATTTACTGATAAACTGCAATAGATTGTGACTCTCTAAATCAGTCATGTTCCACATAACAAAGCTGCCTTCTCGAAAGAAAAAAATCTCCCTTGGTTCACTCTCCACTTTGTACTTTGCCAGAGCATGCACACAATCTGAATGGTTATCAATATTCATAGGCTCGTAAAGTCCTTCCATCTTAAGTCCTTCTATCAATGCTTCTAGATTATATTCCTCTGCAGTGGAGTATGCTAGAATGTTGAATGTGCCTGGTCGCAGCTCACTTTGATCATCATCCGCAGAGCGCTTTTTGCGCAAAGGACGCTTTTTTAGCTGTAGTGCAGAGATGTTGCCTTGGATTGCTGTTTTTGTATTTAAATGCCGTGATTGTTGGAGGTGAATATTTGTTTTTGGTTGAATATTGAAGAAGTGAAGCCATATAACTCTTCTTGTAACAGTTAATGCTTGGTGTGATAACAATGGTTTTAACAATGTTTTGATTATGAGTGACATTGTGGCAGATAGATTACATGTGGATGTAATATACGAATTTGTAATTGTTATAATTAAACAAATTTAATGATGTAAATTGGTAGGATACAAATAGTGGAAAACTCGAGCTCGCTGGGAGGCAAGATGTGAAAATGTGAGGTTAGATTAAAAGTACCGAGATTAAACTTTTAAAAATGTTGCAAGTTTTAAACTTATTGTGAAATATTCCTCAACAATAAATATTTAGGTTTATGAATAAGCAAAAATAATTATTGTAATGTATAACCGTAATATTTTCATTCAATAAATACAGTTTAATCATAATTTCTAAAATATTACCTTTTTATCGTAATTATTTCAATTTACGTCACAATCTCAAATAGATTCAAAAAAGTTTCATATTTAATTTATTCTATGCTTAAATGTTAGTGTGTGCATGCGAAAGATTAGAAATTGTGCACGAGAAAAATTTCAAAGTCATTAACACGACTAGAATTAAGTTGATTACAAAATTATGGACAATTTCCATAAATGCGTTCACTCATAACAGATTTAAAATGTCGTCTTAAACAGTAAGTTAGATATTACAATATATAATTTGAGATGGGAATCGGTAGTAAGTAATAGATAAATGAAGATATACTACTCATTGCGATTTGTCATAATGTTTGCTGCAAATAAATATTAACTACCATTATTTTTTACTACCATTTTCATATAAAATCGTAACAGAAGATTGTTCCAACTAAGTTCCAAATTGTTTCAAAGACTTCTTAAGAATATTGGAAATTATGGAAGTTTCGAAATTATAAAATAGTTCCAAAACTTCAAAAGCTTCTAAAAAGTTCACTTTTATATATAAATTTCAAACATTTAAAATCACTAGATGCAGTAACTTTAGAAATTGCACTTTTACATCTATTTTTGGAACTATCAATAGCATTACGTTGTTCGTTTTGAAAGGTCGCTTTTGGATTTAATTTGTAATAAAACTTTACTGTAACACTTATTTAGTAAGTAAGTGTTATAGTGAAGTTTTATTGACATAGTGAATCTTAAACACTTCATAAAATTCGTAAGAAATTTGCAGTGTTCTGTTAACAAACGGCTAACGGAGTTATATAATTACTTATTAGTTTTGCAAATAGAGTTTTACAAATATTGATATTATTAACTAATTTGTAAATCTTTTATTATGGCACAAAATTCAGCTAGGAGTTGGCGCTTCAATAGCCAAACATTCAAAACGCAAAACAACTACACAAATTTAATTATTATTACTTAATTTTTAAATTAATTTATGACAATTAGCAATGAGTTATTGAATTTTATATCTGAATACTACAATATTTTAAGGTACATTCGCTTTTTTGATAGTTTATCTGTGAATTTATTAACTTTTAGTTTAAGCAATACGCTTCTTTGTTGATTATATATAAATATCTTTTTTATGTGGTCATTTGTTTAAGTCTTTCGTTTACATTTGGAATAAATACAATCTTGTAGTTTGTGCCCAACAACAGGTACACAATAGTTATTTAGCAGGAACGCCTTGGCTTCTTTGCACAGAACTTGTACTGTTACTGCTTATTTCGCAGACATAATAAAATAATCACCATTTTTATATTAAATCAATTTGAATCATGAACTTACAACTTGACTATATATTAACCCAAAGAGGTTGAAATAAAACCGAAATTTACAACTCTTTAAACGTAATGCATTGTGTAACACAACTTTTCTAGCGCTGTCCTTGCGAAGTGAGGACGCAGAAGACACTGTGCGCACAACTGCGCATGCGTATATCCCTACTACTTTACTATAATATAAGAGTGCCGCACAAAAGTAACAATATCCAGTCTTCGCGTAGACTTTAGACATTGCATTAGAATGATTCTCAACTTTAAACCGATTGCGTTACATATTCAATTTATTGTCTACAAGAATTATAAAATATTCTCTTTTACACTCAAACCTATTTGATTCGTACTAGGGTTTTCCCTCATTCTGAATCGACGCAAAGAAACAAATGATGGCTGTCGTCGATTTCCAAATTTTAAATCAACCTTATAATCGTTTGTTCTACCATCATCAATTAACAATTAAGCTTCAACATCTAAATAAAATATCAAAGAATACTTTACGTTCTTTGTGTGTGTGTGTGTGTGTGTGTGTGGTTCATTGTAAATGTCCCTGCTGTTTGTTGCTGTTAACACAACTGCAACTATTTCGTATCGCGAATCTTTGGCAATCAAGCTTATTAAGTCATCTAAGTCTACTTTGATTGATTGTAAATGGCTCGATCAGTCGTCATGAGTACCGAAATATCTCTTCTATAAAATTACACCTTGGTTGCTATTTATGTGGTAATCACCTTTCTTTGGCTCGTTCATAGCTTCTTATAATTTGCCTGCTTCGACTTGTAGTTTACCTCCACCTCATGCAATAATTGTTTAATTATCTATTAATTTGTTATCTAGTGGAAGTCGGACATCACTTCTACGGAATGCGTTCGATTCTCACAATAGAACATCACCTGGCCATGGCTGCATGTGTCGATCTCGTCCAAGTCGATGAAGAGGAAAAGCGTGCCGAGTGTGGCCACAGCCAATCCGAATAGGAACACGCAGAATGCGGGCAGTTTTTGTCGGGAGAAGACACTGCCTTCTTCGAGACGAAGGTAGACACCAGCTGGGAGGAGGTAAGCTAATGGTACCGCTGCTAATACACCCTAAAGAATAAGAAATTTAACAATATTACCAACTTCTTAATTGTCTATATCTTATAAATAATTATTTGAATTGAAAAACAAAGTGCATTGTATGAAGAAGGTTTTTGAAATTCGGAAAGCAGAAGTGATGTTCTTGTGATATTGATTTTCGAAAAAATAGTTTTACACTTTATACGACAGCGTCTAAATGACTCAATTCTCTTTTCTGCAATGCAAACTGCAACTACTAAATTTCCAACTCAAATGCTACACGCTGAGATGGTAATGATTTACCATTTGTTTTCGCTTACGTTTAATTCCAAGACAACGCCCAGACAATCCGTAGCCATTGAGATGAAATACGACGCACCAATAATTGCTAGTGTAATTAAATAATGTACTTTTTCGGAGATCGGTACGTTGATATCATCTCGCCTGAAGAGAGTCAATTCCAGGACCTCCCTACTCACAAAGCATTCGATTGGGAAGGTTAGTAGAATCTGGATGCTGAAGAGAATTCGACAGAAGTTCATAAGATCGTCGTCGAAGCAATAATTCTCTAGTAAATCACCTAAAAATAAATAATTAGTTTAATTTGCGTGACCGCTTTTTCAACGTTACAATGGAATTAAAGAAATTAAAAACTAAAATATAGATTGAATTTCTCAAATAAGGAAGGATGTACCGTACAATGGGCGTTTGTGATCTTTTATTATTTTCCAAATTATCGTAGACCAAGTATGTCAAGTTTAGGTGAGTTGGTGTGAATGAATCAATTAATCAGGGAATCAATGAAGAAGGTATTACCTTGTGAGTATGCAGCAAAAGTCGCATAGCCCGCAATTCCAAAGAAAAACGCAACAATAGCAGATGTAGAAATGGAAACATGCGTAACACGATCCCATTTTTTCTGCGAGGCCTCATCAATGGACGTGTACAGTAGGAACGTATTATGATGGCACATAAATGCTGAAATATTAACACACATGATGATATCATCAAAAAAGAAACAGATACATACCAAATGCCATGATGCCAATGGCTGGAATGATGTCCCAGTTGGCAAAACGCCAATTATCAGAATGATTTGGCCTGAAACCAAGTAATCACTTTATTTCGACAAAATCAACGAAGAAAGGATTTTAGTCAACTTACACGATTTCCTTCATGGGTCCAATTCGTACAAAAACGGAAAACATAATAAATGCCAGACACAGCAAGCTGATGAATGAGATCTTGGCAAGTTTTGCGATGTCTCTGTATAAACACAATGGCACTGTTATAAGCAGCGTTGCCACAAAAACAACAAACTCTCGACGCGCAAAGAGGGCACTTGCATCACACCCACTTATACGGATGATAACTTTGGTTACGGTGTCGCCAACAATGACATTATAGGAAACCATCGCTGAAAGGTTAATTAGCAACAACAATAGAACGGTATTACGGGGCCTAACGCATCGAATGCGTACTATTCGTAAATGTTTATGTGTAAAGTAGTTGAAAGTGGCATGAGGGATGTTTCAAATGTCCTGGGAGACCCACGTGAGTGGCATTTGTTATTATCTCTTTTCCATGTGGGCTGAAGCAAAAAAGTCTACAAAAGTTGCTTTATTTTAAGAATGATAGTAGAATTTATAGACTTTTAAAAAATTTTTACGTAAAAGTAGTACGGTAATGTGACTACATAAGTGTCATAAGTTTATAAAATTTTTCACATCATTTCAGGCAAACAAGTGTATAACTTCAGCTGGAAAGTTGAACTTGTTGGCAACATTGCACAAAAATTCGAAGAAGCTTTCAAAATTTAAAAAACAATCAAATCTTTTTTGCTTATTGTTATTATAGTTGGTGGATTTTACTCAGAAGATGTAATCACATAGTAAAGTAAAATGCTTGAATTTTTTTTTAGTTTAACGAATAGGTTTCGTGTAAGTAATTTGCAAAAAGTATAAATATTATGAAAAATTTAAGAAACTAGAAATTCTATTTTTCTGCTTTAAATGCAATTTGTACTAAATTGATTTTCGTATTTAGCTTATTTTATTATTCGTATATATTAACTATTATTTACCATACTAATATAATTCCTCCACAAATTGATAAAACTAAAAATAATTTTTAATAAATGTATAAAAAAGCTATCTATTCCTAAATTAAACAGGACAGAACAGAATTCTGCGCTATATAATAAAAGTGTATTTCAAAAATTATGAATTAAAATAGAAAATTGATTTTGCCAACGCACTTAACACCAAGAGAAATCACAAGAAACAAGAAACTTCAAGAAAAAAGAAAAAAACGTTTTTAATCATGCTAGTAATTATAATTATTTCAAGATTTTGGAATGTTCTCTTGCCTACGTTGTTACATTTTTGGTTCTTGTTTTTCGTTTGACGATAAAAATCTTGTTTTAAATTATGAACATAACAACGCCTACGCTAAGTTTACTTTTCTACTAAATTATTAGCATTAGTTGTCACTTTATTTTCAAACAAAATTCGCATATTATTATCTTGTAAAAGATTTCTTACTTTATCAAGATTATCTTACTAATTATTCTGATTAGATTGCAATGATCAAATTTTGAATTGAAATGATAAAAATTGTCGACTCTTTCCGAATTGAATAAACTAACAATCAAATCAAACTGCCGCAACCTCTGGTAAATGGTAAACAAGAAGCAACATAGAATGGTCTTATGTTTTCTAGGGTTGAGTCTGCAATTGAGCTAAAGTTCCAATGGCACTTCTAAACAAATGTAAATTATCTTTTTGTTAACCTTCGACAAGATAGTCAGAATTTGATCATGTAAATTTTAAGTGGATTTAATTCTTATTTAGTTCATCAACTATTGTCATTATAACTTACCAATGAAAGGATAGACAAATTGTAGAACACTAAGTAAAATATATCCTGGACGTCCAAACGCAGCCTCCATAATTCCTTGGTAAGTATACCGTCCACAAAGATGACCAGCTCGTACCATCAAGATTAGGGAATAATCCGTGATAAATGCGACAAGGAATAGAAGGACTAAGCCGACACCGAATCCAGCTTCGTGTAAAGCATATGGCATTCCTATAAAAAACAAATACAAAAGTATAATTGTAAGGAAATTGTTATATAGTGTATAATTGGTTGTCTAAGTTTTACTAAAATGGGTTAACAGAAACGTTTACGAATCTATGAATATCCTAATTAGGCAGAAATTAATTAAGATAATATAATAACAGTATAGTATAATAATAAATTTATACTTCATTGAAAATGAGTAGTTCTATGAGGTTAATTATGCGTTAAGCATTTAAATGCAAGATAAAGGTCTAACATTAGTGAATGCCAAATCAAGTTAGATTGATGCTGATTTGATCTAAATATGGCTCGACTAATCTAACTTGATTGACTCCCTGAGGTGATTAAATAGGCGTCGATCGACGATAAGGTGAAAATTGCGCGAATTGTGTGAATATTGATCAGGAAGCATAGACGACGCCTGGATTATTTACCGATGACGCCGCTACCAAGCACTGAGTTGATGTAATTAAAGCTGGCCCATTTCAGACTCGTCGTTTCTGGTTCTTCGTCCTGCAGAAATAAACGCAATCCTTACTATTCATGTTTTGTCAACGCAATTTTTGCCGAAAAAGCAGAAGCAACAAATTCAACAAGAAGCAAAAATTAAGGGAATTAAGAATTAATTATACCTATTTCAAGATATACAAGTATCATTTTCTTGGGTTCACCTTTTTTAGCTGTTTCTTTCGATTGACACTTACCCCAATCAGTTGCTTCATATCATCAAAAGCAGCATCCTCACCGGAATCGATGCTACTGCTCTGCAAAAATAACAAAAGATGATTGGATCTTTTGTGAAGCATTCAGCACACAAGTCGGAAAAGCGTTTTATTACCCGAGAACCGGTGCCAAACCGACGCCGGTCGTCCAAGATGCCCGTCGTCTCGTTGTACGCCATCGTGCCCTGCACAACAGACGCGCTGCTCCTGTTTGATCCTGTTGCTTCCGGGCCGTCGCTTTCGTCACAGCAGCGCGGTTTTGACGATGGATGACCGAGTATGAATGAGTAGGTGGTGCCAGAGTGCCGTCACCAATTCTGCGGCAGACGCAGGACGTACAGGATGCACGTAATTCAGGAATATCCCTACTACAGTTTGAATTTGAAAAGTTCTGCGAGATAACTTAATATAGGCAACTCAATATATATTAAATATTTTAAAAAAAATAAATTAAAATTTATTAGTATCTACAATGTTTTGATATTACTAATTTCTAAAAATTCAAATAATAAAACTATTAACGCATTGTTGAAATTATATATAATTACAACAGTGTTTACTATAAAGTAGGCAATCCAGTATACACATCAAACCACAACTTTAATTTTTCTTAAAAAATACAAATTTACTTCTCTAATTGACTTATTCGTTGTAAGATGGTGCAAGAAACTTTATTATCACTTAATTTATACTTTTGTAGATTACACCAAAACTAAATTTATTTAATTACATACATATCACAGATTATGTTTCTAATTTCTATGTAAAGTTATGTCGCATGTTAGCAAATTATATATTATTATGACGCCATCTGTGGACGAATAACGAAAAGCTCTAATCCGGGAAATTGCGTGAAGATACATTCAAAACCACCACCGATTTATGAAAAACGAAAGAAAATTAAAGCAACGTTCTGTTTCGATATTATTTTTTGTAAATTTGCAATTAATGTACATCCCTCGCTTTGATAAGCAAGTGACACCCCCTTTTGTGTAAAACTAGCTACAATTACAAAATCATACAATTTGGTATCTGTTCATTCATCTTCCTGTATTCATTCATTGTCATCCGCTAAAAACGAAAACTTGGTGTTCGTTCCTAACAGAGCTTACCCCAAATTAATACAATATTTCCTCAAGTAACCCGTTGTATAAACAGTTAAATCAATCAAACTGCGAGCAGATAGCAGGACAAAAATGACTCTTTGCTTTAAGCATTGTTACTCTCACACTTGCCTTGGTGTTAATTGTTACCCCCGTGTGAATTATTGCAGAACTAGCCCGACGGCACGCGGCCGCATCTCCGGACAACGCCAATTGTACAAATAGTACTGCAGATTGCCATCACCAACGCCAAACTTAAGCGGTTCGAGAAATTCCTCGTTGTCCATGAGGTTCAATGCGTTAAACACATCGAAACGCAACTGCTTGGCGGAGATGAGCGCGTCCATCATCAGCGTCACCCAGGAAGTTGCATTCGACACATTGTAGAACGAGTAGGCGGCCTTAAGGTTCTTGTGGTGCGGATGATGCATCACGGTGGAGGGCAGCGTGTAGTAGCTGACAAGGTCAGTAATTTTGGATGTCTCAGGGTTGCAGACCACGAAGGCGTCGACGATATTTGGTCGCGGGAGGAACCAATGACGGAATTCCTCTAAGGTAAATTGGGGAGCCAGCGTAAAACGCTCCAGATACTAAAAAAGATCAGGAAATCAAGAATAGTTGGTCTATAGTAAAGTAGGTGAAAAGTAAATTACTTTGACTAAAAGTTTATGAGCTTCAGGTAGATCCCTCTCAGTCATCTTCCTAAATCCTGGCGTTTTTGGTTCATCCGGCAACTTGTAGTACTTCAGAGTTCGTTGCATCGTCATATTCTTGGATAAATGAGAGAAATTTACTTCGATTAATTTCTTTGGGTTTAATGAGCGATGCCAGTACCTACAAAATGATGCCATCTTATAAACAAACAAAAGTTCTCCTCGTAATGAATTGATGTTTACCGGCATGTGCTAACTGGTTTGGGCAAAACCACTCCAGCCGTATAAACGGCTTGGAAACATCCAGTTAAATGTACTCTTCGCGTAATTTCCCGAATAAGTACAGGTGCTACTCTCTTTGACCTTAGCTTCTTATGCACACAGAGAAAATTAATCTCTACCATCCCTTGCTTCCGATAGTAGATGGTAACATTCACTGGAATGGCACTAATGAATCCAACAAGTCTTCCACTCTTCACCACACGAACACCGCAGTGCCACTCCTTTCTCCAACCAGGAGGCTGCAATGCCCACTTGAGAAACTCCGGCTGGTAATCAAACCGGAACATGCAATCATCATCTTCCACGTAGTTTTCGTTCAGCAGAGTATAAAGCTCCTTCAAGACAAGAGGATCATCTAAGGTGAGTGTATCCCATTTGAAACCATCTGGGAGGCTGTATGGTTCCGCGCGGATCTCAGAAACAGGTTTGTCTTCTTCAATCGCTTCATTGACAGTAATTTTTTCATCTTAAAAAGAAAACAATATATACATATATATTGGATTTTTGAAAGTGTTTATATAAGATAATTACCCATTTTAGGCACAGGTTGTGTATTCCAAAATTGATAAGACTTGCTGAGAGCTTCCTCAGGAGTCTTTGCAGGTCTCTGCTGCATAGAAAACATCTCCATTGCAGCTCGGAGTTCTTTCATTGAGATATTATTAAGGGCTGAAAAGTCTCCAGCTGCAGTCTCAGCACCTTCAATGGCTTCACCTACAGTAGACTTATCATCACTCATCTTACTTTTCTTCTTTCCCCTAAAAATAGAACCAAATTGTAATTATAATATTTTTCAACACAGAAGTTTTCACGTAAAGCTGAATACTAGTTTACATTTTAAACAGTTATGTGTTAAATATACGATCACTAATCTCGTGCATAATTAAAAGAGTTGTGTGTACTATGAAATTATATGAAATATCGATTTTGGTAACGCGCCGACTTGTAACACTATATTTAGGTTATATTTGAATAACTTTAATATTTTTATGTAAAGCATACTTTTTGGGCAGGGCTGTGAATGGCACACCATCAGGTTGCGTTGACTCCTGCGAATTTGTCTCCTCTTTCGGTGGCGTCGACATGGTGCACAGCTCGGTTACCGCTCAAGAACTTTTCTAGATTCGCACTATACTAACTTGCAGACAACTCTTAATTAGATAACCAGATATTTGTACTTAAAAAATACCGGAAATAATGACAAACCAAATTTGAAAACCCGCCGAGAAGGTTTCAGTTACTTTTCTGCTGCATTGACCTGCAATGACCGAACAGCAGGCTGCATTGGGCATGAACCAGCAGGATGAGCCAGGACGAGTAATAAAACAAGCGGTGCATTGACAGTTTATAATTGACAGTTACAAGTGAAGTAAGATTGGTACTTCTTAAATAGAAGAAAAATTAAATTAATAACTTGAAAAATTATTTTACTTTAAGCAACAGATTATTAAACTTATTTAAATATTAAAAAAATTAATACAACAAAATTTTAATATGCAAAATATTAATATTAGTGCAAGAATTAGAATTTATTTAATTTAGTATTTAAATTCTAGTGACTTTTATAAAGCGTTCTCTAAACTTCAACCGTCCACCATGTTTGAAATAACAACCTCTGTTTCGCCGTTGCCTCGTTATGCTCTTAAATTTTTATAAATATCAAACAAACCCGAGTAAAATATGGACAAAAAACATAGAAATATAATTAAAAATGTAGAAGAACAACAGTTGAAAGCATGGGCTAGAAAAATGGGATATCCAGGTGAAATTCCTGATGGGCTGGAGTAAGTTGAATCTTTCCACAACCAACCTTTTTCTATTAAATATTTCAGTGAAATGGTACCTTAATTTCTCAATTATTGATTATAAATGTTTTAGACTGCTAAATGCATCCACCCAGCACATATGGAGACAAATAATTGAACGCGTAAGACCTAAAAACGAAATTGATAAGATTAAACATAACATATTATTTATGAAATTAGAAGTGCAAAAATCAAACAAGAAGTTGCTATCAGATGTTGTTATTGAGTGCAAAATCAAAGAATATGATGTCTGGGAAAAGAAGAAAAAGCTTCAAGAGGAAGTCAATAGAGAAAGGGCTAAATACTTTCAGAGAAAAAAAGGAGTTGCTAAGAAAACAGAAGATGTTAATTTACTTTGTATGTATATCTTCTGTAATAGATTTTTAATTGTTTTATTATTTGATTTGTATTTCTAGTGGCTGATATATCAAAAATTGATAGCAAAATTAAAGAATCAGAGGCAAAAGGATATTTATACATGAAAAAACAAAAAGACCTACAAGAAAAGATCTTATTTGTTGAACCTAAGCTAGAATTCTTAGAGGAAATGCTAAATTTATCAAATGCTTCACTTCCAAATAAGCAATTAAAGCTCCAAGTTGAATTGAGTGCTACAAACATATTAGCATCTCAAGAAAATATTGATAAGTTTGTATACCCCAATGAATTAGAAGATAAACCTAATTCCAAAATTATAATGAAGGATGTGAAGAACTTGTATCATACCAATTTATATAAGGATATTACAATTGGTATGATTCGGAGTAATCAACAAGAGTTATGGGATGAAATTGCACATATCATTGATGAAAGTAATGCTGTTAACAATAATAACCAGTAAGTCTATTAATTACTTTATAATATGGGCTATTTTTGTCGACAAAAATTGATCATACCTTCCAGGAATGATTTAGAGAAGATTGATCAAGTAAAAACACAAAAATTATATGCATTCCATATCGAAAAAGTATTGGAAACTAAAAAATTCAAAAATATGATACAGAAACATACTCATTTTGGGGCAAGTCTAGGTTCTGGATTTTGTGAATTGCATCCAAATGGAATGCAACAGAATATTGAACATGTCTTCAAAGGAAATGGGATGATTAACCATGGTCAGGACCAAGCAGAGCTAAGAAAAGGAAGAAAAACCCTGGTAAATTTTTTGGAACCTTACTTATTCTACATGGTTCTTAACATGATCTTATTGTTTCTTAGGCGAATGCAATAAATTCCCTCACTTTAAAATGGGAATCCTATCAACGTCTGGACGCCTTTATCATGAACCAATACATTTCCCCACGTCGCTGCTTAATGCCTTCTCGATTCGTTACTTTGTTACTGGAAAAGAACGCGTCTATTCTCTCACAACCTCTACATTCTGAAGAAGTCAACACTTCGTTTATCTACAACCTCGAGTATGCTCGGCAGGCAACACCAGGCGTATATTGTCGAGATACTGATTCATCTATATTATCTCTTGATACAATCAATGATGAAATATTGAAGATTTTAGTCGTTCGATTAAGTTTGCCAATTACTGATCCCGAAGGTGTGTGGTCGTATTTTAAGCAGAAAGCGGAGCGATTAAGGATGCTTGAGGCCTATGCTGTGAAGAGGAATTTTGTAGAGACGTTTAATTTAGGGCAACTTGATGTTTTTGATGTTAAGAAAAGTAAGTATTATGTGGTTTTGTGACTGATTTTGATGTAATATTTCTGAATTTACTTCAGGTTTAATTGGAAAGTCACCAGGTATGCAGATAGCTACATTTGAGTCCCTAAAACATTGTGTTGAAGACTTAGTGATACCTAAAACAAGGTTTAATTTAATTTGTTTGTCACTGAAATTGTGGGTTGAGATGACTTTTCCAAACAGAGTGTCTTCACTTCAGAAAAAGGTGGAAGAATGTGTGGTGTATGATGAATTGTTTAATTATATCCTATTTAAAGGTAAATCATAAATTAATAAATATTTATAGTATTTTAATAGAATAACTTTTGTAAGGCAGATTTGAAGTGTTTAATATCCATTATGTTGATAAAACTTAACTTTGACACATAAGTTACATCAATGTAATGAATATAGAATATTTGCTAAAATCTAGTCTAGTTACGGTCAGTAGTGGTATGCAAATGCACATACTTCTCATTTGTTACAATAGCGATATTTTCTTATTAATTAGTGTAAACTAGGATTAAGCATAAAGTTTATGATTTTAATTTGATAAGTAAGGAAAATATTCAATAAGTTGTTAATTTATTAGTGCGTAATAAGTTTCAACCTTTCACATTGATCACGTAAGCGTTTCAATTTTTCGAGTATTTGTTACCTTTTGAAAGTGTATTCTATTAAGTACTTGGCAGTGGGAGTAGGGTTAGAGTGGGAATTGATCCTTGACAAGGTCCTTGATACTGCCGCGCTTAACCACCGCCTCTGCGCGCCATACGAATTTCCACTTTCCTCCACTTCTTTTCCTCATTCACGCCTTCCTGCTGTGACTTACTGCTGTGCACACCCAGTACAGTTCGCTACAAACAAGACCTGGCGTCGAACGCGTCTCGCGCCAGCCGCATCAATAATCGACGAGGCTGACGACGACACGCAGGACCAAAAGAAAAAATACCGAAACATTAATAATGAAGCGACTGCAAGTTGTAGGAATACAAGTGATACAACCGATTCCCAACTAAACTAGGATAAATAATACCTACATTATTGGTTGCATGAAACAGTATCACGAGTTGCTGCGAAATAAGTAAAAAACATTCGATTAATTCGTCATACCTCAACTAAACATGAGTGTAGTGCGAGAAAAACACGACGTGCAGGAGAACCTGAAAACAAACGGCACATCCCCGGGTGTCGCCAGTGTTGATGAGCAGGACCAAGCAGAGAAAATCACACCTGAAGATATTCTCCTCTTAGGGAAGGCAGCGGAGGGATATCTCTGCACGCCGGAAGCAAATGTGTTCGATATTGATTTCACGAGGTTCAAGATCCGTGACCTGGAGAGCGGTTCGATACTGTTTGAGATTGCCAAGCCCAGTGGGCAGGAGGCGGAGGACAATACTGACAAGGCAGGAGATGAGGATGCTGCTGACCCCAATGCCGGGAGGTTTGTGCGGTATCAGTTTACACCACAGTTTCTCAAGCTGAAAACAGTTGGAGCAACGTGAGTTGTAGAAATTATGGGTCTTGATTTAGTGGTTGAGCCGAACATAAAATAGGAGAAAAGAAATAGAGGCGTTATTAATATGTGATCTTTGGGGGATTGTTGTAGGGTGGAATTTACCGTTGGTGCACGCCCAGTGAGTAACTTCCGGATGATTGAAAAGCACTACTTCCGAGATTGTCTCCTGAAGACCTTCGATTTCGAGTTTGGATTCTGCATTCCTTTCTCACGGAATACATGTGAACATATTTATGAGTTTCCTACTTTACCGGAAGACTTAAGTAAGTTATGTACAATTAAAAACAATCGATCATTATTACCGTTCGACACAATAATGAACCCTCATCATTATTACACAATGTATTGGAAATTACGTGTTTTAACTGAATTCGTCGTCAGTTTTATTTCCGCACAATACAATTTTGGTGAAGGGTGAAATAATCACAAAATTTCTATTCTATTTCCAAATTAAAGAAATTTAATTCTGTGGAGCAGAAATTGGTTCTTTCTTTAGGTTTATGTAATATGAAATTTTTAAATAACTTTAAAGAATATTTTTTTAACAATTCATATTTTATGAATCATATGTTGTTCGAAATCAATTCTGTTTTGTGTAGTGGAAAGACATAATTCTTCTTTTTTTTTATTGCACTTTGTTTCATCTTAATCTAAAAAAGAGTTTAGCTGATATTAACTGTTAAAAGTTTATAACATACTAAAGTATAAACAATTCTTTATACTATTGCATTGAAACTACTTTTAACTTTAAGTTTGCAAGCCAACGCAAGAATCAAAAGAGAGGACGATTTACCTCAATTATGAGCTGTGCTGAAGCAAAACGTATTTCGCATTCAGAGTCAGGAGGTGCTTTTGCAGAAATACATGCAAAATCTTTATTTTTCTTGTACACCGTACAATATGTTGTTATTTTAAGTGACAGTTCAACAACACAGGAATAAAGCGGTAGAGGGTATTAATGGAAACATCATTAATATATTATTACTTATCATTACAGTATCGGAAATGATTGACTCACCATTTGAGACACGCTCCGACAGTTTCTACTTCGTCGATGACTGTCTGATAATGCACAACAAGGCTGACTATGCATACAACGGGGGCCATGGTGGACAGAAGATGACGTAATGTGCGTCGCCTCTGCAAGTCACCAGCGCTGAAAACATTGTTTAAACAATTGCACCTCACACGACCACTGCACATTTACAAGCAATGCATTTACAAAAATGAACGACAAAATGGCGACACATGTACCATTTTCGCATATAAATGGAGATTAACATGAGGAATTTTAATGGA
This sequence comes from Diploeciton nevermanni, assembly GCA_027575565.1. NCBI lineage: Eukaryota > Metazoa > Arthropoda > Insecta > Coleoptera > Staphylinidae > Diploeciton > Diploeciton nevermanni. The sequence goes on from JAODIE010000006.1 coordinate 6,441,968, forward strand.
AAATTGGCGGATTATTCGTTAAATACGAGCTGGAATAATTTTACAGGGATAATGCTAGTTCCAAGTGCTATGATTATTATTAATCTAAAATACCAAGTTTAACTTAATCCAAAAAGACAACTTGCATTGTATGTGGCGGCCATTTTGGCAATGATGCGCTATTTAAGAAAAGACATGTGATTCGATTCTGAGACGTCATTGATTACAGTTAATTGGATATTGTTATATTGAGAATTGCATTTAAAACTGCTTTAGGAACATAACACGTTTTCTAGGTGGGTGGATTCGTGCGGATTTAAGAAGCGGAAGAAATATTTGCTTATGTAATAGAATAGAATGCAACCTAACTAACTTCGTTTTATTTGACAGACTAAATGCAGCATTTAGACGTTCATTAGTTTAGAAGGAAAAATGTAGTAGTTGATGAAATTATAGAGAAAAGCAGAGCTAACAGTATTTAGTCGGAGATTAAAATGCATGCATAGATGATACAGACTTAAATTAAACGTATAGCTGAAATTTTAACGAAACGGAGTCGAATTCAAACAACACGAATACCAAAGCACATGTGATTTATTGTGTTGTTCGGCGCGTAACGCATTGAACATGTTATAATAGAAAACGCAAAGGAATTTCAATTGAAACGCTGAACTGCACTGAATGAGGTACATCGAATTCGTTTGTTTTCACATTGTATTCGCACACACACACATTCAACACGCATGCATAAATTAAGAACAGAGGAGCAGACTTTGATATGTGACTAAGCATGGTTATGAAAGAAACGACTAAATCGATTTAATTCACATTAATATATTACAAATTGTGAAGAACAGTTGTTTCCGGTGATTTAAGAATAATCAAAATTTGACATGGTTGAGAGCACATTGCCATTGAAAAACCATCTTCATTAAACATTTTGTGTTACCAGGATTTGCCACAGGTATTATTACAAAGTGAACAATAATATTTAAATATACCATTTAAACAAATGAATTACTTGTCTTAGTATCTTTGCATAAACATCACCTGTTAAGTTATACCTTATAGATACAAATCAAAATCAATTCTATTGGACGAATAAAAATTCGTATCGGGCCCACCACACTTTCGAACCCAAACACCAGTTTTAAAGTGTCCTTCTTCAGACCATTTATTCATCTGTTGAGTGTCATATGGTCCCTCAATATCCTCTTTATCCTGGTCCCACTTAAACTCCCACATTAAGTTGTTTCTGTCGCTTCCTTCGCCATTTTCTCTATTACTGCTTGATGCTGCATTCAATGACGTCGCGTCTTCACTTGTTTTAGATTTCTCTTTACTTTTTTCTTCAAAATCATCTGCATACATATCAAATTCTGCTTCAACAATATGTGCTTTGGATTTGTTCTTCTTGTCATGATTTTTCAACTGAAATTTCAAGTTAAGTAAGTTGAATGTAAATAGTGAGATTAATTAATATCTTACTTTATCTTGTATCTGTTCATAGGTCTCCTGATAGACATCCATGTTGCCTGTATGGGTCAATATTGCATTTGCAAGTTCTGTCAATTCAGTCACTTCTTCACTGGTAACCAGGGTTCCTGCTTTTTTCCTCTTCAGTCTCTCAATACTACTCAATTTGCTCAAATCACCCCCCAATCTTTTCAATGCCTTGTTAACAGTTTCCCCTGGTTTTAAATACGTAAACACTAAATGATAACTTTGCATTAGATCGAAATGCTCTGCTTCTTCATCATCTGACTCATCACCAAGTCCTTTGTCAACCTGCATTTTTAACTCCATATCATCATCCATCTCAGCATTCTTAGCTATATTAACTCTTTGCCAATCCACATTATCTAACCAGTTATCCCTTACTTCTTTCTCATTCTTCCAGATAAAATGCCCATCCTTGTCGAAGTGACCCATCTCCATCTCTTCATTCATATTAAATGCAGTCATTCGAACTTTACCATCTTGTCTATCAGCCGAACCATCTTCTTCGCCTTCGATATCATTATCGTCGAGGATGTTGTATTTGTTGTCGTCGTCATCTTCTTCATCTGAGCTCAGCGTGTGTTTTTTAACGTCTTCGTGGAACTTGACTTGTTTCTTGGGCACGTGAGCAGTATCAAAGGTGACATCGACGCGTCTTTTGGACATAATTGTAAGAAGTAGTTAATTTAAATTAATAATAGTATAACTTTTACGTAGTTCTACAATCTTTCTAATGAGTATACGAGGCTTACAGCTGCACAAAACGAAGAAAGCGCATAAAAAAGTTGGGTTACCAAATAGAAACAATTAGTTTTTTGAAAAATCTTATGCAACCAAATGTACTTTAAAAGTTTTTATTTATATAATTAACATTATATGCATTATAATGTATAATATACTATAATAATTCACGTGTTTAAGAGATAAAAATACAAGAAACTTTGCATTAATCACAATAAATATTCAATTACAAAAATTTTCAAAAAATGATTTATAATTAGAATAAAGTTTATTTCGTATTTCCTAATTGGAGAATCTAATAGTGAGTGGATTCGTAATTAAAGAAAAATGCAACAAAATTCGATAAAATTATGATTTATGAAACATTCCTAACAGACTCAAAAATAACCGATGTCAAGTGCTTAATATGTTTTTATTGTTATAAAGTACTACCAAAGTGCTGTAAAATGCTGTAATGAACTTTCAGGTGATTGATTTAATTTTTATTTATTATTATCCAATCATTTATTAATTCTCAAGTATTTACATGTTGATATAATGAGTACGTATACTCTTCACTTAATTGTTTATAGCAATAAATTCTACATTCAGCAAGCAAAATAAAAGTTGCTTTCTCATTTTAGTATAAATTAATATTTAATAACCATAATGGCATTATTGATTTGTTTACTTTTTTCGTTATTTTGCGTGTTTTACATCGAAATGCACGATGTGCGTGCCGGTGCAAAAGTCAACATGGTCAACACCCCTAATTCGAGGCCTGCAAGTCCTTTGAGTGTTGTATTGGGTGCGTCACCCGTGTCAAATCATCAACTCTCACCGGAAATTCATAACATGACGTTGGACACGCAAGCCATGCAAGCGAAAACGAGTAAATATCAACCACCACAACCACGACGCAATACTGTAAGTTATATTATAGTACTTTGTTCTTTTCTTTATTTTATGGGTAGCTTATGTATTCCAATCTAATATGAAAGCAAATTTAGTTAGATCTGGATTAGAACGTCTGCAATTCTTCTTGGACTACTCCACAAGCAACAAACAACTTCTGCGTGAGATGAACACTCACTTTCAAAAGTATGCAGAATATGACTGGCATTCGGTATGTTTATTACAAGTTTGATAGGAATGAAACTGCACTGTTTGTTGGAGCTTACCGTCATTGTTAAATTCAGTAAAGGAACTCGTGTAAAGATGGGTTTTCCAGAAATGTACGTTAACTGTTTTTTAATTAAGCAATAAATTGTGTTATTTTTGCGTACATTTTGAAATATGGTTGGTCAGAATATTGTTGTTGAGGATTAGAAATGAAGAGAATTTTTGAAGATCATATTTGAAAGCATTAAAACATTGGTGGAAATAATTTGCTTACGATTGCTGCATGAGGAAAATTAATTTGTACAGAATGCAGCAAGAATGTAACAAGTATTTTGTAGTTTTATTATATTATTTTTAATTTTTTCAAGCGTACTGCAACCATGCCAATTATTGACACCGTACTTGACCTCCATTTCATTAAGCTGTAAGAGTCTATATTATATTGAATACACCTCCAGCAGGAGGATTTGAACCCGTGTCTTCAGAATATGCACCTCGCATTTTGTAGTTTTCTACGTGATAATGAGTTTTGCTCAAATAAATGGAAATATTTGATATTGCCATTAAAGTTTGGTATTAAAATTTTGAATTAAAACGATAGAAACAGGTATTAAATTCATAAATTTTATCGTTTTTAATTAGAGCTACATGGTTTCAGTTTGTGTAAGCTGCGATTAAAAATGCACGGAGAAACTATCTTGCTTAAACGTATTTTCACAAAATTCAAAAATTGATAAATGTTGAGATAATTTTTAAAGTATTTCCAATTAAGTTGGACCTAATTAAGTAATTCCACTAGATGAAACAACTCTTATTATTATATTATATTACTTCTGCAAAAAGACTATATGCCATAATGTTGAAAAACTGAAGAAATAATCGTTCTTTTTGAGATTAGTTCTTTACAAGCCATGCATTGCATTATCATTTTTAAATGATAACTTGTAACAATATGTTATATTACCATAATTATCATTCTTCTCTGTGTGTATTTATTTAACAGGCATATTTTAAGACAAGATTAAGACAACGCAATTATATTGTTTTTAAGAGAGTGAAATTGCTGCTTACTTATTGTTGGTTTCGATAGATTAAAAAAAAAAAAACAACAACTAAATTTCAAAATAATTTAAACTACTAAATGATAATACGATGTTTTGCGAATATACACGAGTTGATTAATCCTGTGAATGACGTTTCTGTGGCTTTTTTAATTTCAGGTTAATCTTTTGTTGTTATCGTAATCAAGGAAGAATCCAAGCTGAAAACATAAGCTTGTATTAATTCGTGTGAAATGACGGCGGCACTAGAAACCGACTGCAAACGTATCCTCGCGACACTGCAAATCTTCACCAATGACGAACTCATTGAAATTATGGATAATGAAGAGAAAATATGTACTCTCATTGAAGAGTTAGACCAGTCATACCTGAAGAATGTCGAAAGTGAAAAGGAGGAAGTCCAGACAACCATCAATCAACTTTCGGACGCAAACCTTGCTCGAGAACCTGAACTTGTTGAAGCACGCGAAGCAATTGTCACACTCAGTGAAGAAGGAGAACAGCTAACAAAAAGAGTTGAGGAAGCATACAAAACCTTAAGGGACAAGGGTGGTGACATGTCCATGGACACAGCACTGGCACTTTTGCAGACTGCAGCTTCTGAAGTGGAGGAAGAAAGTGATAAAATAGCTCAGGATTTTCTTGATAATGAAAAGGATTTGGATAGCTTTCTGGATGAATTCTTAACTAAAAGGAAGTTGATGCATTTAAGGAATGTTAAGGCAGAGAAGATGACAAAGTTAATTGCCCAAGATGGTATTTATTCACCTGGGAATTATGTGAATGCTCCACCAATGAATATTAACACAAGTTACTTTCCTGCCATGCCAGCAGTAAACCCAACAGCTGTGCCTTATCCAACTGGAGGAATGGGGATGCCAATGCCTCCAGGAGGATACTTTCAGAATCATTATTAATTGTTTTATCTCACAGATTTAGATGGCTAGGATAAGTTATTTGACACGCACGAGAGCAAATTATATTTTATGCTTACGATTTAGTTAAGTTTAATGTACTGAGATTATTTACTTAGTGTTTAGAACCAGTTGAATGCTTGTATTATATGTTTAAAAAATAAATATTTTACATTTATAAAGTTACAGAAACAAATGAATTTTATTTCGATGCCAAGGAAGGTAACATGTTGCCTGGTCCCTCTATGAATGGTGAGCAAAAGGCTGACGGTTATTAATTAGAAATTTAAAAAATTTACTGAATTATTATATACTTAGGTTTTCTAAAATATAAAATAACATTTTATTAAATTTATTTTTAATTTTAAATTTATACCAAATACGTTAATAACTTATTTTTTAAGCTTTAATTTAACTAATACTGCGCCCTCACTATGTTAATAGTTAGAACTGTTCTACCATATGATAGGTAACCTCAGAAGCAAACATTGCGAAATCTTAACTAAAATCAGGAAATTAAGAACAATTAGCAATAATTATCAATTAAAAACCTAGAATATGTAAGTATTACACAACTAAACACTACTACAATATACAATATTTTTAGATGCGTTTTAATTGTAGAGTACTTCAATAAAATGCAATTTATCAGAAGAGTTTCAGCAATCCTACGACCCAATCTACTACCAATACTCCAAAGCAAAGCATTTAACATAACAACAAACAGGAATTTGTGCCTTTTAATATCAAGTAACGCTCTTGCTGCTTCACGAGTTTTATTGCAAATAACTCCTACACAAATACAACAATCAGCAAGTTTCAAAACAAGGGTAAATCTTAAAAAACGTTGCAAAGACTGTTATTTTGTTAAACGTGAGGACCGTCTCTTCGTCATCTGCCCTACGCACCGCCGCCACAAGCAAATGCAGATCATAAAAGATGTGAAGAATACGTGGATTCTGTCGCATGCAACACAGGGTAAAGTTAGACAATGGTAATCCCAAATATGTGAACAGCTACTTAAAAGGATTTGTTTACAAAGACTAGATTTAGATTGCAAATATAGATTGCAAATTATGCAAACCAGAATTGAAGGTCATTTTTTATTTTTGTATTCTTAAAAATGTGAAGTCATGGTCATCTGAAATTAATTCAATGTGATTGAATATGAATCATGACTGACACTGGATGATGCACAAGTTGTATTAATAGATAGTGAAGTTGCAATGTTTGGTCCAAGTTACAAGTGTTACACAAAGTGTTGTGATGAAGCAAATTTGAATTCAGAATTGCGAATGAATATCGATCGAGAGTGTACGAGCACCGCTCGGCGCGCAAAACGAGCGTCATTTATCTATTTTTAATTGCAAATAAACGAGACTGGTGGAAACGTGTCGGTGGACACTCAGAAGCAGACTCGCGTGTGATACGCACTAGGCAAACAAATCGGTGGAAAACAAAGGAAATCACAGAGGCAATAACATGTTTAATGTGTCTACTGCGTGCAATTGGACTGCACGTGCTTGGTACAAATGCGAATTTAACAAGTTGTTGGCAGAAATCGAAAAAGTTGGTTTAGTTATGAATTACAGGAAACTTTTGCTTTCATTATTTTCCAACGGTTAGCTTTATTCAATCATAGTAAACTGCTACGTCTATTTTAAGGCCTAAAATAGTGCAAATTGAACTTGTTCTATTGCTGCTTTCGCGTGTTTCCACACAATTTCCTTCTATTCCCATGTAGCATTATATTTTCCAAGTCTTGAATTTGACTGAAATTAGCAATTTTCCACAATGTAATGGCGTAAATCGCCTAGTAAGGTATACATCCTACAGCCATGAACTAATTAATCGCAAAAATCGTTGAATCGCCGTAGAACGCGCGTTCTATTCTCATTTCGCGTTAGCAGGCACATTCCATCGAGTCTCGTCCGCTTGCGCGCTTCAGGGCCAAGCGCAATTTTCCGCTATTTTTAGCGAAAACCGAGCCGCCACCACCACATGCGCCTACACCACAACGACGCCCAGGAGCTGGGCACGTTGCGAAAACTGCGAAACATTGTTTTGTCGATCGCGAGCGTGGACGGGTTCATTCTGCGTGGAAAAGTGGGCAAATTGGTGAACTCTTGCCAGAACACAGAAGCATACCAAGAGGTGAAGTAAACATGTGGCGGGAAACGGTATATAGCGTAAGTAAACGAATTCAGAATAAATACTTATATTGACAATCTCCAACAACCCAAATGCTTCATAAAAGTTCGGTTGAAGACCATTCAGACCAATCTTTATTTGGGTGCTTCTAATTAGGGTACCTTGAGACCTCAGCAGGACATCTCCAAACAGAGTACTTTCTCCGCCCTGGATAAACTCATGGACCAATTGGCCTACTCTCGTTCAACAGATTACCACACAAGTGTTTCTTCCCGACACTCCATCAATCGTATAGACGCAGGAATTTACCTCGGAGACAAGTAACCATCCCAATACTTGCTCGCTACATAAATTTATACCCCGTGGTGCCTGTAGATACGCAGCAAAAGACAAGAAATTCCTCGTCGCCAATGGCATCACTCATGTGCTCAACTGCGCTGAAGGATACGACGAGTACCAAGTGAACACCAATCAGGAGTACTACCGAGATGTGGGGATTAAATATATGGGAATTCCAGGTCATGACAGACCGTCGTGGAATATTTCAGTTTACTTCACTTGTGCGGCGCATTTTATTGCGAATGCTCTTAAACATGGAGGTAGGAGATTACATTATAATTCCAATAGCGAATTTCAACAGGGATGAAATTTGTTGTATATTACACGTATTGTTTCTGTTTTCACATCTGTTTCTATCAGTCGTATAACAGTGGAGTGCAAGGAGAATTAGAAAAATCAGAGGAACTTTAGTTAAAGAGGAAATTAAGGGTTTTCAATTTAGTGTGAAACGATGAAGAACTGATGCATTTGCTTCTTACAGAGTAATGCTAGATAAAGTTAATCAAGAGTTATCAATACTTTTATAGAATTACCCTTTTAGCCTAATGTACTATACATAAGTTAAAAGATAACTTAATCAGCCACATTGTTTAATTCAAATAGTCTTTTTATCTCAATAATTAGGTTTTTACTAAAGACACGTCTTTGCCCTGGCGTGAAAATTGAATTTTAAACTTTAATTTTCAATATTTTCACTCATAACTTATAAATAATTGTTATATCATATAAAAGGCAATTTAATGAAACAATCCATTTATCTCTTTAGATTACCGTATCATCTCTTGATATTATCTGCCTTGCCACATTCACTTTCCTCAAGTTTCTCTTTAACTTCCACTTATTCAGCCAAAACCGGATCCATTTTATTTGCATGCAATTTATGTTTTTGAAATCTTCGAAGTGAAAATTAATTCAGATATTTGATTTTGAACTTTTCACGACATTTAACGATTCCATAAAATTGACCTTATTCTTCACAAACTCAAATTATTTAAATAACGTGATGACTTGGTCCAAGGAATGAAACTGCTCCATTTCCAATGTGCAAAGAGGGGATTTTCAACGCCAACTTCTAACCGAACTTACTAGGGTTTTATCACCCTTTCTAATTCCGTTTCAGGAAGCGTTTTAATCCACTGCGTAGTAGGAATCTCCCGATCTGCAACGATGCTAATCGCATACTTGATGATCGAGCGAGGAATGAGTGCAGCTGAAGCCCTTCAATTTGTCTTCCGACGCCGACGAGTCTTCCCCAACCCTGGCTTCTTGCACCACTTGGCCCACCTCGACAATACATTAACAAAGCGACGTACATTTTACCCACCTCTCACATCGCGCTCACGACTCCTAACACTTTACTAGGTTCGTGGTTCGACAAAAGCGTTTGACCTAAGTATATGAAAAGCAGTGAACAAGGGGTGTGGATAAGGATAACTCACAGTCAAAATGATTTTTGTATTGTACATAAAATATTTCCGCCTACTGAAGACCCAATATAATTAATAACGATTTAAGTTATCTGTAGGTTAATGTAGGATGATGATCTGCGCGACATTTGTGTAAAGCGTGAGAAACATGTAAAACATAAAATGTAATGATAAAATAAGTAATTAACTTACATTCAATATTTGGTCATTCTACATTCTACAATAAAATAAATGATTTTCCCTATTTTTCATCATAGTCCTTAACAGTCTTGTCACCATCACTACTTTACAACTCCCCTTGACACCATCTGCTATTTCACCCTTTTCTGCTGCCTAGACCTGTAAATATCGTTCGTGGGTGGAAGAGGCGTATCCTCATCATCACTACCCTCCATTTGAAGACCAATCCGCTTACGACGTTTGTTTCCAGTCGTCGCTGCATCGTCAATGATCCAGTGGACTGATTTTGCTAGGTCAAACAAACGCACATCTCCGCCGCCATTTTCCGATGGGGGTAGTGCTGTGAAAAAAGATCCTTCATTCAGAATTAGCACAAGAATTCCCACAAATATGTTACCTGCATCCGGGAGTTGAATCCTGTTGAAAATATCCATGAGTTGGTCGACAACCACGAAGGGACCACGGAAGCAAGATGGCGGCGGTAGAAGAGTGCAGAGTTGGGCTACAGCTGGAGGTTGTGGGAAAACGCCACCTTAAAGAAAGCCACGCACTTAGTAACAACAACCAACATCATGGACATTTGTCGATCTTACCAGGAACCGGATGTTCACCGGGCGCCGGATTAAACTTCGGTTTGTACGGAATCATCTGTGAGACATCTGGACGCGGTAGGACATTCTCATCTTCAAGTGGTTTGATAATCCCAGCCAACAAATTGTTTCTACTTTGATTCCCAGTAATGTTAATTACATCGGTGTAGCCAATACTGCGTAATTCTTGAGGGGTACATGGGTATAAATCAATGAACTTGTATCTGTCGACCAATTGTGCGGTGTCCTTCCCTTCAAACTCCTTGATTTTCGACAGAACTTCAGAGCGGCGCTTTTCAACTTTGACGATGGATTGTAGATCGCCAATATTGCTTTCAAACTCGAGAAATTTATTCCAGATATCCCTAGGAAAACCACACATTGATTTCAAAAGCGCTCATTTGAGGTTAGACACTTGCAAAAGTTACACTTACACCGATTTTTCCGGTTCTAAACTTCCCGAGCTTAAAACCCTTTCGAATAAAACTCGTGTATTATTATCTTCATTCAGATGACTCAAGTAATCGATGTAACAAGCAATATACTCCGGATTGTCAGCAAATTTCTTCAATCCTAATTCAAAAATCCTAAACGCAATATTTTTATCTTTACTGCAGTAATACTCCATTAAAGCAGCACACACAAAAATATGATATTGTGACCTCTGGTCTTCCCTAGCTCGTTTGAAGACATTCCTTGCAGATTTAATGCCTTCAGCACGTCGCGCAAACTTCATGTATTGTACATATGCGAGCGTAGGATCAATATCAGTGATATCAAGGTATTTGGAATAAATCTGATGAACTTTCTCGTATTTTAATCTGCCTTCCTCATAATCGGCATACGCAAAGTAGAGAAGACAGTTTTTATTTAATAATGTGCTGGTTGCACGTTCAAACATGTTGGCTGCTTCTTCACTGAAGAGTTTCGAGGCGTTCACATCCTGAAAAGAAAATTTTATTCAATATCAGCGGATGCTTAATATTCTCAACGGTAGACATACACCTTTCTCCTGGAGTACTTTACAACTATATTCCAGGAACTGTGCAGCTTGGTACCAAACATCAGCGTGATGCCCAAGGCACAATAAGCATTGTTCCAAAGCAAAAACAACGCGCCTCGTCAATAACGCCGTGTCCTCGGTGCGTAATGGATTGCTGCGTTCCCAGGCGATATACCGCTGCCACAATTCAACCTAATCACAGACAGGCAGCACAATGTAATGCAGAAACCAATAACAGGTCACTAATGAATTCATTGAAAACAATTACAACGTGTTCGCTGTACTTTTAAGCCGTTCTAGTCAAGCATTTTATTGTTTATTCGAGAATAGCGCCTTACTTGTTTTAGTTCATCATTACTTCCGGTAGGTGGCACACTCGGCGCATTTCGATTAATGCCTCTAATTTGTACTTCCAACTCTTTTGCGACACGTCGGGCGTTCATATAATCTCGACTGCGTTCAATAGACATCTTCTCGGCGATTATAGGGTTAATGGCTTGCTCAAATGCGATGTAGTCTTTCCAGAAGGTCTCCATTCCAACCATGGGATTTATCACACCGCGTTGGTATACCTTGCGTACTGCTGAGATCTTTTGATTTTCCGCGTACGATCCAACTGCATCCACTGCCTTCAAGAAGTTGACGTAGTCGTTCCAGATGACGTATGAGTGGATGTCCATGCCGATTTTGTCAAGAGCAAAGTCATAAGCTTGCGCCATTTTTTCTCTACAAATTACCATCATCAAAACTAGCAGTACAAAACATAAGTGATATAGTCAAATCGTAAAGTGAATTAAACTCCATGTATCATATTTATTAGATGCAGTAAATAAATAAACTCAGACTTTATAACCTCAATCTAAATCTACTCAACATTCTTTTCGCATAACCTCAAACGGCAATATCCTAAAATAGAAAATTTCAACTTACTTATACGTGGGCAGCGTAGCTTTCGTTTCCTTGACGTACAACAAGTACAGCTTCCACAGTTCAATGTTAAGAATCTTCATCAGACAACGTTGGAACAGCTGTAGAGTAACGCAAAACATCGCAGAAATTCACAAACGAATCACTAACCCAAATCATTTTTATTGCATCACATGCATTGGTTCAAGATGGTCAGTCACTCACATAACGCTAATCAAAACCAACTCTGTACTTTCACATTGTTTATTTCACATCCTTGTTACGATTTTCAATGCAGGGAAATAAAACACCAATGCGGCTTCGTAACCATCTCAAACAAATACAACCTTTGGTATTATTTGCAGCATTAAATTGGTTTACAAGTATGTTAATGGCTTAAAGTAGTTGTCGAGGAGAGAATAATAAGATACAATTCACACAAAAATAATTTATTATTATTTTTGGTGCTGATGTTGTACACATTAGAAAATTTAACAGCAAAGGAATTGAAGAATCACTCACCTTTTCTACTTTTTCATAATTTCTTGACTTCATCTATAAATAAACATGAATCTTGGTTATCAAGTTAATCAGTAACACACATACAATTGTTGTGAATGTTATAGTACCTCATGCTCAATATATATTTTCCAATATCGTGATGCACTTGGAAATACATCAACCAAATGCTCATACAAATCCCTCACTTCTGAGATGTGTTTTGTTTGTGCCTCTCGAAGAAGAATACTCCATGATTCCAAATCATATGCATTCTTCTCCACCTGACGTTGTGTCCGATGTAGTTTATCATTGCCCCAATCCTGTAAAATATAGCAGTAAACAATGAAAGAGTCTTTCTGCTTAATAAAAACATCGAAATTAAGATTATTTGTTAGCAAAATAGTGACTTGGAGGTTATGCTTACGATATGCAGGCGTTCATCAGTCATTTTCTTGTTTAAAGAGATGTAATTACTCTATCTGCTTTCGTGCTTCAGGAATCCGGAATCCTGTGAACTGTGAAATAACACTAATTACACTCGTTTACACCTTTAATTATATTTTTCGTAAAATTTGACATCAACCGACAACCCTGCAGTACGCCGTTTTCTCGGACTGCCTCGGGCATTATCGGATAGCATTGGAGGGAAAATCAAGTTGACGCATCATAAGAAATTTTAAACAAGTTATTTATTTGTTTATCAATGTTTCTTTGATTTATGAGGTCAATTATATTTCAAGCTGGGCCGGACTCAAACAAGTAATACTGCACAGGAAATATGAACAAAAGAGCCTCGTCAGCGGCTCGACTTTACCGGGGCGTACTGGGGCGCCTACTTTTGAAATGGGGGGCGGCCAAAAGCATCAGCCTTAGCACAACAAAGTTGCGGAAGGGCGGCTTAATGAAGTAGGACTCTGGTTGTCGTCGTCTGAGCTCGAGCTCTTCGTCTAGAGTAAAAGACAGTAAACGGTTCTGGTTAAACATAATAACTGACTTGGTTGACTGATGCGCTTTTTTATAGGTGAGATGATCAAGGCTAATGTGCATCTGCAGCAAAATATTTAGTGATAAACATTTGTGCCATTATATTTCACTGTTCTTTTCGAAAGAATCTAATGCTGGTTAATTAGACAAACTACGCCCAATAAACATGAAACAAATAAATGAAAAAGTAAATATTTGCTGCATCTGACGATATTTCTTGGTTCACTATTTTAATAATCATACATTGAAACAGGATTAATCTATTTCGTCATCCGATTAATGCGACTTGTTTAAATGCCGTGCGAATCGTGCGTTGAGAAGACGAGTTTCAATTAGCGTCAATTACGCGCAATGAACGTGGACAAACGCGATCATTACAATGAATCTGGTTGTCTGCGCCCGCATCTTGAGATTTATTAATTCCAGGCTACTCTCATCCAGTCTGTGTTCCACATCCGAAGCAATGAATGTTTGAAAGAATGTTTCAAAGAATTTCGGAAGATTTGATGCATTCAATGATTGCGATTATCTTGATTGATGAATAACTCAATTTATACATTGACTAGATATGAATGAACGAAGTGTTTATATTCATGATGCAAACGGCCCCCATAACCTTTTGTCCGGCCCGCCAAAGCGAAATAATTCAGGGTTGGTTATGTTCAGTTTATCGAAGAATATTATTTTCATCTGTCCAGCGTATTAGTTTTGTAAATTGTCAATTCTTTGTCTTAGCAATGCTACAAAGTGTAGTAATGTCCCTTCTAAAACACACAGCGGATATCTTTCAAGATTATTATTTATAAACACTCGAAGAAACAAGCAAGAAAGAGAAGAATACTCACCTCTATCTTTGAATAATATAGTAAAATAAAAGTACAAAGAGAATATACAATATTGAAGTTGTACAAACTTCAGATTGATGGATTGAAAATACACTTCTTCTTCTATTGTACTCTGTTGAGAATTTACATTTGGTATAATTAGTACGCCAGCAAACTACAATTTTCTGGAGAGTGTTTTGAAAAATGTCAACTGTCAATTAGCAACAAGCCAGAAAGTAGCTATGATACATCTACATAATTTGCTTCTTTGTTAGTATTGTTGTGAAAAATTAGCTAGAGCCTTCAGCACAAGCCATTTCACTACTTCTTGTCATTTGGTAGAACTTCACGACTACCGTCTTCTCGACAATTGCCAGCCTGAAAAATATAACTTCACCTTGTGCATTTATTGCCTTTCCACCAAAATGAGATGTTAGTTTATTTGCAACTTGTTTGGAATGGCTAATGTTAAGAAAATATTAGTTGTACTGAAATGGAATGAATTGTATTGAAATACTAATAAATAAGTGCATGGCGAAATTAATGCTATGTATTTTTTAAAACTCTACTGACTTGTAAAATCAAATAACAATACGAGAAGCTCCGCCAAATATTAGTTACTGAAGAACAGATTTCAAATTAGAAATCTGACATATATATATATAGTTTTAGAAGTTGCAAACAAAAGTCGGATTTCCATTGATTGCGCAGAGTTATTATTAATGTTCTTCGAAAAAGAAGAATTTACTTGTTCAAATTGTGTTCTTTCAAATAATACTGAGTAATATGAAAACTTCAATAGTCTATTATAATATTTAATTTCTAATTAATAAGAGCATAATTAATTCCAGAAAGTGTCGTAGTTTTGTCTCACAAAGGATTTTTGTGATTGGCAAAACACAATATCGAT
>JAODIE010000006.1:6457178-6468111 GCA_027575565.1 Diploeciton nevermanni
CCTATTAACAATAAAGCTTCTATTTTAAGTCAAACAAACAACCCAAAAATATGCGATTCTATAGCTGTATTTGTTTGTAAAGAAGGAAAAAGCAGTTGAACCGAAGACCCAACCAACCAAACCAATCGAAAGGTTGAATTAGAAATCAAGAAAATTTACAAAACACTTTTTTGTGCGAAATTTGGAAGACAAACGTTGAGTGATGATTGAACGTTTTGAATGAATCCGAATGCATTCTAGATGCTAGATTACAATACAATGAGAAACACTTTGCTGCAATGTCCTGAAGTTGACGCGGCTTGGATATAAAAACGGAGGCGATTAACGACAAACCAGTTAGTTGGACAAACTGTGTGCCTGAACGGACGTATTCGCCAAGGTATTAAAATAGTAAGTACATACACATAGAGATAAGAATGCATCAAAGTGCTAACGAAAACAAGTTTATGAATCTTACCAAAACAAATAGATTCACTTCAGTGTGGTGGAGGAGTAATTGGATTTAATTACATGGGCTTTGATTTTTAAGCAGAAGTTTAAGGTTGAGCTATTAAATTAAAGATAGCATTTAGCTAAAGTACATAAAGTTTTCAAAACGTATATTTAGGAAACAAACAAATGCTTGTTTTTCTCTTTATTCAGGTATTAAGTGGAAAATCTATACTTGAAAGATGATAAATTCGAAGTAAACTTTTATAATTTCCTAATTTATTTATAAAATAAAAGTATTGCGTTTCTTGCAGTGTTTAATTCAAAACTATTTTTTACAAAAATTCATTCAAATGAGAGGAATGTTTGCTTTTTATTCACTTTTGTTCATCACAAGGATTAGTTCACTGTTATTGTTATTCATCATTTCCAAGTAATCTTCAAACTAATTGCAATCTCTAATCTCTACATTAAGGCAGTAACAACATATTTTTTGACATTGCAACTCTTTAAAAGTATCACCATTCTTATTTTTATGTCTTGAATTATTTTTCTTAGTGAGAATTTCAATCCCTAGTTCTTTCATAATCAGAGTGTGTGACCAACAATTGCAAAAATATATTGTACTGTAACTTATATTACTTGTAACGTGTCTTCTTGTATTTCTGCTGATAGTTGTTGAATTGCGATTGTTCCGTCGCTTGTTGAAAACACAACTATTTTATTGCACTTATTTTCTGTTTAGTGTTTAGGAGCTTGATTTAGTAAATTTATTCCTTCTGCTCTAAGCTTGATTTTGTTAAATTGGTGAATTTATCTGAAGAAGGCAACAAACCGAAAACGCTATAAAAAATATTTATATTTAGTGTTAAATTATATCCACATACTACGTTATTTTTATTTCGCATCATTCATTAGCATTGATAGGAACATTCCTGCAACGCATCGCAAAAAACGCAGCCGGTTTTCAGCTCAACCCGCCCGTCCTGTCAGCATAGCACACTGCGACGATTCCTGCGCAATACCACCACGATCACCACGTTAACTTTTGCCGCTGAATTTGTGCACTTCGTTCAGTTTCACGCCGGCAGCGGTCCACTAAGTACGTTTCACCAGCGACTTGTAACAACGCTCAAATAACACTAAAAGTAAGTACTCTTTACACATCGAACGCATAAAATAATTGCCTAATCTAATGTAAAGAATTGAAATGAGCTAATGGTTTCGTTTTCATTTCAGTGGAAGGATTCTATGGCAAGAAGTACAAACTCAGCACCTCTGAGAATTTTGATGAATTCATGAAGGCTCTTGGTGAGTACAATTTGAACTTTAATTGAGAGGAAGCAGTCAATTAATGGCTTAAAGTGTAAAGTGTTCTAAAGCAGTTTAGTCTTGATTTCGTTTGACCGTTGCCGAATCGCATTTAGTTGATGAGGTTGGTATTACTACTAGTACTATTACTGTAATCACAGTAAGTACTGCAATAAAATGATGAATTTCGTTTTGCTGCCATTTCGATTCGATTCGATTCACGCTGCCCACGTGTTGGTTCCTAACCACAATGTAAGCAGATGGCTGTGAAAGCCGGCCGGCACATGTCGCAAGCATATGACTTGATTAAACCGCATAACACAGTTAACAGGCACACTTTGGACATTATTTGCTTGCTGCGCTCGTTATTCATGCTGTTAAGAAGCAGAGACATGCTAGTTTTCAGATTGGGATCATGTAGGGATTGTATTTGCGTTGATGTTGGTAGGCGGTTGGTAGGTGTTGTGTGATGGCGTGATGCAAGACCGGAAAAATCAATAAACGCTTGAATTGCGACGAATCACAACGCGTGATTGTGTCCAATGTGGGGAATTTATACCGGCCTTGCTCGATATTACAATTTTAAACGAATATTTATTCCGCTCCGTAGTTCTAGGGACACGGGTTCGAACCCTGCTGTTAATGGTGGACGAGTCTGTCTTTACAGGAACGGATAATAAGTTCTAAAATAAATGAGGAAATCAGGGACTTCATTAACATCTTAATTTATTTATACTTTAATGCAGCAGTGCAAATTTTATCTTACTACTACTTAGTTGACATTTTTAGAACTATTATTTCTCTACTACTCCTCCTCTAAAAATACAAGAAAAAATGTGAAATTTTAGTATTTTTGAGATTTCTCCATTCTAATCCAATTTCTTCTTATCACATTGCTCTGTTTATCTCCTGAGCAAATATTATATGTTCATATAATCACTTACTTAATATTCATCTGTAAAACGTTTTCGGCTTGTTGCCTTCTGAAGAAGACAACATGCCGGAAACGTTCTATTAAGTGAATTTTAGTAAATGGTATAGTGATGTTGTATCAAAATAATGATACTCTAAAATGTTGCACTATCTGTGGTGTATATTGATTCCTTATAAATTACATATGATAAATTTTACTAAGTTTATTAAAGAAGTCAATTTGTTGAAGTAACACGTTAACACATTTGTTGATAATATCATCTTGGGTGTGAAGATGTTTGGGTTGTTTTCAATTTACATTGCAATAATATGGAAACACGTTTAATTCTTAACCCAAACTATTTTAAAGTTTAACTTGGTTTCCTTTAGTTGGTAATATCTTATGTTGAAGGTTTCAATTGATATTAATTATGGAATCTCACGAACGAGTCAAAGGTATAAAAAAAGGATATATAAAGATATACCTGGGTATATTCAAATTAAATGAAAACGTTGGTAGCTGTTGAATTTTAAAAACACTGAACAAGTATTAGAATTAGTTTATAATTAGCCGATGTGGTATCAGTACGGCTTGTATATTTGGTCTATGGCCATAAAAAAAAAACTTTCGAATTATTTTAAGCTTTAAATGTCAGTAATAGTTTTGAAATACTTTTTTCTTTCACTCGGTATCAATGTATGCATTAAGTCAAATGAAAAATATTATCGGAGAAAATATATTCAGTTTGTTGGTATAGCGGGTTCAGTTGCTAGTTGAGACCAGCTAGCAATCCGTAAAATTGTAGAATTGGTACTTGACTTGTAAAAAACTTTTTGTTGATAACTCTATCAACAGTATGCTTGGTCTACCTGTTTTGCGTACTTTTCGAATTGTTTCCAACATATAAATTCATTCTTATCGTTATGTTTCTGATTAGTGTTTTAAATATTAATTATTACTACTGGCAGGTGCACACTATTTCATTTTTTTCCTAATAAAAATATATAAGTGATTTATTATTAGTATGGTATGATTTTTCTTTGATGGGCAACATTTAGATTTTTTTATCTGTACGCTTGTCAGATGTAATCAATTTGAATATAAACAACTAGAAATATTACTAAATTAGCGTTTAATCAGTTTTACTAAAAAATCTTCTAGTAAATCAATTTGTGATATCAAAATCAATCCGATCAACCACGCTCATCCAGTCGTAAACTATCAAGTTCTATTTCTAATCACTGCCGAGTAGGTTTGCTTGGAAAAATTACAAAATTGAGGTCAAAATCATTAATAAATGTGTATACCCATATGTCACACCTACCAACTATTTACCTTTGGTACAAGTATAAAGTAGAAAAATAGAATTAAATGTCTATAACATACGAAGTCGCAAATTTAATCAATCATAATCGTATTTACTCTTAAAAAAAGTCAAGTGTAGTTTGCAAATTGCAAGCAACATGATACTGAGTAAGATTATGTAAAAGGTGCATTATGTACTTATTACTTTTGGATTGTTTGGAGGCTTTTAAGATAATAACCACCTGGTAAGGAGTACTTTGAAATGCGTACTTATTACGTCATCCAAACAACTCGTAGAAATTCCAGTTACCTCATTGAAAACGTCATGTGATTTGCAATTTATAAATTGCACATTCTATTATTGCTTCTCAGTTTACATCGTTTATCTTGCAATTTATTCGGTCATCTCTCTTTCCCCCTCGTATTTTAAAGTAGCAACGAATTATGACGTCCATCAGCAATCTTTGTCCGCCGTCGGCGTGACTGGTGCTATTAATAAAATCCGCGCAAATAAGTTTAAATTGGTCGTATACACGGTATTGCCGTCATTTGCTTCGACATTGTCCAAAAAAAAACGAAGGTCAATTTGATTTATAAACTACATCAGAATCATCACAATACAATGCATTACACATATAACAAGTTTATACGATTAAAGTTATAAATCATAATTTTGTATTGTATGAAAATTTGCACTATAACACTTACTTAAAATTGATTTATAAAACGTTTTCGGCATGTTGCCTTCTTCATAAATCAATATTAAGTAAGTGTTATAGTGCAAATTTTCAACAATATGAATCTTAAACACTTCGTGACCACACTCAACAATACTTTCATAATTTTGTCTTACAAAAATCGATCATTGTTATTGACCAGAGTTAATTACACAATATTCTGTTGAGATCAAATATTAGCTTAATTCATCAGTCTCGGATATTTTCCTTTTCAATTGCATGGAATATGCTATCATCACGTATTTGGCGTTTTTTTCTTTATTAAGCAAAACGCAGTTGATTCTTTGAATTGTATACAATGTGCAACATAAACAAGTTGGAACATTGCTAACACGCACAACCTATTTGTTACACTGGGGAGCAGCAAATTTCCGATCGAGAGACTCTCCCATTCCTCCTTAAACATTGCTAGCCGCACGCTAGCCGTAATTGAGCAAAAAACCAGTTTCAAATTTATCGACTAAAAAGAGATTTGATGTCAAAAACTAATTATAAGAATAGTAATGTCAAATTGAGCAACTCAAACTTAGTCAGGTGGACATACCTTCATTTCATACCAAATGTGTGTTATTTGTTTAGAATATGCGTTCACATCAGCTTCTGCACGTTTACACACAAATTCACTTTAATAACTTGTAACTTTGAAACTATTAAGGATAAACTGGTCAGGTTTTCACACATTTCTTTGGTATCTATTCACGAATTGTTAGTAAAAACAGCTAAACAATTCGCAACCGAAATTAAAGATCGATTGCTTAGCGGCACTCAACGTTAATATTGCTGTTTCACAATTTTACTTTCTCTCTCTCTCTAAAATATGAAAAGTGAAAAAAAAAATGTTTGCAAACCTTAATTTTTTTATCTACCTAACAATTTTGTACGACTTAATTATGGTTGCTACAAGTACAAAGTTGAAACGCTTAATTAAACTCTGTATCACCTGTACGGCTCGTACGAAATGCCAAACGTCTGCTACACTTTGCCCCTGCGTCATTAATATGTATGAAAGCATCCAATATGTTTACAATTTTTTCGTCACGCCGGTTCATCATTCATATTCAAGAGTTTACTAACATGATACGAATGTGTATCGTTGATGGCGTTAGAAAACATACACTGACTTTGGTTCGTTACATCTTAAAAAGCCGGGCTTTGATTAAATTCTATACCAAACAAGTTCATAGGTTGCATGCTGTTTGTACAGATAACGTTGAGCGCTTTATTAGTTCGATGCAGACAAGTACACATTGCGAGTCCTTGCGGGCAATTAGAAGCGGCCGGGTGCTTCAGTCTCAGTCAAATAGTCAATTGCATTTAATCAAGTGGGCAAGATGGAGGCTTTCTTCAAGAAGCAGTACAAACTCGAAAAGAGTGAGAAGTTTGATGAGTACATGAAGGCACTTGGTAGGTTGTACTCTAAGGAAGACGAAAATTGCAACAAACTATTTAAACCAACTTACGGATTGTTGAACTAATCCCGATTATTTTCCTTCTTCCCTAGGTGTTGGTCTTGTGACCCGTAAAATGGGCAACGCCGTCTCTCCGGTGGTAGAACTAACCAAGGATGGCGATGATTACGTGCTCACCTCCAACTCTACATTTAAGAATGTGACCACCAAGTTCAAGATTGGTCAGCAGCTGGATGATGAGACTCCTGATGGCCGCAAGGTGAAGAGCACCTTCACCATTGATGGCAATACCCTCCACGAGGATCAAGTTGGTGCTGATGGCAAGGTTACCACCATTGATAGGACCTTCTCCAATGATGAAATCAAAATGGTATTGTATTGTTCTTTAACCATCTTCTCCACTTACTTTATTTGATTTAGAGAAAATGGTATTGATTATAATGTGGTTTATTGTCGTAGGTGTGCAAAGTTGATGATATCACTTGCACCAGAATCTACAAACTCCAAGAATAAGGATTGGATCGTCAACAAGACTGCCTGAAGCTATTAAACATCCATCAGTAAATTGATATTGTTCTATTTTTTTTTGCTACAAATAGCAATTTTATATCATCCATTTATTATATTGAGCGTGAAACTTCTGGATGTGCATGTTGTCAATAATATTGTATACGTTTGCTTCATTTTATAACGATTCAAGTTTGAAACTTTTCAAGTGTATGAGTTACACATCACTTACGATGTTTTCTGTTTATTGAAAATAAACCAAGTTTATACAGGGAATATTTATTCGAGTTTTAATTAGGACTTCCATAAAATATACAAGAACCTAACCTCTAATTTAAGCAATTAATGAGCATTAACTGATAAGATGTATTTTGTGCTAAATTTTAATGCAACCACATGCAGATTAGATTTACACTGTTTATCTTTTAAATCTATAAAGTAACAGGCGCAAATTTATATTGCGAACCAAGCAGATAGCTTAAAAAACTAACCCAAATATCCTCATTGACACAATAAATTCCACCACGATTACGATTTTATTAAAAAAATATAATAGTTATAATGTAATTTTCTTTGATCGGGTAGAAGTTTTCGAATGTGCGAAATTAGCGGTTCTTGAAGAAGTGTGGAAAATGAGAGGGATCTTATTGGTGAACTCTTTGATAGCTGTTAAACGGTGGGGATGATTGGAGAACAGTTTTATTGTTCGCTCGTTATGTCTCATTTCAATTGGTATTATTTTAGTTATCGCATACAAGTTTGTGTTTGAAATGTTGTGTAGCGGATTATTAGGATACCTTAATTTGCAAATGATGCGAATTGCTCATCGTTCGCTCACATCTAATTTCCATTTTGCCGTTTTTAATGCAAGAGCTATGCACATGCATGTATAATCTATAATAGGTCTGCAAGCAGTAATGTATAATTTACTTAATTTTTGTATTTACTTCAGGCCGGGAAAATGGAATTCAAATCGATAGATGAAACCAGATTTGGCTTTGGGTAAAACAAATCTAAAAACGATATTCTGAAGGGGATAACTTTCATTAGAAAATATTTTGAGCCTATAGAACCCAACCAGTGTTTCATTGATTTTACTCCCGAAATAAATAAAAAACTATGCTATTAAAATTTATTGTTTTGGGATAAATCAACCTTATATTTTTATGAATAATGCCTTCTTCAGTATCAAGAAGCCGAAAACGCTATAGACGTAAATAAGAAGTACAGTAGATTGATCCCAATACAATAAATTTAAATATTTTTATTATAGATACTTACTTTGCGTGTGGCATGCCGCCGGTGTAAAAATTCTGTCTAACCGACAGAAAACAAATGCCTGTTAAGTCGGTAAAGTAGAATTCTATCCAACATTGGCTCAGTCGGGATTGGACCTTAGTAGTACAAAACAAAAAATATTTCCCAATGAAACCATGTTTCTTGTGAGTACTTTTTATTATAATGATGTGATTCTCAATGAAACGCCTGACATGTGAGTGAAAATGCTGATTTTATAACAGTTAAGCGCAATTTTAGAGCAGGACAAATGAAAAATGCCGATGAAATCCTCATCCATGTTCCTTATCCCTTCAGACTTGACATTCCCGCACGCATAATTTCGTCAACCAACAACAAATTCGAGGCAATCACAGAGCACGAATTGATGATCTGTTTCTTAACATTATAATTATCATAAATTCCATGATCCTTCGCCACAATCGGCTCTCCACTGCTCAAATCCAATCCAACAGGATCAGGACTCAACCTAGACTCCTCTTGCAACTTAACAATCGTATCCTGCGCATCGAAACCTGAATTAGTCGCCAACACCTTAGGAATAACTAGTAATGCTTCAGCATAAGCTGCAACTCCCAATCTGGATTTACCCTTCACCTCTTCCTTGAACTTCATGAGTTCATTGTAAGCAGCGATCTCAAAGGCGCCAGCACCTGGAACAAGGCACTTGTCTTCAATGGCATTGTTACAAGCCCGGAGTCCATCTCGAATTGCGTCCTTGATCTGAGCCAGAGTGTGTTTATTGGGACCCTTCATGAGAATGGTGACAGACTGAGGGTTTTTGCACTCTTCAACAAAGGTGTATTTGTTTTCGCCCAAGACGTGTTCGTAAACAAGACCAGCGTACCCAAGTTGAGATTCCTGGATGTCGTCAAAGTGATTAAGTGCGATTCCACCGCAGGCTAAAGCTAAACGCTCCATGTTACGACGTTTGGCACGACGTAATGCAATTATGTTTTCTTTGGCCAACATGTCGAGAGACATTGGGTCGATGCCTTTCTGGTTGATAACAACAAAATTCTTCGCGTTATCCTTGCAGAGTTGGCGTTTCAACTCGATAACCTTTTTGACACGTTCTTCGATGAATTCACGTTCGGCTGCCACCAACTTCTCACGTTCTTCAGCAGTCTTATAGAAGAATCCAGAATTCACCTCGGACTTTTCATACTCCATGGATACGTTACAGGTAAGAATGTAGCAGTTCCTAAGGCGTTTTGGCATGTCTGGATGACGAGCTCCATGATCCATTACAATACCTAAATAAATAATAGTAAATTATCAAAGTTAACAATATTGTCCTAAAGATAAATTGCCTTTAACAAGTTGAGTATCTGTTGCAGTCTTATGCTGCATTTCCATCAACTCCACCATGTGCAAATCCACAGCTTTGTTCTCTTGCTTAATTGCAAGAACACCATCAACACAAACATCAGCCAAGACATCTGCTAATTGATGATGTACCTTGGTCCTCAAACTAGTTCTCGCTACATCAATCAAAGCCTCCTTATTGATCTCAATAGGAATCTTAATCTTGTCCAATATTTCCAGTGCCTTAGCCCTAGATTTATCAAAACCTTCTGTGATGAGCCTTGGATGTAAACCATCAGCAATGTAGCTATCAGCTTGCTTCAACAGCTCTCCAATAATAAGAACTGTGGAGGTGGTACCATCACCAGTCATGTCATCTTGTGCAGTGGATGCACGAGCGATTAATGATGCGGTAGGATGTTGGATTTGCATGTCGTGGAGGAGAACATTGCCGTCTTTTGTAATTTTGATGTCACCAGCGCCAGAGACCAACCTTAAAAACAAGCAAAAAAATAAATAAAACAGAAACTTGACCAAAACACTGCTTTAAATATTATTTTGTAAATAGTGATTTACAAATCCAAAGATTCTCTGGAGAAGTCCTATGAGGATACATGGAGAATTTGGTTTTTGTTAACATTTGTTGGGTGCTTACATTTTCATGGTTCCGCGTGGGCCTAGGTTGGACTTCATCACATCTTGGATTCCTTTTGCGGCGGAGATGTTAACAGCAAGGGCTTGTGCAGCGCGCGCTACTTCAGCTTTAGGATTAAGAAGACTGATTGCTGCCATTATTAGCAATTAATTTGTATAAATAAATGCAAAATTCGAGCGCAACCAACCACCAGTAAGAAGTCACGTTGAATGACTCAACCGGGTTTCGAGAACAATCGCGGATTAAGTTACTAAATCTAGGTAATTTTACTTTTGACAACTGTATAAATAAATTTAAATTTATTTTATTAAAAAACATAAAACTAAAGAATATGTAAACAAACTAATAAATTATTTAATATTAAATTCTTAATACATATGTTTATAAATATTTTTTTAATGAAACATTATTTACAATGTATTATTTTATAAAAAATTTGAATTTTGTATGTGGGAAGGTGTAAAGCTGGAAGAAAATGTTACTAGAATTATCATCCTTGAATTCAAAATATAATTCAGAATTATTATTGTTAGGGTATGTTTACCTTAAGAAGTACTTTTTAGAGTATAGCTGAATGTAGTCACGGAGTGTTTAATAGATTAAACTTAACTATAACACTTACTTAATACTGAAGAAGGCAACAAGCCGACAACGTTTTATGAATCAATAATAAGTAAGTGTTATAGTTAAGTTTCATCTATATAATTAGTTTTTATTTATGAATAAAATGTTTTTGATTTTTTTCTCCTCTAAGTTTTCTTCTCTAAGTCAAACACATCGCTGGCAGAACAATTAAGAAACAACAGTCAAATAAGTAATCAGATAAACAGGAATAAAATTAAAACCGATTTTTGTTTTCGTTATAGAATGTATTTATATTAATAATTTATGTACTGTTTATTTATAGACAATGTAGACAACTACCAACCCAGAAACAAAAGTTTTGTAAAATAGCCGAATAAAGGAATACCGAACATTAAATAATTCCTACGTGTCCAGTCACAATCTTTTCCACCGTCAGTAAACAAGAAGCACTTCACTCAGCAGCCATCCGCGCAGGAAT
>JAODIE010000006.1:6468211-6483241 GCA_027575565.1 Diploeciton nevermanni
CCTACGTGTCCAGTCACAATCTTTTCCACCGTCAGTAAACAAGAAGCACTTCACTCAGCAGCCATCCGCGCAGGAATTTGCATCGCGTGGAAGGGAGTTCGCCGCCGCACGAGCTACACGCGCTCACCTTATCGCCCACACGTATTACGCATCGGACTTCCACGCTCACACACACCCATCCGTTGCATCGTAGCTCTCTTGCTATAACGCACACAGCAGCAGGACGATGACGTCATGCCCGCCTGCGAAGATGGCGCCGTCCGTGCTGCGTTCCGGCCGTGCGCGCCGCAGTGCGAGCGCCTAAGCTCGGGTGGAGCGTCGTCGTCGCGCCTCCGGGAGGCAATCGACAATCGCATCAACCCCAACGAACGACCTGCAGCACGCTGTGATAGTGTAGTGCATTGTGGGATTATCGCCATCGACACACAAGTGCAGTGCAGTAAAGCTAAAAGTGAATTAAGGTGCGTTCCACTTCCACCCGAATTCCTCAAAATCGTCAAGTGATTACCGGATTGTTCGTTACCTCATACGAGCAGCAGCAATTGGGCGTGTGGCGTGAATTAGGGCATTTAGAGCATTAATTAAAGCGTTGACCTTGCTGGAATGTAGCGTCGAAGCATTGGGTATACAGCAGCTGGGGAATTTCGATCGTTTTTTGTTTTCACGCGCTGCTACAGCGACGAAGCGGCGGAGGGTCCTTGGCCTTGTTGTCGCCCTGCTGGCCTGCTGCACGTGAGTTTGTGCAGTACTACCGACGGCGGCGGCGGCGGCGGCGGCGGCGGCAGTGGCAGTGGCAGCAAATTATGCTCCGCGACGCACTTTTCTAAAAATACGGAATAGCTGTGCGACTATTTTTAAGCGCCGGCATCATTTTCACTCATGACTTCCTTCACGACAAACATTTCGGGAAACAAAATGATTCTAAATCATCCTGCTTTCAGTTGAAGAGCTAGAATAGGCACTAACCTGAAACTGATTTAATAAACATTGACTGTAATTGGTAGGTAGGCGAATTAAATATTGTGTTCTAATAAAGCTCTTGTTTTAGGTTATGTCAAATGAGGAACTGCGTCGTTGCGCTCTCTAGCATTGGACACATTTGCCACCTTTGGGTTTGAAATATGCCTGTGTTGTCCCCGCACCGCAGCACGGCGTCTTCAGGTCTGACTGGCACGTATCGCTCGGGGGGCGGCTACGAGGCGCGCTCTTACAGCGGCTACGGCAGCACGTCCTACGTCTCCCCGCGTATCACCTCCTACGCCAGTGAGCGCTACTCGAGTCGATCCTACGCTGACTCATCTGGCCGCAGCTACCATTCAAGGTCTGTCCCACTAAGTTACGCCCAGATACACCTCTGCCTACTCGTACCCGCCTACTTCTAACACAAGTGATTCATTTATTTAGAATTCTTGATTGCGTTATGACTCGGTTTCACTTCTCAGCAATATTTTATTTCCAAGATTGGATGTTCTATTGATTATTGCTTTATTTTAGGGCTGGTAGCATAACTGAAGACGGTTACACCTCTCGGTTCCGTGAAGAGTCCTCCTCTACACGTGAGCCCAGCGTGCGTCGTGATTCGTCGCGAGGCCTCGACAACATTTTAGACTCGCCCGTAAGACGGAGCCTGAGTACAGCGCCCGACTTCTCGTCAACGCCCACATCGCGATCTTCTAGTCTCTCTGTGGCCGACTCCATTGCGGATCTGCGCAGCAAATACTCGGCGTCCAACTACGTCCCAGCTGTCATCCGCAATCGAGATTCGTCACGCTCGCGCACCGTTGACCTAGGGCTGCCACCCACTCCCGCCACGCATAAGGTAACCGCCGACGACGTGGAACTTAACAGCAACCGTGTGCCGTGTGCTACTACCACTCCTGCTAGTGTAATCGGCTGTGCGACTAACACGACTAACAATCACCTCACCGCGATCACGCCGGATGTGGACAATATGCGGCCGCGCGACAGCAGCGATGATGACGATGACAACGGCAATCGACGTGCGACACCGCCAGGTGGCGTGTCCGTACT
Source organism: Diploeciton nevermanni (assembly GCA_027575565.1). Lineage (NCBI taxonomy): Eukaryota > Metazoa > Arthropoda > Insecta > Coleoptera > Staphylinidae > Diploeciton > Diploeciton nevermanni. The sequence goes on from JAODIE010000006.1 coordinate 6,470,243, forward strand.
TGAGATGACACGCAAGTTCGAGCGACGCTGCACCAGCACAGCAGCGGCGGCGACTGCGGTGGGCACGCAGACGCAAGCGCGCACCGTCGGCCGGCGACTGGCAGGTGGCGGAGGCGGAGCGAAGCCAGAGTCGGCGCTCACGGCGACGCCCCTCGCGAGCGTGAAGAAAAGCCGCCCTACTGCGACGGCATCAACTGTCACCTCGCCCACTAAGCTGTCGGTTTTGGGCGGCGCCAAGAGCGTGAGTGTCACCACACAGAATGGCCGCCATCATGTGAACGACTTTGCGAGTTACATTCCGGTTGAGTGCGTGAGCACCAACACGGAGGAGAAGCAGAATGGGCATGGTGCAGCGCATGAGAATGGCGATTATGTCAAGAGTAAGAAGGTCAACAAAGTAAGTAGACATAACCTACATCAATCTATAAATTAATTGTAATGTCACTCGGGTTATCAAATGCAAATTGTCAGTAGATTCGAATCAGTCAGATATCAAAATTTCAAGTGTCGCAGAAAGTACGAAAATTGTGCTGAAGAGCCACGCCTCTGGAAGCTCGATGGGCGTGGCCAGTACGTGGGTAGTGCAGTTGTTGAGCGTGGACGCTCTTTAGGCGTCATCCAATTGTTGCTTGTGATTTTTTGGCAATCTTGCCTGCTCGCTCCGTGTCAAGGATGCAAGTGCAATTGCACGTGCCGCTTCCATTCACATTTAGTTGGTAAACATACGCGAGACGCTGAACATAAAAGAAAACATCGACGTTGCGAGAGCTGAGTTTGATAAGAAAAAGGTTCGCCTTCACCTTTTGAGGATTTGAGGTTAAGGCAAAGACTGGTTACTGCGATTTTAGTGACATGTCCGTGCGACAACAGGAATACTACAATCGAACACCAGCCTACACTTTTGTAAGTCCTTCCCCCTTGGAGGATGCACTTTCAAGTTTGTGGATTTTCTGTAATTTTAACCATGCTAATCAAGCTTTCAGTGTTGGTCTTGCTTGTGTTTGTATTAGTTCTGGTTAATTCTTGCCGTTTATTTCAGTGCTGATTGTAATATGTAAACGATGTGAATGAGAAATCTGGCGTCTCAACGCCCGTCCTATTTTTATCCTTCACCTCAATTCTCATGGCTTACACGTACGCACAAGCCACTTAATTTCATCGAAATCCCCAAATTAATTCATTTGAGTATATTACTATTTATGAAACGATTACAGCTAAAATCATAACTTTGGTACGTCCATTACTCGGAACTTATTCTGCTTCAAATGGATTATCGCCTTTTGAAAATGACGTATCCGACTTCAGTTTAGTCGAGTCGTGCAGTTTATTTTTGTTCTGCTGTTAGAAGCATTTAATGCGCGGGGCGCTTAAAAGCACAGTCGACGTGAAAAATTCCCAGCGTGCACAACGTGAATGCACACAAGATGGCGTTGATGACGTCATTCTACGTCAACACCTTGCTGGCGTACATTGTGTACTCGCTGTGGATATCGCTCTTTTGCATTGTGCTCTTCGCATTCCTCATTGGCCTGCTGGATGGCAGGAAACTAAAGTGGCGTGATAGCACGTGCTATCAGCGCCATTTTCTTTCGCAGAATGCAGCTAACTGTCGGAATAAAAGTTTTTATAAGGGGCGTTTTAGTTATGTGGTACTAAGCGGATTGTATCAGTTTACTTTTTCTATAATTATGGCTAACGATCGAATAATGTTCGCAGGATGTGAGCTGCACATCACCACGTCTGACCCGGTCTCCCTTGGCAATCGCCTCCGTCGGCACCAGCAACGGCGGCGCGCTTGGCGGCTCATCATCGGGGCGTAGTTCTTTGGAACGCGATGGTGACTCGTCCACCACTTCGGGGTTGTCGGCGTCGGCGTGCAGCATCATTACGGCGCCCATCGCCTACGATCGTTCCTCGCCCACCAAGCAGATGGGTCTCAATGGGCTGAAGAACATCGGCAACACGTGCTTTATGAACTCGGTGGTGCAGTGCCTGAGCAACACGCGCCCCCTGCTGGAATATGTCAAGAAGGATGGTTACGCCGGAGACATCAACACCACGCTGTCCAGCATGAAGGGTGCACTGATCAAGGCGTTCGCGCAGGTGATCAAGGAGTTGTGGAGCGAGGACTGCAATGATCGTGTGGTCAACACTGTCTCGTTGAAGAGTCAGATTCAGAGGTTTGCGCCGCGGTTCATGGGATACTCACAGCAGGATGCGCAGGAATTCCTGCGTTATTTGCTGGAAGGTCTACATGAAGATGTTAATCGTGTAACGAGCAAACCGACGCCGATTCATACTGAGATTGATGAGAAGCTGAGGTTCGTAGATATACGTCTCCAACCAACTAAGCCACGTCTTGGCCCATCTCCTTGTTTGGCAATTGGTTACCTATTCTAATTTATTTTAGTGACGCTGATAAGGCGGCTGAATCATGGCATCGTTACCTACGTCGTGACAACTCGAAAATTGTGGATCTATTCGTCGGTCAGTTTAAGTCCACGCTCAAGTGCACACATTGTGGACATTGCTCGGTGACCTTCGACCCATTCTGGGATCTTTCACTCCCCATACCGCAGAAAACCGGAGCTATCAGGTTGTCACAATGTTTGGATGCGTTCACACGTGAAGAGACGTTGGATGGCGATGAGAAACCTGTAAGTGGCGTAACTTACTTTTCTTATTATTGGATACACCTCTATTTTTGTTTTTAGACATGTTCAAAGTGCAAAGAGCGCAGAAAGTGCACCAAATCTTTTACCATACATAAATTTCCTAAAATCTTGGTTATTCGTAAGTATATCTTGGCTATAAAGTTGTTTTGTGCGATTATTATTTGTTCACGATGCAGATTTAAAACGATTCTCGCCAACGGAGCGCTTCCGTGGCAAGCTGTCTGTGACGGTGGACTTTCCGTTTGAGGGGCTGGACATGAGCGGATACGCCTCCGAGTCGTCCAACCTCAATGGGCGTTACAATCTTTACGCTGTGTCTAATCACAGTGGTACCACCTACAGTGGTCATTATACGGCCTATTGCCGACATCCGTATTCGTCCTCTTGGCACGAGTACAATGATTCTAGGTAACGCCTATTCTTCTACTTGGTATTCTCCATGTTTTCCTCTGTGCAGAATTGAGATACATGTTAATATTTTCAATGATTTTTTTAGGGTGTCGTCAATATCATCAAAAAGTGTTGTCAGCGGCGAAGCATATGTGCTGTTCTACGAGCAGGACAGCAAGGTGTCGGCGCACCTCTAGGTCACGTCCGCTGCCCAGCCCAATCCACCAACGCTAACCACCATATTCTAGTCGGTCGCGCGTCGCTATTTATTATTATTATTTATTTAACGGATGATGATTCGAAGCAGCACCTTTTATTATTATTATTATTATATGTTAACGCGAGGTACAAACAAGCAAAAATGCAAATCAACCACCCACACAACCAGCGTTTGTTTGCAGGCGTGTCATTTGCGTCGCTAGTCACTAACTGATATTATTCCGTAGATGAACAAATCACCGTCATTGTTCGGCAGAGTTTTTATCGTTTGTTGAGACGTTTTTAAAGTTTATTAATTTATTACCTTTTATCTAATCACGCTGATATTATATATTGAATGGAGAAGTGGCAAAAAAGTGCATCCATGAAAGCCAATGTGCAGCAAACTCACTGCAAAACTGCAGGAGACTGAATCCTACTGATTGTGGGAAGAGTTGCCATTTTTACACATTTTACGCACTTTGTATTAGTGAATGATGAACAATTGAGGAATTTCAACAAAGATGATAATTATAAAATATTTATTGCGTACTGCGTTTACTAAATTGGTGCATGCCAATTAACTAAAACACGTAATAGTTTCAGTCTCTTTGGGCATGAGTGTTTGACGTGTTTAAGCTATTGATTAATGGGCGATTAAATTAATTACTATTTGAATTGTATTGTGAATGGATGGTTCTGATTGCAACATAAGTGAAAACAAATAAAATTATAACATTTGTTGACCTAAATATTTTTAACAATGCAATCCGTATATACGAACAAAATTTGTTTTAAGCGGTCTTGACGAATTTTTCATGTAAACGTGGTTACATATACTTGTCACCTACACGCAACAAAAAGTATGTGACAAAACATAGTATTACGCATACATCTCTAGATGTCGCAAGTTTCACCTTCACTTGGTTTAAACCGCGCAATAAGTAAAATTTACCGGCATCTACTACATTCATAACGCTTTAATTCATCCACCATATAAAATAATTTACAACATGTGCAGCATACACTTCAACCAACATCAATTAGTGTATTTCTTTAAATATGTAAGCTGAGTTGCCTAAGGTCATTTTCTATTCATAACATAAATTATTACAACACAACTAACCATTACGAACCCATCACTAGATGGCGCTAGTTTCATCTTCACTTCATTTAAAACTGCACAATCAGTTAAATTCACCAACACCTGCTACATCCACATCTTCCAACAATTTCCACTATTTATTAATTCACAATATGCTCGAACACTCGTTCGTGCGTTTATTTTCGCTTGGCTTTTTTTGGCTGCTAAACGACCGTGTGCCAATTTTTCGTGGCATTCGCCATCTCGCTCCCAGCATGTTTGTCGCCTTTGCACTTGCGATTGCAGCGTGGCAACTGGTAACGGCCGCTGGTAACATTGTGCTCGGCTACTAGCAACTCGCTACCGCTCCGATTTTGTACTTTCTGCATATTTTCGTACATGTCGTGTACGAGCACGCGAGGAATCGGTAGATCGAGTCCCGACGCATGCGGTATGCTACAGAGAGCAGAGCACATGCTGTTGAGACATGGATTCAATTGAAGTAAATCGCAGGATGATAACACGCACTGATTTATTCAGGAAAAAACGGTTATTGCACGAAATGCATCTCTGTGAGCATAAAATTGTGATTATCAAGTGCTTAATGGAATAATTAATTCAAATCAGTGATGAAGCAAGTGTGTTGATACTAGTGGCAGACAATTAAGCACCCCATCTGTTCATCCCAATTTTTCTTGCAATTCCTGTAAGTTTCAACTACACCATTTTTAGCATCCGAACAACTCGAATAAATCTCATTCATCACACATCACTTCATACTCACTTGTTTTTCCACTCAAACAACTCTCAATGCTCGCACGACATAAAACCGAGCTCGACAATGGCCAACAAGAAAGCAACAAAAATTTCCCTTTTGTTCCTTCCTCTCCCGAGCCGGTGCATACCGCGTCAGTTGCACACTCGCAACTGCATTGATTCTGGTTCTAAATTTTCAAAAAATCACGAAAAATCGCACCAGACGCAAAAATCGCTCATTCAAAGGCCGCCATTTTTACACTCCGCCCCTTTGCTGCATGCTGCATGCCCTTGCTGGCGTGATGGAAATGGGAAATTACAGACACAATGCACTCGTAGGGTGTCGGAATAAATTACGTGCGTCCTAGGGGTTGACAAATGGTGTGAGTGGTGTGACCCAAGAGCCAGAAATAAGTAAATTCGCAGTTAGAAATTATGCAGGGAGCGTGCAAACGTGACTTACTTGAAGGCAGATTAGGTCATATTGGCTTGAATAATGTTTGTTTGATACGATTAGCTGTATTTTGTAGAGTTGTGACGTCACCTGCTGGTGCATATTGCTCATTCATGGGATGAATGGATCCCCTAATTCCTTTCTGCATCCCGTTCGTCAGCCGGCTGGTTTGCATCGTCATCGATTAAAATTCAGCCACTACATCAGCCCTGTTCAGGTTTTCGTTTTTCTTCGGCAGTCATAACCCTACTTCGACTCAATACCATCCATCTTTCTTCCGTTTTCCCTCTGCATTCGGTAGATTAATTTGCTTTTCTCAAGGCACCTCGCTCTGTGACGGATCCGCCGCAGTTTCTTAACCCATCAGGGTTGTACTCGGCGTGCTCTGTTCCGTTGTGCGGCTGGCGTCTTGCGTCCCGTGGCCGTCGGCTGTTGCGAAAACCGGCTCTTTCGTCGACGTCGCGGGGATCTCGCCGTCGGGCGCGCGGTGGCAATGACCTGCGACACGGTGCGCCGCGTCGCGCCGTCCCTCCCGTCATCCCGTGCCATCCTGCTTCTTCCTTCTGCGCTCGCGCTCACTCGCATTGCGGCGATCCTAGGACACATGCAACCAGGGTATTGATCAGGGGCGCGCATCTTCCTCTTCCTTTTTGGCTGCCGCCGTCGCCGCCGCGCACAGTCTGCCGTCTAGACGCTCTTCCAGACGGTCGGCGGGCGCAATCAAGCCGGCCTAAACCTAGGCCAGGATAGGCATAGACATCATAGGGATCATTGGGATGGGGAGAAGCATACAAAGGAGATTATTAGGAGAGGCTTATTGAGGACATTAGGTGATGGTTGATCTCCAATCAGAATCTAATAGGCAAACAATAGCAGCATTCCTTTCTGCGAAATTCCCCACATTTGCAAACGTCTCGATCCATTGATGGATCTAGAAAGACGCAATAAATCAAATTAAGCGATTTGTTCAATCTGCTAATCGTCACAAATTGATCAAATAACTTCCTCTCCTGCCCTTAGAGATCATTCTTTTCCCTATCAATATCAACCACTTCCTGGAATCCTCCATGTCTCCTTGCAAGTTGCGGTGCGTTGTTTCTTGCACGTTTTGCTTGAAATGCGCTCTCCCAACTCTCCCAATCGTGCACACACACGCACAGCCCCCAACACAGACGACTTGGAGCTCTCGCTGCACCAACTCGCAGTGCACTTTGTGTGCAAGCCAGTCGAGCTCGCAACGCGTCTCTGCCCGCGTCTCCGCGCCGCGACGGCCGCAATACGCCGCATTGCTTTCGCGACTGCACAAAATGGCATCCACCATTTTCCAAACTACCACCATCTCTTCCAAACTACAACAAACCACACGCCATGATCGGAAACAACAAGCGAAACGAAAGCTCACAGTATGCAAATTGTGCACAACCAGATCATATAGACTACAACGCCACACTGGATTAACCAATTGGAGTTCGAATCTCGGTGCTTGCCAAGTTCACCTAGGTCCTCGGTGGATTCATCAAATCATACAATAGCGCTGAATATTTGCAATAGTTGGGAAATGTCAGTGTCAAGTTTACTATCAGTGTCTCAGTGCTCCCACTCCACCACCACAACCTTACTACGACCCACTACCGCACGCACCTAGAAAGACAGAGACCTACCACATTGCCAAACGTGTTGGAGCGTGTTCAAGAGTGTTCCAGGTTATGTCCGACTTGCATCTCCTAGTGGCTCAGAGGACGTGGGTGCCCCAAGTGGTCATCTTCAATCAGCCAGACGCTGGTTTGATAACAGTTAACACTTGGCTCCATCGTGGAGCATTGTGCGGTCAGTGCGGTTCGCCAGCGCAGCGTTGCAATACAAGATGGCCGCTCGTGTGCCCGTCGTGGAGACCTTGTGCACGCAGGACTTTTCAACCTCACGAATAAAAGCCGCATCTTGCTGAGAGCCCCTATTACTGAAAAGAACAAGACTGTTTGGTGCAGTTTATTAAAAAACAAGTGAGTGACAGGGACCAACTGATCAAGATTGGAGCTAAGACAAAGGAATATACAAGGGCGATTTTGGGATAACCTTCGATATTGCTGTGAGTAATTGTTGTAAAAAACAAAAGGAACAGATTTTCTACTATAACCTTCTTCTTTAATGTGCTCTGTTGTATTTGTGATGCAGTTAATTTTTCTAGCTCTTCCATCTTGTATGAAACTTGTTAGTAGCTTTAAAAAGTTCGAGCGCCGCCCCTCGTCGAATAAAGGGCGCATTGCACCCTAACTGAATGCACGTTGCACATTGTGGGGTTGCATAATGGCAGGAAATTAAAAATGCCTTATACACCAGGGGTGCATAGCGGAAAAATTGTTGGTAAACGGTTATAACTTGGTTGCACCAAGTAGGGGTTGCGTTTGCTGCACCTTCCAGATGCATTCGGCCAACAATCCACGTCAGTAGGTTGTGATAGGTCAGTGCATCAACATCTCAAGTCCCCCGCTGGTGGTCAACAATTTATCGCCAAACTGATTTCAGTGCAAATCTTACATTTTGAGGTTATAAATATACCCCAGCAATGCGCAGTAAACAGGTGCTATTAATATAGTACGCATGCAAGAATGTTGGTAACCTCAACTCTTCCCTCTTCATCACTCCGCCATCGTCCGTCTGTCTCTTGCGATCTGTCCCACTTTGTCCCTCTGCGCTTGATAATTGCAGACAATGCATGTATGCACTCGGCGTGTGTGTCACGTTGGTTGCTGCTGCCGATGGTGCGTAGGTCTCGGCCGTTGCGCGTCTCGGTCTGGGTCGTTGAACGAGCGACGCGCGCGGAAAAGGTGTGACCCTGTGCCCTCATTCGCTCCGCCCCGACGTGCAGGGCGTGCAATCTTCTCCAGGCATCTCTTTCCCACGCTTCTGCGCGCCGATCGCGTGTGCTCGCTCGAGCGCTTGCATCGGCGCTGGTCGTACGGCGTCGTTGCGGAGATGCATCGACTGCGTTCGGCTACGGTCGGTGCATGCATGTGCAGCGGCTTCTCAACAAGAGTCACGTTCGTGGATCGCGAAACCACAAGTTGTAGCAAAGGGACGGGCGAGACAAGTGAGTGATTGGGTATTAATTTGTTCCTAGTGCTGAGAGTGTCCCGGTGTTGCGAAGTTGGGGTGAGTTACCACTTCGAAACGAAATTCTCCATCAGATGGCAGAAATTAGCACGCTGGTCTTGCCCTTCGTCAGGGTGTACCCATTACCTCTCCTGCTGGGTGTCGCATGTACTTTGATTGGCCACCTCTGCGTGTCCTCGCGTGGGCCCCTGGATCAACTCTGGTTTCTATAACGACACATGGCTTGGCCTGTTGCTCGCCTAAGCAAGGAGTGCACTTGCTTTGGTACCGCCACCGGCACCAATCTTCGAGACGTTGAGACAAAGTGCAGACCACCTGAATATCACTCTGTTACCTGTGACCATTTGCGGTGAGTGCTTTTATAATCCAATTACAATTCCCGGAGATTACCGGCATCTCGTCTAATTGAGTTGTTGTCCTGCGGCATTGTGCACAATACCTGCACAATGATCATTACTTGATCGACTGCTTCAATGTCTTGCTATCAGGGTTGATTCGATTTGTCTTCCACTTCCCGGCCTGCCGTTTGTCCTATTGAATTTTATTTATATTTGCTAGATAGGCTCATCAGCTGTTAAATAGATGTTCGGGAAATATGGACAATGAAGTAGTGAAAATGAATGGATGTGTTGGCTCGGATTTGCAAAGTTGTGCGAAATGTGTGCGTGGTTTTTGTCGCAGTTTGACACTCGGTGTAATCTTATCGGCGCGTAACTAACCTAAGATAACCGTGCTCGTTGTACGGCAATCGCGCTGGCGACAAACACCGCTCACTTTCGTTATTTACTGCACTCATCGACACATTGCGACACGTACTTCAGCAGCAGGCTTGCAGATTTCGTTGTTGGCACGTTTAGAAATTGTTTATTGCATTTTTACGCCCTAATTGGTGCGTGGTCCGATAGATGGGTATTTTGTTTAAATTGCTAGATGAAAATTCTTATTTTCTAGTATTTGATGGGAAACTCAGAGTATTGTACATTACCAAATTATAATTCAACTGAAATGGAACGTAGTAGATTGGGCAGCATACCGAATTGCAGACCACTATGTTAATTGAAATTGCTAAAATACGGTTGTTGGTAAAAAGGTTTGCATAATTTTCAGTGCCTTCACTTTCCTTAAATGGCTAAAAATTTCTTTCTTATAATTTTAGTACTGTTCTATGCTTAGTAGAAAGGTTAGTATTGAACAAGAGAAAATTTCAATTCAACTGAAATTGAGAGAAAAGTGTGAGTGTCACTTTGTGAATGTTGTAGACATGATAGAAATCTTAACTGAAATTCCGGAATTTCTGGCGTAATTGAATAGGAAATTGTGTTGCTTTCATGAAATATTGAGTCTTGAGGTTACAGTAGCACATCTGTATTGAAATCCACGAAAATGTCTACTTTTGGAGTGTTGTCTTCTCAACTTAATTCAACTGGAGGTCTTCTAGTGATGGATTTTGTTAATTGAGGTGCATACTTAACACTTCTTTGCCTTGATTTTTTTTCACATTCAAATTTAGCCATTTCTATATCGCAAACTCACATCATAACTGAAAATTTCCATATTAGTGTTCTTATTATTTATTATGTTGTGCTGTTTAATTCAGTTTTTGTTTGATTTTTCGTCTGGATATTTTAGTACGGTTCAGTGGTTACTTTCTTAGCAATTGCTATTTATTTGTTGTTTAGTGGCAAGCTTAATATTAATTATTGCGAATTAATAGATACAGTAATTGAACATAAATTTATCATCTTGCCAATTTGGTTGCACACTTGGCACTCTAATTTATCCGCTTTATGGATTTAATCCACTTTTGCATATTTCCAATGTGAACTAGATTGCTTCTATTAATTAAATTCCTCCTCGATACGTGCTTATACTTGAGAAGTTTGTTTGTGCAATTTTTGAACGTGCAACCTTATACATACATCGCCATCAGTTTAATTGCAATTGCATTCAGTCGAAAGCGGATCTTAATGAAAATAAATTCAGCACTTGCTGCGTTTAATCGCGCACTAATCGTATTTGCTTACATACTCTTACTCATACACGTATTAAACAATGGACGCTTCAGCCAAGGTCAATGCCACGAATTGTCGCGAATGTCAAGATAACACTCTGATTGAGTTATTATTTACGACTTGATTCTTTTTTCTGCTCGGCCATTCTTGGCGGCTTGTTTAGTGCTTAATGGGAGCTGCATTTAATGCGGGAAATTTAATATTGTCTCTTGTGCGTTGTGCAATTTTAATAGTCTGGTAATGAAGATATCGTTTGTTGAGTTCAGTATTTCTGTGAAGTGAACTCTGTATAGATAGAGTGTGAATGTAGTTAAAATGCTTCACATATTTTAGGCGAGTATTTAAGAGACTGTGGTGTGTCTGGTTACGGCTTATTACCTTCTTCAGGAAATAAATTGCGACGCACCGGTTTTTTTCGGTCTGTAGGTCGATCGGCATGCGATAAAAAGGTTAAAAAGCTTTACTACCGTCACTTCAACAACCGTAATCCTGAAAATGTACTTGCCTTAAGTACAGATCTACAATATTGTTCTGGTTTGGTTGTTAATCGACTATAGTAACAATTACACTGTGAGATGGCATTAACGGCACTCGATTAATCATGATATTCTAAAAAAAAAAAAAACGGATTTCCCATAATTTTAATGTTTGACCACATCTCGGTTGGGATTTGATATATTGTCCCATAACCCATATTTATTTGTATTTAATTACAATTCGTGAATAGTGACCAAAGAAATATGCGAAACGGTAATTTGTTTATCTTTAATGGTTTCAAAATTAGAAGTTATTAAAAGTTTAAAATTTTTTTAAGTATGAATTGCCTAATACGACATTGTTACAGCAATTTTCTTGGCGCATTTAGTTTCTAAGATAATGAAATTTTTTAGTCGAAGAATTGAAACTTATTTATCTAACTCTTGCCTATGTAGTAATGTTGCCAAACAAGAACACTTACACAAAAAAACACAAAAGTGCTAACATAACTATAATTATATTATCTATGGTTCTTGACAAATGGGTTCACTGCACCCCTAGCACCTCCTAAATATTCCCCCTCAGCCCTCGTCAATTTGACCACATTTCCTATTTTGATCTCAAAAATTCAAGGATTAGTAATTGTACTTGTTGATGACAAATACATTTTGCCTTATAATGCTTCATTTATCGTTTGGACTTTTTTTTTTGCTTTTTGGGATGGCTGCAGTGGATGAAAATTGATGCAAAATGTAGCAATTTATTTTTTAGCAATCTCAAACTTAATAGGGTTCTACTGAAACATTCTTTAATTTTATCGTTCAGTTTACAAATATTAATGGGGCGTAAGTTCTTGCACACTTTTCCATCTTTTCAACTATTCAGATACAATTATTTTAAAACGTAACTGGATTAAAGTGCATTAATAAAAAAATTGATTGAGATAATGAAAAGTACCTTAAAGTAGATGCATAATGTTCACAATAAAAAGTGCATAATTCTCCGATGACATCATTGATTCTATTTCCGTATGCATACCAGCCTGTTGCCAGTCTGATTTATGCAATAATTTTGTTTCTATGCCAACAGGTGCTCGTAACTTTTCAGATTGTAAGAAATCAAGTCTTTGTTCCTCTTATTCGTTTTTAATTTCATTAAACGAGCAGACCATAAATTCTACCATACTTGAAATTTAAAGGTAATAAATAACCTTCGCGCAATACGTGTGAATAATGTACGGCAATCGAAGTGAAATGAAAGAACGGGAACTGATTGTGGCCATTTAAATTCGGTAGGATAAGCATTTATTTTATGCGTACATAAAGTCACACTGCCGTGCACGCGTAATTGTTGTTGGGTCTAAATATAATACTGTTGTTTGGAAAACAGAACAGTACTGGTTGACGTCAGATGGTTATTACTATTGTCGATTGATTTTGGGTGAGTGTAGGATTCGAATTAAAACGACATGGTTTTGCGTGAACTTGCGCAATTTCTTGAAATTCTTATTGTAGAGCTCGTTGTTGAGGTTTGTCAATATTTTATGCGCCTTTTCAGTTTTGGTTGCTTAATATAAGAACATACTTGTTATCGTTGCAAAAGTATTATCGCATGTCAAAGAATGGATAATGAAGTGATGTTGCAATTGTAAGATGTAAGAAATTGTCATTTACAGGGAATAACTTTCGACCAATTGTTTATCGGGAAATGTGACAAATGCAGTGGTTCATTAAAACCATATATACTGCTTAGTTAGCAGTCAGTTAAATTACGTGTTTAACGTGTGGAATGTATGTTCCAAAAACTTATTCCACTCGTGTGTATTTAAGTTGTTCGACCTTT
>JAODIE010000006.1:6483341-6513561 GCA_027575565.1 Diploeciton nevermanni
AAATTACGTGTTTAACGTGTGGAATGTATGTTCCAAAAACTTATTCCACTCGTGTGTATTTAAGTTGTTCGACCTTTTTTCATTTATTCCGCGTAATTTCATTCAGTCTAATATTCAGTTCGGCCCGCCGTAGTGCTTCGGTAAGTTCCGGGAGAGCACGAAACCTCTACTTGACGACATACTATTTTTTACACTTACACTAAAATTTACTTAATAGAACGTTTTCAGTATGTTGCCTTCTTCAGTAACATGCCGAAAACTATTCTTTTTTTTATCTGTGCAAGCAGTGGTAGGAACTGAAGCGGCGGTAGTCAGAAAGTCTAGTGGGGGCCAACACACATTTAGTAGTTTAGTTATGTGTGGCTTGTACACATAACAAGGACTTACTATGTTGCTATTACGGACCGAAACTAAATAAGAAGAACAAGGAAATGGTTAAACAGGATTGTAGGATTAGATGAAACTTTAGGAGAGGGATAGATAAGTTGAAAAATTATAATTATTTAATTGCGAATCATTTTCATCATAATATTCTTGGTTTACATTGGTGGGTGACTTCTACGTTCTGGTGATGGTCATGGGTTATTAATTTTATGAGTAAAATTCCTAATAAATTGAAATTAATTTTTGCACAACAATGTGGGATGTAATCAGCAATAATGATTTTGATTTGTCAGTTTATAGTTTCCACAGTAAGTATTATTCATTTTTAATATAATTTATTTTTACTTTAACCCTCAAAATAATCTACCTACCGCCTACCCACCGACAACAACACAACACCACCACCGACCACAAACTAATTAAGCATACCGAAGAAGGCATCATGCCGAAAACGTTTAATGAATTAAAATAATAACAATTAATTGGTACAGATACCAACGATATTTTTAATTGAGGTCCCTTTGTTTGCGCTTTAAAATCGAATCCGAAGACGGTTTTGCATTGATTGTTTTTGGCTTGGCCACCCTATAATATATATTTTTAGTTTTTATTAATTGATTTACCCATAGCTGTAGAATGTACATTATAACTATGCAAAAGTAGTGTCACGTGCTAATCCATAAATGTAAAAATTTGAAGCATGCAGGAAGTAAGCAACAAATTGATGTTCTAAATGCATATCTAAGTGTGTGAAATAGGGATTGTTAATTTTCTAAACTGGCATAATTTACGGTCTCCGAAACAAAATGAGACAAGAAAATTGTAAAAGTAGTGTCGTAACTCATACTTAATCAAGTATTCATTACATTAGCTTAATTAAATTCCAAATGTATACTTGTTTGGAATCTGCATTTATATTAGCGTCGGCACTTTTCTTCACAAAAATTTACTTTAATAACTTTACAATTATTAAAGGTCTATTAACAAATTGCTACTAAAGACAGCTGAATAATTCTAATTAAAATTACGAAAATTATGGAATAATTAAAATCCGATTTAAGAAAACCGTTGTTTCTGTTTTTTCATGATTAGTCGTGTGTCAAGGAAATTGGTTGTTGCTCAGAGTAATACATTAACAACTACGTATAGAACAAGATACTTCATTAACACTGGCCTTATGTTGGTGTGCATAATATACCTTGAATGGATTTTTAAATTTATATTGCAAAATGGTTCAGATTAACGCGGTTATCAGATTATGGCTTTTTTACTTGTCATTTAAAATTCCGAACTCTGCTAAAATGGCAGGATTCGTGAAGCTAGTGTTAAATTGAAAAGGCAGATTTTAATTTGCACAATCGGATTTATCTCTGGCATGGAAGCTATGGAAAATCGTTAAAACGAGGTTCCACCGAGATTTGAACTCGGATCGCTGGATTCAAAGTCCAGAGTGCTAACCATTACACCATGGAACCGCCTCGTACTTGGGGCACTTTTTCAAATAGCGAATTAAAATGTCAGATGAGTTTTATAGCACGATTGAGTATGACTCGGTAAATTTAACGCACTTGAAAAGACAAATTATTCGTATATTAAAATGAAGATATATTCGGAAATTTTGCCAAGATTCTGCCTTAATTCTTCGATTGCGAACCATTTCTTATGGGTGGGGTTGAAGTGTTACTGAGGCAAACTCAGTCATATAAATCTTTAGAGATTTTTTTGTCCATTTGGTGTGTTAGGCTGTAGTATTAATATTACGCTTATACATGGCATATTAATTGAGTTAATTCCAACCAATAAATAATTTATAGACTTCTAAGTAAAGCATGAATTGCTAACAATTCAACTGTTTCAAGTTGCGGAAAACAGAATCACTGTAAAGCAGGGCTCGACAACCTAGCACTAACCTAATACTTAGAGCGTGACAAAAATGTGTGGGTTAGATTACAAATTATTGTTTTGCTTGTTTTTCCATCTGTTGATTCATTTTTTACGCTGCACCGTGGGGTACAAGGGTTTATTGTTCTATTAATTAACATTGAAATAATTTAGTACTATGTTCAGTTTATCGAAGGATATTATTTTCATGTGTCGGGTGAATTAGTTTTATAAAATTTCAATCCTTTACAATGTGCGATCCTTTTTTTTTTTTTTTTTTTTTAATGGCCCGCCGTTCGAAAAAGCCGACCCCTGCCGTAAAGCATTGCTGCAATTTGTCGCACAAAATACATTTTTTAAGAAATGGTTTTCTTGATTTGACCAAGTTCGTATTGGACTAGAAAGTAAGGGGTACAACAATACCCGAAAGCAAACTGCTTTCTGTTCGGCGTGCAAGTTGGATACGGTCTGTAGGTTGATCGACATGCCGTTTAGTAAGTACCGTTACTTTGACACCTTGCAAAAGTTCGGGAATGAATAGCTTCAAGTAGAATTGATATAAGACATAGCAGAGAGCCATATAGACCGCCGCTCGGAATTGTTTCGTAGAGTTGGCGACAATCACAATAAAACAAATTATATTTCAACGAGAAATATACGCGATAACAATCAAACAAATTGAGTTATTCTATATGTTTTTCCCTTCCTGAATATTCTACAGAACGACACACGGTCACGCGACTTTCAATGCTAGCAAAGTGTTGAGTTTTCATTTTTATGAAAAATAAGAATTACTTATATTCGTTCAATTTAGTATGTATTTCCTTCGGAAAATAATTGCTGATATTTTGTTATTTGCGAAAAAACACTGTCTCGTATTCCTCAACTAGTGACCACTAATTAGTCAATAAAAATTCATATCATGAAAAATTAGCGCACTTTCTCACACATCCGGCTTAGTCACCCACTCACCTTACCACAACCCACCTCTCCATTTGACTAACTCAACTTTTGATCGATACAATTCCCAATGAATTGACAATAAATCGTTGGTTACCGTTACTTCGCCGAACCAATGAACATGGTGCAACTTTGTTAATAAATCATATTGAATTGAGATTTAATACAGATTAAATAATTAACTACTTAATGATGCTCGTACATCTGATAATCCAATAAACTAAAATTTCCTGTAAATTCGGCCCAAATCCTCGGACTATTAATAATAAACCTGGAGTGAATTCCAAGTGAATGAAATACGCGCGCCGCCAATGAATGAATTTGCCCGTGCCATGCGTGCATTGTAGCGGCGAATGCAACCCTTCACCACCCTGCACCGTATCGACCCTTCGCTGCGTGTGCTACGCAAATCCACCACCAGCACACGCACCGCATTGCGAACGGTAACTGCAATACGCATTTGCTACAAACATGCATCGTTGGTTCGGTGGTAGGGGTACGTCATGGGGCAATAATATGTCGATTATAGCTATTTGAGAGCATACTGAGTGAGTCATTGGGGCATGAATTCGTTTGACGCGCAGCGCACCGTTCATAATAAATGGCTCGAATGGAACATCATATTGCATCAAGGACATTCGCAATACGCCGGCACAATTCGCGTCAATATGTGTTTGTAGGTAGATATAGACGGATTTTTTTTTTATGTCGTTTGCAAGGAAAGGGAAGTGGTAACTGTACTCGGTCGGTATGTGGAATTTGTAATGACCTAGCCTACAGCGAATGCAAGTGAGCGTATTGTTTAAAAATAACTTGTCTAGATCCAACAACTAGTTGTATATTGTCTGAGTGCCACTGACAGTAGGATGCTTTGGGAAAATAGGCAATTAGTCACTTGGTATGGTATAAATAAGGTCCTTCTTGGCCTGGTTTTATAAGCGTCAGTTTGGTTCGGAGATCTGGCAACGTTGCGTCTGGTCGATGTGCCCTTGGGATGAATATGCGTGTGGTTTCTTCTTTTTTTTTCCATTTACGGGTTGGGATATTTGTATTATTTATTTCAAGTGCATATAACCTAATCGATCTATAGTAAATAGCATTGGTTATCCTTAGAAATAATGCATTGCTATTTTTTATGTAGTTTATGTAAAAGAACTTCATAACTTTGTTCCCGACAAACTTTGCAATTATTTTCGAGTTAGGGATGTAATCATAGCTTGTTACAGAATATATTATTTTATTGATAGAGATAAAATTGTTAAGATCAGATAAATTATTTTTCAGAATAAAGTTATAACATTTAGAAAAAAGCTTTCATTTTCTTCTACAATTTATAAAGCACTAGTGCAACACATGATTGTTTAATCTCTTAAATTCCCACTTTTAATGGAAATTTCTTTATGCGCATTAATTCTTTGGAATAAAAAGTACCTTAAAAACAAAGGCAAATCTTGCTCAACATTGAGTTGATGTACTAGTTGATGTAAAACGGAATTGGTTTAGATTTTCCGCTGATATTGATAGTAAAAATCTCATTATAATGTAGTCTAATATTTATCTTATTTTCACTGCGTCCAGATATTTTCATCTATTCATAGCTAGTTGGTTAATTTTCGATCTTCAAAGTTGAGCATTACCAATTCTTCATTACATCTCAATAACTATGATAAAAGTGACATGCATTCTATAAATTACCTAAGAAGTGAAAGTGCTAATCGGGGGGAATGTGAAGACCATTTCGAGCTTCAAATTAGATGGGATATAAATAAAACAATGTTTATGTTAAATGTGTTAAAATTCAATTTTTAATTTCGTCTGCTTCTGCTCTGAACTATATTCATACTTTCGATTTGCAAAAAGTATGCATACAGAGTGCAATCGCCCCAGCGTGGGCCGCATGTCCTTTGCTCATTAATTCGGTCAGTCAACCGTGCCAAAAACCACACATTCAACCCGCAGCAGCGAAATGAATAACAAAAAACAACGCAAAAGAGAACAGGGAAGAATTTGAATGCAAGAAGAGGAGGTGGAAAGTGGTCAACGCATCCACATCCACTACCTGTTTCCTTTTCGCCACTTTGTTGCGTCTTATTTGGGTGAGCTGGCCGATGCTGGTTTGCGTAACCCTCGGAATCCTTTGAACGTTTAATGCGTTTGATGCTCTTAGGACCACCGGGGTGCAATGAACCGCCGACGGCCAACTAACCTGCCCGCTTTTTTGCGGTGCTTTTGTGCTGCAATTTGGAGCACGAGTGTGATGGACTCGTTCAAGGTTAAGCGCGTCGCGACAAACTTCGTGCATTTTATGCATTGATTACGCTTGATTGATTAACTTGGAATAGTGTTTCCAACTTGTAGAAAAACCGATCTTGTTGATTAATAATGCTGTGTTCATTTGCAGATATTGGCTGCTTGCTTCCAAGGCAGACTTTGCAACATCAGCTGACTGGATTCCTGGCCACCGGCGTGTCCTCATTGCGCAGCAGGCATACTACACATACGAACCCACACAATCACACTGTGCGCGGCTGCTGAACTCCCGAAATTCGCAACCGACGCCTAGCCAGACGCGTCCCTCCTTTTTCAGCTTGAGCCCAACATCCTCGTCTGTTTAATAGCACTGCTTTCAATAGCAACTTGCGGCTTGTAGACGTGCAGACATATAGGACAACGAACTCGAGCTGCTTTGTTGTTGTGTTGCTTTAGTTTGAATTTGCTATGTCGTTATGTAATTGGTGATCTATGACTCTTCAGTGGGAGAGCGATGCGCAAATCAAAATGTAATTGTTTTCAGACATCTCATGCCACTTGGGTGGAACCCGTACATCCGAACTTGTGTCTCGTTGTTGGAAAGTCCCAAGTTCGCCTGTATTGGAACCATCAATGTGGAAACAACTCCCGAATGCTGCGGAAAGTGAGTGTGTTCAAGGATTCCAAGCAGGATGTGATGCCTGGTTGAGGTAGTAGGTTGTATAGTAAGCACTACACCGTTTCTGGGAGTACTGTACATCCTGCTAACTTTCCTAGTCATTTGCAAAATACCAACGCAACCAACAAGAGACTTACTACTAAAGGAGATCAGCAATGAGGATTATGGATAGTTCTCCTAGGCCTTATTTGCCTATTCCCTGAGACCCTAACTTGTGATGCATTGCGTACTCTCACAACTTAGGGACTCGGATATAGGCGAATTTGATTGTAACGGCGACCATCCGACCAATAGGTTGCACTGTGCATCGACTCACGACGGAAGACATTAATGGAAAGTGCGTGTGCATCGCCATTCACGCACAGCGTGCGTACGTTGCATTGGGTGCATTCTGGACGAACACAATGGCGGAAAACTAGAAAGCAAGAAGTTGATTGGTGTGTTTGGGGGAAGCATGAGGGAAGGGGCCTAGTTCGTAGATACATAGTTGCTTAGATTGATATGGGACTTCATAGACTCGTATTACTGGTTTAGAAGTTGAAGAAAGAAAGAGTAAAATGGCGGAGGAAATCTATGGCGGTATTGTGTTTAAGCGAGACAATTTAGGGGATGCTGCATCCTAATATCGGGTGTATTCATTCATTCGGGTGTTCTATTCATTGTTAATAATAAGGAGAAATCCCTGTTTCCATTTGTTTTATTAACAACAACGCTTTATGTTTGATATAAAATTATTTACTACTTCCTCGAACAAAAGCACATTTGTATATGAGACTAAAGAGTTTTTAATTTGTAAACGGTTGGTTTGATATTTATATTTGTCATTTTAATACAAATCTCGCATTATTTAAGGCGATGAGTTTGCACATGTTGGCTACGGCATTTTATAACCTAACCTCCAAAGCTTTACTACACAAGTGTGCTTTGAAAGTATTCCTGGCTTCATCCCAACATTGAACATATTCACACAACTAAACACAACTCCCACACTTAATATTTAAACAGTCCCCAAGTAATATTATTAATTAAGACTTAGTTTTCCTGCAGACAATACACCTTGACCAAAGTGAAGCAGACTACAATGGATTTTAATATGTTCCTTAACTATCCCGGATTACGCCCCGCTTATTCGAAACCATTAAATTCAACAAACCAAGAGATTATTGGATATAATGGATCTATATTTGTTAACGTAAGTAAATAATTATTGACTGAGATGAATTTAAGTCACTGTAATTCACTGCAATTATATGCAACACACATTACACAATATCTTAAAATAATTCTCTGCTGAATTATTTCAGAATGAAGTTTTTCAATGCACGCTAAAGAAAGAAAACTCTTTGTGGCAAATGCAAGGTGACACAGATATAATAAAAGAGTTAAATAAACAACGTTTTAGCAAACCCGATCAGTTGCTTCAAAAGTTTAGCAATGAAATGAATAAACAACTTGCTGAGAATAATCAAATACCAGCTGAAACTTACAGGAATGTGTTAAGAGAATACAAAAACTTTAAGAACTTCTACAGTTTCTTGGAGAATATAACACTATCTTCCGATTTTGCTTTCATTTCAGTGATTTATGTTGATGACAAGCACAGAAATCATGCAGTAAAGATTGCAATTAATTACAATGAGAGCAAACTCTTTAAGATCATGGAAACAAATCTTCCCGTTGACCTGCAGGCTGTGAATGATTCTTTAATGGAAGTTTTTGATAGTTTCACATGGCAAGTCAATAAATACCAAGGCTTTTTTGATGTGATGGATGTACTTGATGAACATACATGGGTGATTGATCCAAAGTTACCAACTAGAGCCGATGTCAAACGCAGGATTATGATAGGAGAGAATTTGTCTTGTGAGTTTACTTTTGACCCTGTTCGGCCAATGGCTATGCCTTTGATAAAATTGATTGGGCCTAAACAGAAGACCCAAGAAATTCTGAATGTGTTACAATTGAATTTTGAGCATTGGAATGAAAAAGGGGATGTTCTAGATGAGTTACTGCAGATTTTCGGTAAATTATTCACAGGATTTTATAGTCAAAATGAATTGTGTTTTAAAAGATTTTGCAGTGTTTCCATCATATGGATCTCTGTCACATGATGAAGGACTGGCTTCTTGTGGAATTTGCCTGTGTCTTCGAGGAGAATACAATGATTTACCAGAAGTGTACTGTTCCAACTATCCATGTGAACAAGGATTTCATCATGTTTGTTTCTGCACTGTAAGTGTAGATTTTATGGTTTTTCTGCTTATCCTCTTATGTTTTTAATTTGTTTATTTCCAGTACGCCAATAAAGGATCAACAGGCCAGAAGTGCCCCTACTGCCAGAATACAATTGATTGCCCTGAAATAATATTGTAACTACTTGTCCATACAAAAATTCACTTGGCATACCACATTATCATCTACTATTCTAACAATCATAATAAAACTGTTTTTATGTTTGATACATCTTTAATGTACTTATCTATCATTTCGTTATATGGCTTTGAACCACATATTAAAACCTGTGACCATTTCTCCTCTCCATTTTCATCTATTAACATTGATGTTACAGTCACCTCTTCCAATCGGCACAAGTGAACAGTTTCCTTGTATTTAATCAAATGCTTTTCATGGATTTCATTCCCATTCAATTCTATCTCCTGACTTAGAAAGAGTTCATACTTAAAATTCCAAAAATCCAAGAATTCATAAAGTTCTTTCCTTAAAAAAACCTCTTTCAGCTCTCGACAAGAATACATCAATTTAATGACAGCCTCACACTCTTCATCATTCAAAACACTTTTAATTATGGAATAAAAAGCAGAGATTCCTGTGCCTTGGGCAAACATCAATACTGCCTTTTGTTGTTTGCTAAACACAAAATCACTATATGGTCCTCTCCATTCTGTAATATCATCTACTTTAAGTTGTCTGATGATTTCTACCATATCACCACGTGGAAATAGATTAATTAAAATTGCAAATTGTTGTGATTTGAGTCCCTTCCATGGAATTGGTGTATATGCTCTGGTAAATTCATTCTTGTCATATTTATTATGAGCTTTGAGAAGTAAATATTGAGCAGGTTCATAAAACACTCCCAAAGTGTCTAGCTTTGAATTTAATTCAAATATATAAATATTGGAGTATGGTGTATGGTTAATTATTTCAAGCAGCCTAAATTCCACATAGTTTAATGCTTGTAGGCAGTTTAACTTTGGCTGTATTTTGGAATATAACAATTCATTATATTTCTTAAGTTGTTTTTCATACACATCAAGAATGCAAGGATTACATCCTGAATTACAGCATTGTGATGGATCTGGTTCTACCGGACATTCCATTGTCTAAAATTTTTTCCACTCAATGAACTATGAAAGTATTTTAATTATATTACAACAAATTTTAAAACAAAACATTGAAAGTAACCTTTAATTCATCTCTTTTCAGCAAGACCTGGGATACAGCAAACAAATATAAACCGGAATCCTTCGTGAGCCATTCCCCAATTTGTAGAAACACATACTCACTGTTTAAGTACTGTTAATCATATTATTAAACCCCTTAATTATTAAAGTATGATCAAACGCAGTGTAATTTGTATTCTGGACTATTGACCTAATTTTTAGTAAACATTTGAAAACCAGTTTCTTCAGTGCTATAAGTTGGTAGCAGTTTATGTTTGGTGATTTTTGCCTTGTAATTGGCAGCATTGCCCGATAGTCACCAGTGTCAACAGCACAGCTTGTTTTCTCTTTCGTGTTTCACTTGTGAACATGGCGGTCGGCAAAAATAAGGGATTGTCTAAGGGAGGCAAGAAAGGTGTTAAGAAGAAGGTGTAAGTATCAATATTTATTACAATCGTTTCTCCAGTTTTTCTTTTATTACTTATTCATAAATTCTGTACTGATTTATCATGGATTACTCGTATATTTTTGGATTACCTATTGATAGGTTAGAGTCGTCTGCGAAGACACATGACTGTTTTTGTAGCACCGCGAAACCAAATGCATAAAGTAGTGTGGTTCATATATTCCTGAAACATTATAACGCACTGGCATTCAGTGGTAAAGTGTATGGATTATATTGAGCGTAATTTGTGTGAAGTTTTAAGTGAAAGAACAAGACAAAAGTTGTGAGAACGTTTAGATGACAAGACACTCAGTTTGCTTTGATACAAATATAAAGAAACTTTTTGTTTTCCCTAATTGATGCACTATTCTATCTCTGAAAAACATTTATTGCTCGCTTCTAGTGTCTTGTTTGGCTGAGTCTAAAATGTTATTAATTGTGTTTCAGTGTTGATCCTTTCACAAGAAAAGACTGGTATGATGTGAAAGCACCCAGCATGTTCCTGACCCGTCAGGTCGGCAAGACTTTGGTCAACCGTACCCAGGGAACTAAAATCGCCTCGGAGGGTTTGAAATTCCGTGTGTTTGAAGTTTCCCTTGCTGATTTGCAGAACGATAATGATGCGGAACGTTCTTTCCGGAAGTTCCGTCTTATTGCTGAGGATGTTCAAGGTGACTATCATTCATTTCTAATTATATATTTTTTTACGACAATCTAGTATGATGAGACACTCAGCTCTCTTTGATACAGACATGAAGAGACTTATGTTCCCTAAAGACGCAGTATCTCTGAAAATGTTTCCTGGAAGTTAAAGATTACTTTGTATCATGCAAACATGGCTTAATTCTTGTGATGAATTATTATTTCAGGTAAACAAATCTTGACCAACTTCCACGGCATGGAACTGACCACCGACAAGTTGCGCTCGATGGTTAAGAAGTGGCAGACGCTCATTGAAGCCTCCGCTGATGTCAAGACCAGTGACGGTTACTTGCTCCGCGTGTTCTGCATTGGCTTCACTAACAAAGATCAGGCGTCTCAGAGGAAGACCTGCTATGCCCAACACACACAAGTAAGTTTTAGCTCAGACATTTTATCAATATATTTCTTGATAAAATGATGAGACACTCAGCTCGCTTTGATATAAACATGAAGATACTTGATGTTCCCTAATTGACGCATTATTCTATCTCTGAAGTTACAATAATCAATCAAGTAGGGCTGACTATTTTGAGCAGATGAATCTAACTGATGTTTATCTGTATAGGTGCGTGCCATCCGTAAGAAGATGGTCGAAATCATTAACCGCGACATTACCGGCAGCGACCTTAAGGAAGTCGTCAACAAACTGATCCCCGACTCGATTGCCAAGGACATCGAGAAGGCATGCCAGGGCATCTACCCTCTCCATGATGTTTACATTCGCAAGGTATACTGCTTTACATATTTGATCGTAATTTTATATATTGAAATCGTGAGAATGTTAGATGATGATCCACTCAGCTCGCTTCGATACAAACATGAAGATAACTTATGTTCCCTAATTGACGCATTTCTTAAATCGCTGATAACATTTTCTCATTTGAAAATGTCAAATAACTTGTTTGGGTTTCTTTGGTTTGACTGATTTTGATTTGCAATTATTTACAGGTGAAAGTATTGAAGAAGCCCCGTCTGGATATCTCCAAACTCCTTGAGTTGCACGCCGACGGTGGCAAGGGCTCCACAGAGGTGGGCGAGGGTGGCGTCAAGGTGGACCGCCCTGAGGGATACGAACCACCCGTACAAGAAAGCGTTTAAGTTAATAACAATAAATTGTTTATACAAACACAGAATGGGACCGTGTGCGCTTTATTTATTTTTTCAGGTTATTCTTGAGACTTGCTAACAATTGAAAAATACTGCTGAAGTAGACGTGTTGCGAGGAATATTACCGTTTTTTCGTCGGTTTTTGAAAGCATGTTATGTAACAAACAGTACTGACTGGAAGCGGGTTAAGGAAACTGCCTAATTAAAGAAGAATGATGGGAAAACTATCTTTCCATAGGATTTTAATACTATTATTGCTCGTGCTTAGTAGGCCATGGTGTTTTTGAAATCGTGTTAGGTTGCGAAGTTAGTGACAACTTGTAACCACGAGCAAAGGCCGTGTCACTCTAATAAAAGGATTTGCGAAATCTATCCGTATTCCTAGGTTTTGCTCGCATCAAAATAGATAGGAAAACAACCAAGAAGCGAATGTTTGGATACGTTAGCATATTTCGGTGTCGTTCCTTAAATAAACATGGTAACACTAGAACGAATTGCACTTTTACCATTATGTAAAATAACTATGATACGAGTCTTGTTTTTCTTTTTTCTGAATCCTGGATGGACTGGAAATCCCGGAAAAATACGCACATTTTTCAATACGTTCTGCAAAGGATACTAATTTTCTTTACTTCAATCTTTTTAATCATCGTATTAACATGACCAGGCTTTAAGAAAGATCGGTATAAGGTCACAGCAACTTTATTTAAATTAATTTAAAAACTCATGTGTTTGTTCTCTTTACAATTTAAATCCAGAATGAATAGCAACAACACCAATCGTTAAATTCTCGTAACGAACTTGCCGAAACCCAGCCTCCTCGATCATGGCTTTAAAAGTTTCTTGATCTGGAAACTGTCTAATACTTTCCACCAAATATTGATATGGCTGCCATTGTCCAGCCAAAATTTGTCCAAGTGCAGGAATCAGTTGGAAGCTATACTGGTCATAAAACCTACAACAGAAATTGCACTAGAGTAAAAAGTTAGTTCAATTTAAGGTGATGTAGAAACAAACCATTGTGCAACTGAATTTTCCAACTGCGAAAATTCCAAGCACATGAATCTACCTCCTGGCTTCAATACTCTGTATGCCTCTTTTAATGCCTGATCAATATGAGTCACATTTCTAATTCCAAATGCAATTGTATATGCATTGAATGTATTATCTTCAAAAGGCAACTTTTCTGCATTTCCTTCAACCCAGCGTATTGTCTCCGAATCATATCCAGCGCGCTTGCATCGTACTTTTCCTACCTCCAGCATGTGTTTATTGATGTCACAAACTGTGACATGACATGACGGAGTTGAATTGTTCTTTGCATAGTTTAAGAATCTGAATGCAATATCACCTGGAAAGTTTACAAAACTCTTGATTATTTTAATCAAAATAAAACATCTCCATTGTCAAAAATGTGTTGTACAGGTACCTGTTCCACCAGCAACATCCAGTAACTTTGTATCCTTAGTGGGGCTCAATCTGTGCATGAAAATGTCCTTCCAAATTCGATGAATGCCAACTGACATAGCATCATTCATTAAATCATAGCTGTTTGCAACTGTTTCAAATACCTCATGCACTGAAATGAAACTTATATTATTTGGGGTGTTTATACCTTAGCCAGGCTACCTTTTGCTTCTTTTTCATGTTCTTGTATAGTGGTGAAGCCAAAGTGGGTACTTTTTGGTTCTTCATCTTGAATAGGAGGTGGAACTGATGTATTTTGTTGTTGTAAGGATGTTGAGCGTTCGCTGGAGTATTTAGCAACTGATATCGAAGGTATCTTAAGTTTCCTTGAAAGCGTAACAAGAATTACACGCATTTTCTCTATTTTTACTTTCGAATTAAATTTAGTATTTTGATTTAAGGTTATGTTCTATACCATTCTGTTATGAATCTATTTACTTAAAGAGGTGTACATTTTATAGGCTATATTTTAAAAAACGTTAATCAATCACAATTTTCTGACATTTGAATGTATTTTTCAAAATCATAAATTTTTTGAATTTGAAGTATTTTTAAGTTGTTGGTATTGTTTTCCCCTAAAATATATCAATCTGTCTCTTTCCTTCTCAAACTGATCTCTTTTGTGATTGGTTACAATTGGTGAATCTGCCATTTTGTCATTCCCAAGGTCGTTCCTGTATTCATTCGCGACTGTGCGTCCGCATGCAGTGCGTGTAAATTTTACCCTGCTGGCAACAAATTGCTACCCCTTTTTTGGCAGGATACCACGCAAACAACATCTTGTGGATTACGCTCTCGAAGCCCATCTTGTCCAGCTATTTGTGCAGTGGTGAATCAACCTAGAGTCTACAAATATGTGCGACGCATCGATCCAGTTTCAGCCCTAGTCGTCACTCACATCATTTCTTATTTGGGCGATCAAGGTGACCAGGTGAGCGCTCCACTTATCACGCAGCGGCGGACGTGCGACACGCATGGCGGTGGCATGATATGCCGCTGCTGTATACGCGGCGGCAGCGGCGCTATCATGGCGAACAAATGGTTACCACATACCATCATTATGCATTTCACCATCAAGCAAAATACGCATGAAAAAGTGCAACATTTCAACATATATATATATCTATATATATGCATGCCATTTCGTCTGCAATCGAAGCTACAAAAATGATTTTATTATTATGCTATAATCAATTAATTACGCTGATTAGCGCTTCTTGTGATAACCGTTAATCAGTTGATGTAATTTAGTGTAATGGCGCTTGTCATTTTCTGACATTAGACGATAGGCGTTTGTTTTTGTTTATCGCGTGTCTCGTGCGTGATTGGTGGGATTGTGTGTACTGTGTGCACGACCGTCGATTGTTTAGCGCCATGTTGAATTGAATAGTTACACGTTTATTGTTGTGGTCGGCGGCGGCAACGGCGCCAATGCTCTCGTCGATAAAGCTCAAGGTCGGCGCGATTTCGGCCGCCGTCTCCGCATCCCAAATTCGGAGCCTCACTAGCTCGGCTACCGAAGTAACAGCCACGAGGCGCGCGCCTCTGGTAACGCTATCACAAAGCGTATTGAGTGTATTTATAAATTTATTTACGAATGCATCTGGTGCAATGAGGCTGCAGATTCAACAGCTGATGCGCTCCGGCTCGGTGGGGATGACGTCATTAAACATACTTATCTTTATCGCGTTCACACACTGTTTTCTTTCCAATTAAATAAAAATACATTTTTACCACGTTGGTAGTCTAGTGGTTTGTGGTTTATTTTAGTTTGTTTGTTTTAGATTTCTAAAGGTCTACGATGGATAATTCCGACCAGCCGAGTTCAATAATGCACGTCAATCAGCTGCAGATGTATCCGCTGCCCAATGGCGGTGTGGATAACACTCAGTCACCATTCGCGCTCCTACCCGGTGAAGGTGTCAATCACTCCGGGCACTCGGTGTACGGCGCTGTGGCCTTGACAAACTACCGTCTGTTTCTTCAACTGTGCGACACTCAACATCATATACCCATTGGCCTCCTGGAGGCGGTAGAGCAACGCGATTTATTCTTCCTGCACGTTGGATGCAAAGACGCAAGAACTTATCGACTCACGTTTGATAGCAACGAGACATGCACGGAGTGGTTTGGGCGATTGACTAAAGCGGCGTCACCTCCACAACATCTCGAGGAGTTGTTTGCTTTCTTCTACTTTGTTTGGAGTAAAGAAGCTGGACCACAGCACGAGATCCAGATGAGGTTGGAGGTACAACGTGCGGCAGTTTATGACGAGAGGGCTTTCCAAACTGAAGTTGAGAGGTTGAAGTTTAATCTCCATGGGACATGGAGGATAAGTGGAGCGAATCGAAATTACAAATTGTGTGGAAGTTATCCACCACAATTGTTGGTTCCTGCTTATATTTCTGATGAAGTGTTGGAGATTGTTGCGAAGTTTAGAAGTTCTCGGAGGATTCCAGCTGTGGTATGGAGACATGTCGGAAATGGAGCGGTTATTGCACGGTGTAGCCAACCGGAGGTTGGGTGGTTGGGTTGGAGGTCTTCTGAGGATGAAGAATTGATCAAGGCTATTTCCGAGGCATGCACACAGGATCGAGGGCCACATGCTTTATATGTATCGCATTCACCTGCGTCCGCATCAAGTAATATTGAGGAATCGACACATATTAAGAGTACGAAATGTGTGGCTGATGATGGGGAGAAAAAGGTATTACATTAATATTTCATTCATTCCCACGTGGTGTTATTGGTTTTTTCCCTGATTACAGAAAGTTTTAATTATGGATGCGAGATCGTATACTACAGCTGTTGCTAATCGGGCACGTGGGGGCGGCTGTGAGTGTCCGGAATATTATCCACGCTGTGAGATTCAGTTTATGAACTTGGCTAACATCCATTCCATTCGGAAGAGTTTTCATGCGTTGAGGTTTTTATGTACATCGTCTGCTGATCAACCCAAGTGAGTTTAACTTATAAATTTTGAATTCTTCTTTTTATTGAATTTAAGCAATGTTGGATGACGCACAAGTAATATTTGTAAATGCTGTCTAGACTGAATACAGTTTGTTTCCATGTGTTAATTTGGGGTACATTCTAGCTGGTTTGGTTTGCTGGAAGGCACACGTTGGTTGCAACATATGTCTGGTTTAATGAAATCGGCTGTGGTTCTGGTTACGGCAATCGAGCGGGATGCACGACCTGTTTTGGTTCATTGTTCGGATGGCTGGGATAGGACGCCGCAAATTGTAGCGTTGGCTGAGCTTTTACTGGACCCTTACTATAGGACTGTTGATGTAAGTAGTAATTACGTTGTTGTTTAAAATGTAAATTCCATTTATAAAATGTTTGTCAATGTGCAATTATCGCACAGTTTCAAAGTTCACAAAAACATTGCCTTATATTCTAGACACCCGCTAAGAAGTGATTATTTGATATTCTGATTTTAAAGGGTGTGAAATTGTAGTGTTACGGGCTAGGGTAAAATCTAAAATATTAAAGCTGAAAATTTGGTTTCTCGGATTCTTAGTCGTTTGCCCTATGTCGGATTTCTTTCTGTGCATTAAGTGCAAATGTTGGGGGAAATATGTTCATTCTCATTCTTGACCAAAACAACCTCCTACTGATCTATTTAACATTCCCATCAGGATTGAGGAAATTGATGAAGTTGATGGCCACGATAATCTGTTTACAAAGTGGAGAAGCTATATATATTTTAATACCTAAGGGGTAGAAAAATAAAATAGAAACTGATTTGAAATTGAATGAACTAATCTTTAGAAAATTAATAGTCTATAAATACCATTTAAAGTACTTGCGGTTGGTATCTAGGCTGGTAGCTAGTTTCGAATGTATTTGTAATATATGTACTTGCTTGAAATTGCACTTTAATTGTTTTACTTTCAGGGTTTCCGTATTTTAATTGAGCGCGAATGGTTAGCGTTCGGCCACAAATTTGCCGACCGCTGCGGTCACACCACAGGCAGCGAGGACGCCAACGAACGCTGTCCTGTGTTCCTTCAATGGCTGGACTGTGTCCACCAGTTGCTGTCACAGTTTCCATGCGCGTTTGAGTTTTCACACACGTACCTGGCAAGTATTATAATTACAAAACCTTGATCCAATTCCAGCATTTTTTAATTGCACCTATATATTCTTATATAAAAATGTATTTCAGGTTAAATTAGCCCAACATACATACTCAAACCTATTTGGTACCTTCCTCTGCAACACAAAGCAAGAGCGCGAAACTTTCACCGAGACAACTTTTTCGGTGTGGCAGTTCCTGGAGCGCTCAACATTCCGCAACCATTTGTACACGCCACCTGTAAATATCCGTGTGTTGTGGCCTCAATGTAATGTACGCGACCTACGTCTGTGGACGGAGATTTACCTAGGTTCGTTGGAGACCCAGGCGGGGGGCTCTGCTGCAGTAGAAGTTTCAAATGGCAACGGCCTAGTTGCTGGTACTTTGTCGTGCCCATCGTCAGTTGGTGGTGGGAGTGCGGCAGATGGTTGTGCAACACAACCGCAACATATGACTAAAACGAGGTCATATGGCGATCTCCCACATGCTTCGGATCCACCTGGGGGGCATGTGAGGAGATGTAGTGATCCCAACATTACTGTTGATTCCATGTAAATAATGCACGTTGCACATGTTGTTCTGTGTTTCTTAAATTGGTGGTATTTGTAGAAAAATAGTGAGTCTGACTTTGGGATCTTCAGAAGGCAACTATCCCAATAAGATGGAGCATGAAGATGGTAACAATAGGGAAGATGTAAATGCATTAGTGCGCTCAACGACACCAACTAATTATGACGACAGCGATTGCAAAAGCGACTGCATTTACAAAAACAGTCCCTGTAGTAAAGACTTTGAGGATGAAGATGTGGATGATGCGTCTACATGCATAACATCCACAATCACAGGTAACAATGTGATAGTTTCAGCAGGGCAGCAGCAAAAGACTGACGAATGCGCGTGTGGCACAACTACGTTATGTGCACGCTGCGCCTCACGTGACATGCTCTTTAGTGTGAGCCTTACCTCACCTACAGACGACTCCAGAAACACCTCAACTATCCAGGATGATAATCAGGATACAGTCGACACACCTGATAATCCGGATGTAGGGCAGATTGCCGGTGGATTTCTCTCCGCGTGTAATGGAGATGATTCTGACACTGAGGAATGTACAAGATCAGACAGTCGCTCAGAAAATATCACTGTCTTTACAAATCTTAACTCGCATAGGTTAATTGATGACAAGTCCGTGGAAACAAGCACGGAGACATTAGTGTCAGAGAATGTATGCAGCTCCTCATCGAAAGAGTTCAACGGGTTTGAGAAATTCGAGAATTTTGAAAAATTTGAGAATGTTACCTCGGATATTCCCAAAGAAGTGACAATTCCCGATGGCAAATCGGGGGAGAGGTTTAAAAATGAGTGTAGTAATGAATGGAACCAACACCACGGAGGGGTAGAGCAAGACGTATGTCGCACCTGTGCTCAAAAAATTGTGCAATCCAATGGTCATAACGGTCATGCATATCTAATGGGAGGTAGAACAATGGCGCATCATCATTTGCATGGTCATCATCAACAGGGTAGTGATGATTGGTCAGGGGTGAGCGGGCGAGGTTCAAGTTATTCCACTCCGCCGCAATATTCACGCACGCCTAGTGCAAATGGGTGGGATAGTACCTTTTTGTATTGTAACAACACACCTCCAAAGCAGCAGTGTGCTGCTACGTTGGATGATGATGGATTGGTTCCTCTCAAGTCTGATGTGCAAGAAAGGCTTTGGATTATTATTGATGAACATAGAGTAAGTCACCTAAATATAATACAATATTCGATGGTGCTGATGAGTTTTTTGTCATTTCAGAGAAAAGTGGAAGCTCTCCAACGAGAATTACACACTTATCGGAAAGCACTGATCAAGCAGGTGTGCCACAAATGTAACCACAACGAGGGTGATCGAAATGACGAAACGGTATGTCTTTGAACGTTTTCTTGCATCAGTTGTGACGGATTGCTCATAGGCTGATTCTTCTTGATTTATTGTCTTATTGCGCTCTCATCACTGTCTGTCTCACTGTGTTTCCGTGTGTCTCTTCTTCGGCGTGAGTAGTCAGGTTCAGGATCATCTGGTGCAGCGTCGCCGGTTGTGGGCTGGGGGTCGAGGTCGAAGCGGGTCAGTGCTGAAGATGCGAACGTCGCTAAACGATGCCCGCCATCTTATCATTTTGTTTGCCTCCTTTTCTTATGTTTTACTTCTTGCGTTTTGGTTTGCTGTACATTAATTATTTTGATTCCATTTTGGGTTCTTGATTTATTTACGTTATTTGTTGTCATGTGGTCATTATGGTGGTTATGGTGGATTATTATTTTCTTGTATGATTCGTGTTGGGCCTAATTGGGTGCTGTATGTTTAGAATTCGGTTGTGGAATCAATATGCAGCGTTGGTGAAGGACAAGCATCAGCTGTTGAGTCGCTCCGTAGTGATATGTCGTGGGAGGCGGTGGATGAGAGTGGACCGCTTGCTGACGGCCTAGTTCCTCCACACACGACGTTATGGGTGCCAGATCACGCTGTCACTAGCTGCACTGGGTGTAATACTGTGTTTTGGCTTGGAAGGAGGAAACATCATTGCAGGTAAAAACACCTACCCACATCAAACTCTATGTTCATCATCAATATTTTTGTTTTCTTTTAATGTTTCTTGTGTTTGTAGGAATTGCGGAAATATCTTCTGCGCAGACTGTTCCGAAAACAGCACGCCCTTACCCTCAGAACACTTGTATGATCCAGTACGAGTGTGCACTTCCTGCTACTCGAAGCTCAGCCGCCACGCGTTCAACTCGCACGCAAACACCCCAGTTGATGAAGAGGAAGTCCAGGATGCTGCTGCTTTGCTGATTTCAGCTGCGGCCCCTTATGAGAAAGACTCAAGCCCATTAGCGCGGTCCGTACATATGCACCATCGCCACTTGCATCATCCGCCGCCACCGCATGAACAGTGTAAAACACACGCGGACCGCTCCCCTGCGACTACGACCAACCCACGCCAGATCACCGCGTCCAGCAATTGAACACTCGCCACTCCTGTTGCCACATACACAACACACCCACGTTGACGCCCTTTATACACCTCTACAAACAACATAACATTTTGAACAGTTAGGGAGTTTAAACACATTGAGATTAAAGACGGATGACAGGTTTTGCGCATGGAATACCGAGAGAGATTAAGACAGATTTTGAAACTTTGCACGCAGGCCGAAATTTAGCGTTCGATAGTTTTTCTAGTCATTCACATTCAAAGAAACTTGTGTAACTTTTGCGAAATTCACCGGTTGATTAAGAGTGGCGTGTTTGTATCTGGCTCCGTCTTTACCTCCTAATGATTAATTTACTGTGATCATTTTTGTATATTTTAAACTAATTCGTTGATGCGATTGTCATGAAATCAAAATCAGGTTCAAATTAGGTTCTTCCTCACGATGCCCGACTAACCAATTAATCTGAGTTGTAAGCTAACTAGGTGAACCTAAAATTGTTAAGATATTAACAATTGATTGTGTAGGAGTGTCGAACAGCTCCAGCTTAAAGCTACAGTCGTCCTTGGTGATATTTGAATTTAAACAAAAACCTTTTAATCCCCTAGTTATTTAATTTTTAATCTGTCAAAGTGATGGCGTATCGTTGGTTGATGGTAGCATCAGTTAGTCGACTTCTTGCACAGTATGGGGGAGTGAATCTCGAGGCGCATTGTAATTTATTAATGAGCTTTATTTATACCGCGATACACCGGAAATGGCGTGGTTTTGTAATACATGCGAGGGGCGCTCAGGCGATGACAAAAGTAAATTAATGAATAACAGTATCTTAGGTAAGAGATAACTAAATACAAACAGATTATAAATACTATGTAAATGGATTATTTCTATTGTAAATGTCATTAATATAATATATATTATTGTAAAAGGCTGATGCAATTAATTTAACCATTGCTGACTGCGCAAGGCTTAGCCGGTTTTACGTCATTTTTGTGCATTCTTTTTGTATGAGAAACAGTTGGTAGTACTGACCATTACTATTTTGGGGCAATCACGTTCTTGATTTCAAAATTTTTGTATTTTGAGAAATAAGAAAATCCAAAATTAATATGAGGTTACATAAATTAAAGTAGTAGGATATTATGGTAATTATCTTATGAAAAATGTTAATAATGTCAACATTTGTTAAATTAACAACTAGATTCGGTTAATCGAGCGTCTACGATCCAACACGATGCCTAAAAGTTTTAACCTTAAAAGTTTATCAACCGCAAATCAACGCACATTTTTAATTCGATTGGCTCCGAGGCTGCTTCAAGCTTTTGTATGTTCGCGGGCCAATATTGATAAACTTGCAATTTATTCCATGTTTGCATAGCTACATTATGGGGTAAGTCTATAGTCTACTACATTTATACGAATAACGGTTGCATTCGTTTCGCATTTGGTGCAAATCTTGTTCCCTATTTATAGTTGCCGATCAACAGTAATAAACACAGCTTGTCAACGCGCGACAGCAAATGCAGAAAACGAATCGCAATTGTTTTATTTAGGTTATTAATTACTATGTGTTACAATTTGCAATCAAAATCAAATCGTTCGTGCAAACGCAGTAGCTGTTTAAATCACGTTAGTTAAGACTGTGAATATGTGATGCTAATTTATTTATTGTCTCTTCCTTGCAGTGATGCTGATACTACCAACCAATATCCAGATAAGAGAGTGAAGCTGTATCTACGTTTTCCACACAGCATTGAAACACAACAAGAAGTTAAGCAATTATATGCTGGTATTACCAGTGTATTTTTACCAAGACAAGTATGAAATAATGAGTTGTTGTTATTCTGCCTAAATCTAATTAAGTCACTAATATTGTAGAAAAGTCGTCGTTGGTGTGTAGTAACATTGAAATCCAGTGAAATCTTCAAGGAAGCAAGGTGCATACTTAGGAAAATTAAGATAGATAATAAAAGAATAGTTGTTACACCATTTTCACGCATTAATAAGGAACGTACTGCACGCATTACTCTAAAGAAAGCAGAAAAACGTGCGGTTCGGAAAGGAGCCAGAAAAGTACAATCAAGATCACATCTTGCTGCACAAGCCAGGAACACAAAAGCAGTTGAGCCAATCATCAAGACTGATTCTCTTGTTGATTTGCTGCAGAGTGAATCATAATACTAAAGTTCACTCATATTCAATTTCAATCAGCATATTAGTTACATAATAATTTCATCATCATGGGAGTTGAGGATGAAGATTTTATTGGCAATCCACATTCAAATATTCAATACGTCGACGAGGATGAAATAGATATTGAGGAGAACCCAGACAACGTTGGCGATTATATTTTCGACGAGGAAGATTTGACGAGCAGCCCTGATGATCTCGATGATGATTATGATGGTAGCGGCTACCATGGTGGTAGCTTCAGATCGCTCGATTTCATCAGCAGCGAATATGATCCAGAGTGGGATGATTTTCTATCAGATGAAGAGGATGATTCTGATGATGCGTTTGTAGTTGGTTCTAGTGGTGTCTTCATGTTAGCTGAACCCAACTTTTTCACCAGGGCTAGATCTGCAGCAGCCGCAGCTGCTGCGGCAGCTGGTACTAACGTAAACAGTACTCCACAGGCAGATGTTGAGGTGGCGACAACAAGCACACAAGTGACAATTCCAGATGGACCTGATGATAAAAATGGTAATGCTGGGAATGTGGAAGAGTCTGATGGGAAAACTTCGGTTGTTCAATCGTAGTTGCTGCGTTGAGGTGGGTATGTTCTGGTTTTGATTAATGAGTTGCAAATTTGTTTGTTGTACATATGAAATATATCAAAATAATTAGTGTTACGGCTGATTTAGAACGTAACTTAGGGGATATGATGTTAGTTGTGTAAGTTTTTAAAGGAGTTACATTTAATTGGGTAGAAATGATTTTCGCATACGGTGTTTAATGGGAATTATTTGGTTTGTGGAAGAGTGTGGAGTTAGGAGGCTCTGGTAGGATAGGTATTCTGAGTTTATACTTCTGGATGGTATAATAAAAGTGTCTCACTTTTTGTTTCAATAGGAATATGTTTTGTACTTCTTTACTTGATTCTAGTGCTAAGAATTAGAGAAAAATGTTCACCTTGAATGCATTGTATGATTGTATTACATTGAATAATATTCAACAAATTAAAGTCAAATATTATTTATTCTTGTATTGTTTTCCGACAATCTTGTGCAATACAAATAAAGATTCCTAACCATTCCTTCTTTTTATGGAAAATGATCTCTTTAGGCCGAATCGGAAGTCGATTTCGCTGCTACTCAGCGTATTTTTTAGGGTAGGACATCATTTTGATCTTATGCACTTTTTTAGGATTTGTTGGTAGCCTGGCGATAAGATATAGACTTAGCAGAGTGGTGATGAGGGGCTTAATTTATAGTATTTTCGCTCATCTAGATTATAATATTGTGGGATATAAATTTGTGGAAAAGTAATTTTCATAGCGATGACATAATATAATACTTACTCAAGGAATGCAACAGTTGATGCCGTCTATACAAATATTGTTCCAAAATTTATATCTAGTGTTTGAGATGAGCTCAACCCAGTATGCACTCTGTATTTTTCCAGTTAAAAGACCACTATGCACTTTGTCTCATTAGTTCAT
Source organism: Diploeciton nevermanni (assembly GCA_027575565.1). Classification (NCBI taxonomy): domain Eukaryota; kingdom Metazoa; phylum Arthropoda; class Insecta; order Coleoptera; family Staphylinidae; genus Diploeciton; species Diploeciton nevermanni. The sequence goes on from JAODIE010000006.1 coordinate 6,507,345, forward strand.
TGAGTTCAGCAAATATACATGACTTCAGAAGTTGGTCACTTCAAATCGTATTTTTTCTACTAAGTCAGATGCGGAATAGAAATTGCAAGTGGTTGTAGAGTGTCAGTCAAAATATAAAAAAAGCAAAATTAGGAAATGAATAGAATGAGAAACAAAAGGACTGTGGGAGGTTGTAGTGGTTTGTTTCAGTGTAGATAAAATAATAAAGTGCAGAATCAAAATTGGCATTGAATAAAAAATATTGGCGTAAAAATAATAAACATTATCAAACGATTCCGAAATATTAAACTCTACGGGCGATCGTACTGGATGGCTTGAAAATAGAAAAAAAAAATAGAAAAGAAGATTTGGGAACAATAACAACCGTCTAATACAAACATATACAACAAATGACTACTCAAGAGCTTGTTGACCTGTGACCAAGCACTGTAATCATGACTGAAATAGTTTTAATCAATGAAGCTGGGTCTAGCAGGCAACCTACATTTAGCAATTAGAGATGCTTGTTAAAGGTGTATGTTCATATTTACAGCATCAAATATAACGTTTGTGTTAAGGGAACTGTAATTAGAGTGGCAATTCATGTTCTTGGCTTCATCGAAAAGAAGTATAATTTTTGTTTTGATAAATCTTATTGGTTTATTTTTATACGTTACCAAACTCAACGAAATGCTTATATTTATTTCTTGTACAATTTTCTAAATTAAACACAAAACCGAATTTCCCTATTGCAGATGTGACTTCTACAATGGGGAAATAATATTGTTCTATGCCAATTTTCAATTTGCTTATCCGTCAATTTTACAATATGTTACGAATCTAGCACAAATTATGCTTAAAATGCGCAAAATTCTCACCTAAACCATTTAAACCTTCAAAACATGAAATAGAAACAAATATTTATGGTTCTTAATTAATTAGCTACATGCCAACATTTTAGCTTTAAATCTCTATGCTTTGACCACCAGTGATCAATGCTAGCGTTGCCAGTCGTATAAATATTTCTTTCGCCAGTTACCTATTCTTATTTTACAGGCCTTTATTAATACTACATCATTTATATTTGGTCTATATCACAGTAAAAAATAGAAAATACTCGCGTATTTAATAATCTAAATGTGTTACGGTGTCTAATGTTAATGTGAAATCAATAGGAGATTAATGAGACCAGAAACGCATGGATCAGTGTAGTGAATTAGTTTAGAGAAGCTTACTTACTTGGTACGTTTGGTACTCTGACAAAACTGATAATATACAAATATTATAAAGAACTATGTGTTACATCTAAACTTAGTGCTAGTTTTTGGTTACTTCAGTGTATCATAGTGTTTGGTTTAAATTGATCTCTTCTTTCTCTCTTTGATATGAAACTGGATAATTCCGCTACAATGCCCGTTAAATACTTTATAACCTTGGGGGCAGAGTTTGGCCGCTGAGCAGAAGAAGAAGCGGGCAAAACGCGAACTCAAATCACAGTAATTGCAATTATTCAGTATATGTTGATACATAAGTACGATAGCCACCTTAGTAGCATTCAAATGAATGCGTATTATAGTTTTCTGTAATTTTTTTGATAAAAACCTCCGCTAGTAAATCTTTGCTTTTTGCATGCAGCTGATAACTCCCTTACTATTTGTTGTTGTATTTTCATTACTTCCATTATGATTAGTCGACAATAATCTCCGCGCCGCCAACGACCTGCGTGCGATGCATCCTGCCCCCGGCTGCTTTCTACCACATCACACACTTGTTCTTCGGGTCCATGCGGCTTCCAGGTTCGCAATGGAATGCTTCCCCAAACTCCTTCAAATTACTGAGAGATCCGATGACCCGATATTGTGGCGGTGAATGTGAGTCTTTCTCAATTTGCAAGGCAGTCGCTTCCTTAGAGTTGGCAGAACACCAAACTTGAGCGAATGCCACAAAGAATAACTGTCTATCGGATAAGGGCAATCCTGGGAGAGGCTGTGGTGTGGGTTTATCTTTCATGTATTCGATGTATGCATGGTAGGCAGCTTTTAATCCACCATTATCGGCGATGTTTTCTCCCAATGTTTGATTTCCGTTGATGTATTTACCATTTATTGAATATTTTTCTGCGAGAAACAAAGAATTAGAAAAAAACATCATCTACGAAAGTAGATCCTAGAAATTTACTCACTATATTGATCAGTGACACACTTTGTTCTCATTTTAAACTTGTCAATTGTTTTATTATTCCACCATTGGTGTAAGTTTCCGTCTTTGTCAAACTCCCGTCCTTGATCATCAAAACCATGGGTTAGTTCATGACCCATTACAACTCCCATGCCTCCGTAATTTAGGGATGCTGGATATAATGGGTCGTAAAAGGGATTCTGAAGTATTCCCGCGGGAAAAACCATTTGGTTCTTGGTTGGCGTGTAGTAAGCATTTACAGTTGAAGGTGACATACCTAGAGAACAAAAGCAACAAAGTGATATAATCCCTTCATTATCAAACTCGTTAAACTTACTCCATGTAGTCTTGTTGACAGGTTGATTAATTTTCTCTAAGTTCTTCAAGAGTGTGTACTGCATCAGCTTGATATTATTCTGAAAGAATGTGTCTTGGCGAATTTCTAACGTTTTGTACCGTTCGTCAAGTTGTTTTGGGTCTTGGATAAAATCAGGATATCCTAAAATATAACAATTATAACTTTAAGATCATGGTTTACGAATTTAAATTACCAATCATGTCACTAATTGCGTCAGCTTTTATTTCGGCAGCAGCCTTTGTTTCTTTATCCATCCAATCCAAGTTTTTAAAGTTTTTCTTAAAGGCATTTCGCACATTATTGATCATAACTTCAGCGTGTTCTTTACTGTCGCCTTGGAAGACTTCCCGTACAAAAATGGCACCCACGGCAAATCCTAATACATTGTTGGTATCTGCTACGCAGTATCTCCACTGGGGTTCTTCACCTCCTTCTGCGCCCATTAAAGCTTTACGTAGCCCTTTGTTGGCATCTCGAAAAGCTTTGGATAAAGCACCAACAAAATTCTTGACTGTTTGCCATATTAGGTAGTTATTTAATGTGCTGCAAGTAAATTTAGATGGACAAATATTGGTAGAAGTTTAGGTTTGACGTTACTTACATATTTCCTTCTGGTGTGTGTTGATATTGCTTAATCAATGCAGTTAGATTCTTCAAGTATTCTGGTGCATAAACAACAACACTTTCTTTCCTGCTGACTTTCTTCTTGACTTGGTGGAGAGCATTTTCAAAGAATTCACGCCAGTCAATCTACAAAGTGAAAAACAATTAGAGGATTCAGGTAAAATCCTTAAGAATATTAATATTAGCTATGTACTTACGAATCCAGCTTTATCCTGTAATTCAACAATCGAAAACAAATTATACATTTGCTCTTCATCCCTTCTCAATTCATTCGGGATAGTAATATTTGCCATCTTGGTCTCAAATTCAATAACCTGCTTCATCTGCTTCCTTGTCCCATCTTCTTCACCTCCCAGCAACACGCCTACTTTAGTCATGTACTCCAAATAAGCATCCAAAATCTTTTTATGTTCAGTCACATTTAAATAATGCTCTCTGGTTGGCAAAGTCAATCCAGATTGATCCACTTGTAACACATGTCTTGAGGAATTCCTATCATCTTCTCCAACTGCATATGAGAACAATCCATCAATATTATACTTATTCTGAATAATCTGCAGAGTTTTCTGAAAGTCAAACTTGCTCACATCATAGTTCTTATCAGTTACATTCCATCCTCCTAGGTCTGCCAGAAGGTCCAACATTGGTTTAGCTCCTAGTGCCTCCACAGTCTCATTTACATCCAAACATGACTCATAGTACAGTTTAGCTTTTTGCTCGGCTTTAGATTTGAGACTTTGAATTGGTTGCTCAAGGACGCGTTTAATGACCATTTGGTTCTGTTGTTCCAACTTCATAAATGTGGACCAGGTTGTTTTACCGTCTGGAATCGGATTAGCTTTAAGCCAACCATTACATGCATAAGCATAGAAATCATCGCACGGATTGATACTTGGATCCATTGCATCTAGTATCTCACTTGCAATATGGATACATGAGGTGTTCAAACATGGTGGGCCTAAGTCATTGGTGAAGTGTTGCGAAGGTGTTATGGGGACTTGATTTGACTTGGTGTAGATTTTGTTTTGCTTTTCTTTGAGATTGTTTAATCTTATATCTCGCAAATTGCGATCAGCTGAACTTAGTAGGAATGCCAAGACCATCACTACAAAAAGAAGAGTGCCTACTAGAAGAAGTAAGGCTTTTTCCAACATAGACCGCCGCTTCCACATGCTGGTGCCAGTGTGGTACCGGATGTGAGTTGCACTTGAACTGATTCCTTCCGTAAGTTGTACGGACCCCACTGAATCATCGTCGGCAAAATCGGCGTGTTTATATCTTGTCATCTGCAAAGATAAAAATGGATAGGTTTTAATGAACGCATAGTAAAAATTAACATGTTAGGCAATAAAAAAGCGTTTTGTTAATTGTAGTCTCGAGATTGTCCAGATTGCTTCAGGATTTTATGGTAAATAAAGTTGCAGTAATGAGTGAGCAATTCAGCAATTAATCTCGTTTAATAGATTAGCACACAAGTGTTTTTTTCCAATACTCTATCAAGGGTATAGAGGTAGGATTTGGATCTTGGGAATAGGTAATTGTTCCAAATTCTTCTTACATTGCCTAATAAATATATATACTCTGTAGTAGGTAATAAATTCGCATCAAATGCCAATGGTATCACTCATGTGCTCAACTCCGCTGAACAATACGGCAAATACCAAGAGTACTATCAGGATGTAATATATGGGTATTCAAGGTAATGCAGACAGATTTTCAAGATCTGCGCTGCACGGTGTTATTTCTCTCCCTCACTCGACTCAAAAACCGTCTCGTGAGCACGCCCGTGTGTACCAGTGGGACGTGTCTCGAATATGGTATACAAAAAGATAAATAATATATTGTTACACTTTAGTGTATCGTTGAGTGTGGGTATAAAGTGACCACACTTATATTTATAACTATAAAATGTTTTCATCTTATTGCTGAGTTTACTTTGTACTTTGCTTATATGATCTTAATCAAATCTTAATATTCATTAAATAACATAAAAAACTATAAAACAGCATTGCAGAGTAACAACAAAGTATTCTAAAAAGATAATTTAAATCCAAACAACCTCCATAAATTCAGTGGAATCTATCAACTCACATGCAACTCAAAACCAATCGCAATTTTATTATAAGAAACACAGATTCCCAAATATATTATTCCCCATTTGCAAATCATCTAATTCAACAGACAGGCACAATCCCAGGCAGGCGATAACATAAAAATTACAGTAATAATATTAAAATCAACCAGTAAACAGTTAGAAATATCAAATTTATAGCAAAAGAGTTGGAATTGGTCAATGCAATACAACAATTTTTATTTTTAAAAATTTTTGTTTGATATTTATTTAAAAATCTTCATTTTTAATTTTCTTAAATTTCTCCATTTTTGTTTTTAAATTCATACACCAACCTAATAAGTTTTCCTACATTTTCCTATGTAAAGTAAACTGTTAAAAATGTAATAATTTTTTTTTTATAAGAACCTGTTTTGAACAAATAGCTATCTGATATAATAATGGCCTGAATTAACAATATAAGTTCATTATGTTGATAAAAGTTATTCAGAAATGTTGCCGAAAACGTTTTACCACGTGATTAAAAGTAAGTGTTATAGTGAACTTTTATCAACACAATGAATATTTAGCACTTCGTAACCACACTCAACAATACTCTGAATATAAGTTCACATAAATCAACTTCTAAAATGCTAAAAATATGATGAATAAATAAATAACTGTAATTTATATTTCTTGATTCAAAGAACGTTTAAAAACATCACAGAAATTTTATGTGTTTATTAATTATGCCCTGCATCTGTCACAGCAAAACTTTAACGCAAAAATGAGTAAAAATCGAGTTTCAATTTTTCGACTAAAAAATTCTATCTCTAAAACTAAATGCATGCAAGAAAATTGAAATTCCAGTGTCGTATTGGTCAACTCATACTTAGTCGAGGTAACATACTTTCATTTCATTCCAAATGCATCTGCACTAATAAAGATAAATAAAAGTATTGTTGAGTGTGGTCACGAAGTGTTTAAGATTCATATTGTTGAAAATTTGCACTATAACACTTACTTAA
>JAODIE010000006.1:6513661-6631840 GCA_027575565.1 Diploeciton nevermanni
CCTAGGGCACACTCTAATCAATCTACAACAACATTCATCCTCATAGATAAAATAGTTTTAGAGATATTGATGTCGCAGATTTGAAATTTTCATCGTAAGACATGCGATTTCCCAAGGGGTAGTTATCTCCTAAACTAATAGTGCCCCGACTCTCAAAACTTAACAACTTTACCTAGGGCACACTCTAATTAATCTACAATAACATTCATCTCCATATGTATTACAGTTTTGAACAAATGCCCAGAAGGCGGTTATTTCCTGAACTAGCCGAACTATGACAAAACTTAAATGCTCTTCTTGACTGCCTTACATTTGTTGAGTTCAGTGAAATTGCACTATAAACTATACAAGTAACGATCTTAATAATAATGGCCTTATTTTGCTCAGTTTTAAAGATCATTGGACTACCTAAAATATAATTTAGTATTAGTGGACAGCATAATACACAAAAACATGATAAAAACATCAATAAAAACACTCAACTGAATAGAGAAGAAATGTAACAAATTATATTTTTACCTTATTCCAGTCTTCAATGCATTTGGCGGATGCATATCTGCAATGTAGCCCACATTAACATGTAGAAAGTTGACCATTCTTTTCTAAACTCAAGGAATAGAGTTTCCAAGGACGTTTTGATAGATATTTCACTGTGCACTTGAAAAACAAATTACAATTTAAAATTTTTTTTTTGTTAACTAACTCTATATTGTTTTTTAACTTGATCCTATTACCTTTAACATTATTTTAGACGCATGACAATATATTTCCACGAAATGGTTAATGAATACATCACATATTGACATCACGCGGTTTGGATTGGGTATATCTTCATTTCATATAACATGCAACTTAAAACGCTGACAAAATTGTAGAAAATACAAATGTGGTTGGCATTATTTCAACTTGACAATACTAAATGAGTAGTTTAATTATATCTGGGAGAGAATTAGATCATGTCAAACCAGATTTAACTAGCAATAGCTTAACTTAAATTAAAATATCAATATATTAATATCATTAGCTAAATAAATATTCGCCAAAAAGGTAAACTATCACAAATTGAAAATTACAAACCTAAATTTAACATGTAGGAAACCTTTGGAATTACTGACTGAATTACTGGACACCTTCTATTCAACATAGAATACTTGCTAGTTGCTAATGAAGAGTTAATTGCTATAACACTGACACTGAAAGCTGCCCATCACCCCGATCAAACCTTACTACTTGAATTCTCTGTGAGCATACCATACCCCTGTTTACCTTAATCTCTTCATACATCTATCAACAAACTATTGCGCCTTAGCTTTATCCGCCAATGCTTTACGTTCATTCACATCAATAATCGACAGATTTCGACAGGCGACAATAAGATGCAAGAGAGAGATCATTGACTTCAAAATTGCAATAGGAGCAGAGATAAAGATCAATATTGTGAAGAGAGATAATCCAGCTAAAAGAAAACCAGAACATTAAGCATAAATTCTACCAGAACACATTAAACAACAATTACTTACCAATTAGTGGTCCAGTAGTAAAGTATAGCATGTATAAAGATGCATAGAACATCTCATTAAATGCACACATCAAGAATAAAACTGTCCTATTGGTGTAGTACAGGTGCATAATAGGATTTTCAGACATGTCTATAAATTTGTGACTTGTCTTTCCCTGTAGCAGAGAACTGCAAGAGAATAATAATTAATAAATCATATACACATGAGCTTCACTTATAATAATTTATTGATGACTTACGAATGTAGATAGATCCAGTGACAAGATATGTCAATACACATGCTTAACAGGAAGAAGAACATGTAATCTGGATAAAAGTATGCCAAAACTGAGCAAAGACACATTGTTCCACATCGGTCAGTAAGTTGATCCAAGATTGCCCCAAACTTTGTACTCTGATTAAAATACCTATATAAAAACACTCAATTATACTCTATACTGTAACAAAATGTGATTTTGCTTACCTTGCTGCATGTCCATCAAATGCATCTAACAATGCTGAAGTAATATAGCAAGTAACAGCAATGTTACAGTTGGTTGGCATGAAATAAAATGAAATGATTGCAAGGATGATTCTTGCATAGCCTGTAGATGCATAGAATCACAATCAAACACGTTGTTTCACGCTTAATTAGGTGTGATATTTACCAATGATGTTTGGCACAAACATAAAGATGTTTTCTTCGCTTTCAGTCGTCATTTCTTTGGCTTGATTGTTGAACTTTCGTTCTAACTGCAGAAAATCGGTAGTGATTAGCCTTGGCCGTTATTTTAATAACGTTCTATTATTAGGATCGATGTGATAATATGTTATGAAGAAGGCAGCGATGTAAATTGTCCAGATATCATTGCCAGCGATTTATTGATCGGTACAAATTTGCGAGCGGAGGCGGCAAGTTCAGCGAGTTGTCACGTCATAACCTGCGAATCGCCAGACATTTGAATATTAAAATTTACAAATAGAATCAAGTAAATGAATATATTCAGATTAATTCATATGTAATTTAGAGCTTAATTTAACAAATCGTATTGGAGGAAATGAATATTATTAAAAACAAATTTAATTTTGTTTGCTTGGCAGCGCCCTCACAAATCGACTAGCCAAACGTTCATATAAACAGGTTCTTACAGTTTCCTTTACTGATAATTAATTCAGCTGCCAATAATTTTTAACAATATTGAACATCTTTTTAAAATAATGCACTATATAAACTAAAAATAACATTCAAATTACACCTGAAAACTCAAAAAATTACCTGTTGGTTTTCCAGCACTTTACACCGATTTTCACACACTGCAAGCCCAACAATACTCAATGCTCTGTATGGAAATGTGCTTAATGACTGGACAATTTAACTGACCCTTGGCTCTGTCACAATGTCGATTCGGGGCTGGCGGCAATGGAGGCGGTCATCAGTCCGACACGAAGTACGATGGCGTCGCGACGCATTAGTCTCAGTTGCAATTAAATCGTACTCTCGTAATGATATTTGAATATATAAATAATTAATGCAACTTAAAAAACTCAAAAATTTCGATAGAAACAATAACATAAAATAATCAAATCATAAAATAAGAAGAAGAAACAAATTGTCAATAAAACATTATAATTGTTATTGAAACATTAATATAATTTATACAATAAGTATAGTTTAAAGAGTTAATTTGTTTACGGGGTGCATGCATTAAACAAACCAGTTCTGATGTCTTGTGATCTAATGGAAAAATCAATGAGGAGGAGGTAGTGAGGGTGAGTTTGAATTGCAAGAGTGGCAATTATAAAATGTGAAGAGTGAGTAGGCATCAATTGAAAGTCATTGAAAGTAGTAATCATTTTCAAATAATTTAAAGTATGTCCGTCCCAACAACGTTTTCATAAATATAAACGTATATTTGGTGATTGTTATGTGTAGTAATTTTTATTATGCTAAAACATGTCTAGTATGAGTTGATTAAGGGTGGTTGTAAGTCATATAAATTTCTAAGTTTTCTGCGAAAAACGACAGCAAATATCAGATGAAGTATCAGAGAAAGCTGGATGAAGTGAAAACAAACTTTGTATTATGGTTACCATGACAAAACGAAAACTAATAACAGTCTAAACCGTTTAAATTATATGTTTAATGATATTTTCCGTGCTTTAGAAGCGTATTATTTCCAATATCTGTTTATTCATTAAAATTGCTTTTCTTTTCAACGTTTAATCGATAACTAAACTAATTGAAATTTTCCAGTTGACACTTTAAGTTATATTGTTGCTCTCAATATGTTTCTATGAAATAGATTAGTGTGTGTGGGTGTAATAATTACTTATGAAGGTAGACAGAGCAAATACAATAAACACAGCAAATGAAGAGTGAACAATACTTTTACCTTGAACTTTAATTGATTCAATCGAGTGCAGGTGACAAGTCAGTTTTTAGTTGTAGGGAAAAATATCACTTGGATTCGATATTGTAGAGAAGCAGCTGAGCCATACTTTACTTATCAGATAGATTGAAAGACAACAAGGACATTGTTTACTGATTACATATGATCAATGAACTGAGCTAGTTAATGGCCGGTTTCATCATTTAATGCATAGAAGAAATTCGATTTAAACGGTTGACAATCGAACGGAAACGCGTGCGATAATCATCGATTATTTCGCAAGCAAAAAATTAAGAGAGAAACAAATGGCAATAGAAGAGTAAAATACTCTTCTATTTGTTCATTTATATTTCATCCAACGTATTACTTGTGTCTTTAGTTGATTGTCATGACAAATGAAAATTTAATCGACACTTTTCTATGCTAGCACCTGCATTCGCTTTCACGCAATGGAAAAATCATTTGAACTTTGTGTGTCCTTTGTTCTTTTATGAACCCAACGATAGCACTACACTGGTTTATAAAAAAATAATTAAACAACCAAATAATTATCTACCAATGCAATTCCCAAATAACTAACGTAGAAAACAATAAACTGGTCCTAATTGAGTGCGTCTAGGTCAGTATGCCAGTATTGTCCTGCAGAGTTTTCCTTCTTTTCTCCTTCGTCCTTGCTCACTTTCATTCTCCAACAACCCGGTCTTATTCGGTACTTTTCGGTTTTTATTGTGCTTGACCATGGTTTGTTGCAAATATAATTGCTTTTCTCATTTTTTTCTTTTGTTTTCCTCTGCTTGCTTTATCTTACTTTCTTCAGGAATAGGCGGCTTGTTTGATGTGTTTGAAATTATGCCACTCATTTAAGTAAGTTATTATCTACATCACGCGTAGAGTCATTAATCGATACTTTACGATGATAGTGACCAGTAGCTGCAACACATGGAGTACACGCCATTGCGATGACCTGCTGCGTGTCCTGCGAGTGCTTTACGATTTGATTCACACACATGCAATCATGCATTCAACTTGGAGTAAAACTGATGAAAAGTCAATAAATAGAAAGTCAGTAAATATTACTAAATGGAAAAACTCAGCATTACTGCATACTGCAATCCAATTATTTAATGGCCGCATAGAATAAAATAATAAGCAGTGAGAATTGCTTCATTCTAGAATATTATTGTAGTCTGGATATTATGCACTCGTGAACTAGTTTAAAACAATTGTATACTAGAAAACTTCTTAGAAACTAAAATATGAAAGCAAATTCTATTGAATTGAATTGCATTAACACATATGGGTGTTCATTTTATTTTGTTTCTAGTAACATACAATTGACTTAATCCTACGACTTTAGAAGTCTAACCATTTGTTTGTCCTTGATTCATTGTTCTTAATTTTGTACGTTGTGAGTGCTTTGTTATAACCAATACCATTTCAACAATACACACTGAAAACAGCATAAAAATAAATTTATATCAAATGATTTCTATTTGCAGATTTTATTTCGCAAAGCTAGAGAATTAAAGAAAACCGAGAGAAAGAAGAAGAAACTAAATGGCAGAACATGTCAAAGTCATTGTAAGATGTCGGCCGATGAACGCAAAAGAAAAGGAATTACAAAGCAAGGTAATAAACACTACAATATGAAAAACGGACAATACTAATGAAATAATTTGCAGCCTGTGGTGAAGATGAAAGACTGCGTGGTGGAAATCTTCGACCCAGCTGAAGGACCCGCCTTTCCCAAACAGTTCACCTTTGATTCAGTCTACGACACTGACAGCCAAACAGAGACCATCTACAATGATATATGTTATCCCCTAGTTGAGGTAGTACTCCAACAGTAGTACCACGCTGAAAGAAAAGATGACTAATTTCTATGCACCTCGCCAGAGTGTTCTAGAAGGCTACAACTCAACTATATTCGTCTACGGCCAAACTGGCTGCGGCAAGTCCTACTCCATGGAAGGCAACAAAAACTCGCATCCTCCTGAAAAAGGCATCATCAGCCGTACCTTCGAGCACATCTTCGAAGCCATCTCGGTAGCCACCGAGACCAAATACCTTGCCATCGTCAGCTATCTCGAGATCTACAACGAACAAATCCGGGACCTGCTCGTCCTGGACCCGAGCAAACAACCAGCCAACAGCAACAACCTTTCCTTGAAAGAAACCCAAAACGAAGGCCTTACTGTAGCTGGCCTTGCCACCCACCAAGTCCACAACATGCAGGAATGTGAGGAATTGCTCAAAATTGGCGCCAAAAACAGAATAATCGGTGCCACTCTAATGAACCAGAACTCGTCCAGGTCGCATAGTATCTTCACCATCAGCATCGAGCAGATCAACAAATGCGACGCAGACTCTGAGACTATTCGGAGGGGCAAATTGAATTTGGTGGACCTGGCTGGAAGCGAGAGGCAAGCGAAAACTGGAGCAACTGGCGAGCGATTAAAGGAAGCCACCAAGATCAATTTATCTCTGAGTGCGTTAGGGAATGTGATCTCAGCTTTGGTCGATGGGAAAGCTAAACATATTCCGTATAGAGACTCAAAATTGACGAGATTACTGCAAGATTCTCTTGGAGGTAACACTAGAACATTGATGATTGCTTGCATTAGCCCTGCCAGCAGGAACTATGTGGAGACATTGTCTACCTTGAGGTACGCAAACAGAGCTAAAAACATCTCAAATAAACCGAAGGTCAATGAAGATCCAAAAGATGCCATTTTGCGGCAATATCAAGAGGAAATTGAAAGGTTGAAGAATATGTTGAATCAACGCCAGCCAACACCTTTGAAGATTGAGGATGTTGATGAGGAGTCTTCCTTTGTCGACTCAGACACAAATCAGGCGCATAGAGTGTCAATTAACAACAATGTGGCAAATCAGAGCTTTGATCAAAAACGAGATTTTCTCATCCAAACCTATAAATCGGAAATGGAGAAGTTGAAGAACCTGCATGAGGACGAGCGAATCCAGAAAGAGAATATTCTGAAACAAATAGACTCCATCAGGGAAGAGTACAACAGGAATATTGAGAAGTTGAATGAAGAAATTAGAGCGCACCAGGATTTGAAAAGAAGAAGAGAGAGTAGAGATGTGTCGAAGGAAGAGATTCTACAAAGGATTGAAGTGTTGAAGGCTGCAATGATTGGTGGAGAACGTGCCAATGACAAAGAATTATCAGAGAGAAGAAGAAGAAAGAAGATTGCTTCGGAGAGAAGACTCAGGTATTATAATTAATTTGTACGAAGTAACGTAAGTTAACGCCCCTCTCTTCCAGCGCTATTGCTCACGTTCTAGCCAAGATGGACCTGAACGAAGACCGTGAAATCCTGCAGAATCAATACAAGGACATTGCTCAAGAATTAAACCTTAAAACAGACGCTCTACGACGGTTCCGGCACAAGGTGAAGTCGCTGGAGAAAGAGATTCTGGATATACAGAGCGAGTTCGAGACAGAACGGCAGGATTACTTGGAGACAATCAGGAAGCAGGAGATGTGTAATAAATTATTGACGCAGATTTCGGAGAAAATGAGTGGGAGCATGAAGAAGGAGTGCAATTATAGGTGGGGAACGAGTTGAATTGAGATGATATAAAGGTTTTTAAGGATTTTGTTTTTTAAAGAGATTTAGATGCTATCAAGGAAGAGGCTGTCTGGTCAGATGATTCTCAAAAGTATAAACTTCCCGAATTGATCCACAGGAGGACGAAATTACCACCCGCAGGTAAGCAAAGTTTGAATTCTTTTGTAGTTAATTCTCGGGTGAGGGACGTCGTGGTATGTGAGCCAAGACTGCAACCACATTGGTCACAGACAGATACTGTACTTGACCTCCTACCACTGGTTGCTTAGTGACTGCACCGTTTTTCTGTTCTGTTCTGTTCTGTTCTGTTCTGTTTTAAACTATTGTACAACGCTGGCAGGAATGGAGTTATTAGCGGAGATCGAATCCGCGACCCGCTGTACTTCCGAGGCGGTTTGCTTCAATAGAATACCGAATTAACTGCTGGTTTTAAAATCAATGAAGGCAAATGTAAAACAGCGCCATCTCTTTTCGATGGCACATCAAACAAGGCTGTGTTTTTCTCTCTGTTGTTCCTCACCCGGAATTGTATGCTTTCTGTTGCATGTTCAACACATGACTTCCGAAACTATCAGGAAACCATCGAGTCTCATCGTCCAACTCGGAGCATAGCAGTGCACCCACATCTCCACCCGATCTGGCACATCACGGAATTCGAAATGGCAATAATGGTAGTGGCGAGGTATGAGCACTGTTTGCCGGTTGCGATTGTAGCGGATGATTGTGGTTGCTTAAAATTCTGTGTTCTTTCTTTCTGATAGCGTTTTGAGAAAATGGACATGGAAGATATAGTCGGCAGTTATTTCAAGCCAAAGAGGGCAGCACAGTTGTTGCACCAAGCAAGAAATCAAACAATGGATACCAATCAGATTTTTAATACTTGGAGAGGTAATTAGTGTGGTACAAGTGAAGGACAGTAGTTTAAAGATCACGTTTCTGTTTGTTCTCACTGAAATTTTGTTCATTTTCATCTCTATCACACTCTAAGTTTCAGTAACTTTCTTTCGGAGTGTCTTATTTGTCGTTTGTGTTTTCCGTTGCAAAATTTCAATTACATCCCAATATAATTTACATCCCCAGGTAAATTCTTAGACGTACCGATTACAGATTTCGCCACAAATCGCCGCAACCAAGCCCAAACACAAAATGGTGCGCTACATGGAAATGCTGATCTCTCAATATGGCATCGGTCGCCAAGAAAACAAGCAACAAATGGCCATTCTCTAATCGAGCACACACTGAGGAAACCATTGCGATTAGAAGCGTTGCCTATGATTGAAAAAGCTCGCCATTCATAGTAATTGCCTAAATAAACACTTTCTTAAGTAAAAATACGAAATTAAACTAATAGTTGCATTAAAATAGTGACTCAGAAATGTTATGAACTTTAGCAAAGATTTATAGAAAAATGAGAGATTATTCTACGATATTATTAAAAATAAATATGACGCTTACATTTTTATGTATTAATGTAGGAGAAGATATGAAATGAATATTTTGTTATTGATTAGAAGAGAAAGAAAGAGAGTATATTATTTATTATTGTTACAAGTGTAGGCCAAGTATATTGGCCCGTTATTATCGTGTGATAATTGATATAAATTTTAACAATGTTAAGATGCATCCAGTACTTCTCATTTTATTGTTATTATTCTTATCCTAATAAATCATCTTGATACTAGGAGAAACGTACAGAATTTTAGTAAGATAGTGTTGGACTTTTGCAATTACAACCAGGTAAACTACCTAAACTACTTTGTCATCGAATTACCGAGAACAATCTACGGTATTTTCTTCTCTTCCGAAAACAACAACAAAAGTATGTTTTACCTTTGATGAGTTATTATAGACTAAGGTGAGTGAGGTTATTATTAATATTATTACAAACTCTTAAATTAATTTAGATACGACTTGCCCAATTGCAAAGACAACGGATTCTAATTGTATCAGTCCAAATATGTAGCAAATTAAAGGCGATACCTTCAGATATTTTAAATCATTCAGTTGTGCAACAAATTAAAATATTTCAGCCCTTAAAGGCCCTTGTATAGACTCAAATATAGTGTTTTCGTTCATAATAGACGCATAATTACTTAATCTCAATCGTTCACTGTTTCTGCCATCATGAACGAATGACGAATTTTCATTCGAAACCAATAGAAGACAAATAGGCGCGCGTTAGTAACTAATGGCAATTAATAATAAATAATATCCAGGTGCTGAAGTTACCATGGCCTAATATACGACAAAATCAATTCCCATTCGAGGCGCATGGCGCTGCCCAGAAGTGTGCTGCGGATTAAAAATGCATCGCTGATAAATGTCGGCAATTGACATGACCACATCATCATAATTCAATGTCATTCGTAGGAATTATACCGTAGATTATTCCATGAAATTATAATTCGAAAAATGAGTCGATTCTCAAATTGCAGACGGCAAATAACGAAGCGCTTAGAAAGTACACTTAATCTAGCATAAGCGGTATAACTTTTCTAAGATTGGCTAGGAATTAATCTCAAATGTAGTGATTGGTAATTAATTTGTTGAGAGATCCACGTACTATTATTTATTCTCACATTAGCGATTCATTCTTAGATTTTTCTATTTTCCGATCATTCGGAACAATAGTGACGTTTGAATGTTTGAATGACGCTGGTGGTAACCACGGTGGTGGCGGGCCGCCACCTTCGGAGACACCTGCTTCTCAGTGAGAAATCAGTCGTTGTTGCTACCGTTAAGCAGTCACTCAAATGCAAACAATCGAAAGTGCTAGAAAAGACAACAAATAACATTTCTAACCGTCCACACAATAAGCCAGCCAAAAGTGAATTATTTCATTGAAAAACAATGCATATTTCACATTCTTGTTCAAGTATAAAACACTCTTACGCAGGCGTTTGAAAGTGATTCAGTGTTAAACAGAGTTGGAATAAATGACAGAAAACACGTCCTGTAAGCTTCTTTACCAACTCTATAAATCATTCAAGTTGATGAGAAACTTTAAAGCTAGTGCTGTAAAGTGCCTGATGTCAAACTGCGTCAAGATGGCGAAGAAACTCTTCTAGATCTGTTAGTTTTTCTCGGATGTACGTCTATACGATCAACGGCCTTTTAGACAAACTAGAAACGATGGATTTGAGTAAGGATAATTCGTTATTCCTTGAAAATGAACGGAATATCAAGTCAGGTAAGAAAAGTAGCATTTCAATGGAAAATATCAACTTCATTGAACATTTAGTGTCCGAATTATTCACTATTAAGTAATGAGTGCTTGAGAGATAATTGTGAGAAAATTTTGACGTGTCTTATAGATCAGGACATGTGGAATCGATCGAAGAAATCGATGCCAATGTATAAACATTAACTATTCTATTAATGTATTATTTAATACCTTACTATAACTATAAGCTAATAGAAACTTCATGAAAATAGCAAATTAAATTAGATAAAGAGAAAAACAAAGAAAAAAAGACGAAAAAAATTCGTGACTTAATCTAAGTCTAGTTTTAAAAGAAAAAAAGTTAGAAAACGAAAAAAAAAAGTCTGATTATAATCAGGTAATTACCTGAACCGTACTTAACTTTTTCTTTTTCTTTTTTTTTTTTTAAATAAAAATCAACATTGTAGAACAAAACGAAATACAGAGTTAAAGCAACTAAAGTCGTTGGATACCATAAAAATTACATTTAGAGCTTCACAAGCTAAGGATAAGTCAGAAACTTATCAGAAATTGCTCAACACTAACTTTTTCTAACCATTGCCCGACTTGCAAGAGCCCCCCATTCAACTGATACCATTCTACTACGCCGTACTCACGTCGCCGATAATAATTATCCATTGTCCATTCTGCATTCTCCACGTCTCTACATAAAAATCAATCGACACATGCGGGTCATACATGTGTTACTCGCCGAGCCATAATGCGCAAGGAGACAACATAGGGCATCAAACATTTAGGTGGCACGCGGATCGATTGGGTAACCTCTAGACATTAACTGTTTTCAACAAATACATTACTCTACGAATGTATGACGAGTGAGGGGAAATGAGCATGACAGTTATTTATTCATTTTGTATGGATATTAAATAATTACATGATATGTTGCTACCATGAGCTCAACTAATACAATGCTAGCTTTATATAAAACGTGCAATATTAAATAATTGCTTTGTTTACTTGCCTCCAAACGCATGAGAACAATGAAGCAGGTCAACGTTAAAGGTCAAACCTGATTTCTTTCAATTAGGATCTGATTCAAGACGTCCTAGCAATGAGGGCCAACCTCCCAATTTCAACATCCCCATCGAACGTGATGCGGCACCATCTCCAATGTTAAACACCATCTCTGGAACCCTATCAGTTGGGCTCAATCAAGCTAGTTCAGCTCTTGCCACCATGGGCAATTCTTTTGCCACATTTAAGACTCGCACACAATCCATAACTCTTAGCTCTCTAGGAAACAGGAAATCAATTAGTAGCGAGACAATGCTGAATGGAACCGACGAACCTATAGGCAAACCTCCAAACAACTCCGGAAACAACCTCCAACTTACTAGAAACATTGATAGTAGCATAGAAAGAAGGTCTTCGACGCAAATCAATGAGGTACTTCAATCTGGAAGAAAGATTCAAAAACTAAGTGCCAAAGGACCGTATAGAGGTGATGCTTTTGGGCCTCAGCTTAGCACGGAAACGTTGGCAACTCTACCCGGAACACCATTACCATCGTTGGTACAAGATAATGAAGAGTTTGACCACACAGACATAGCAAGATCACCACCAGAATCACCAGGCTTCAAAACGGAAGTGAGTGTAATGCCTAGAGATTAGTAGAAAATAACTAACATTTGTTGAAGCCACCTGATCCAGATAGTCTCTATTTCCGAGATGGACGGCGTCAGATTGACATGATCCTTGTCTACGAAGAGGAGGAACTCGGAGTGATGACGGAGGCGGAGGCCACAAAGCGGGACAATCGAAGGATATTCCAGGTCATCTATTTATAGCCTATAATTCAATAAAAAATTCTCGCCTGCAATTGAACAGGTTTATTTTCGATGAATCAATTTCTAGGAGAACCTCCAGAAAGAAGGCCTTGAACTAGAGACCGAACACAAAGACATGTCATTCGATGGCAAGACATGGTTCGTCAAGGTCCACCTGCCTTGGAAGGCCAAAACCAGATATGCCAGTTTAATGGGCGTCAAATTGCCCATCAAACGCTTCATCACTATCTCAGTTAAAGCTTGGGACGACGAGAGAAACCTGATTAAAGACCAGTCCATGTATGCAAACTGGCGGAGGAAATGGAAGCGTTTCTACGAATACGACCATGAGATGATTGAAAAGGAACCTTCCTTTTACGATGCCACTGAAGGCGGAGATCCCGAGGAACAGTTTATCGTCAAGGACAGGTTGACAACGTTTAGCAGTGCCCAGAGAAGTATGATGGTGATGCAGGTATTGCTGAGAGTCAAATTTGATGATACTGATAAGGTACTGATAGCCTACTTAGTGAGCGCCCAGCTTAAAATGTTTTTTTTTTGTTTGTTTTTGTCGTTTTGCTTGCTAGGTTGGAATCCGAAGACTCTTGAATGACAACACGTACTTATCTTGTTTTCCGCTGCATGAAGGAAGCTACGACCATGCGGAATCCGACGGAACGATTCTGGACCGCCGACTGCTGTACCTCGAATGGGCACGTCCCGCCAAATGGTACAAACGACAACCTCTCCGGCTGGTGCGTAAATACTTTGGAGACAAAATTGGATTATATTTCTGTTGGTTAGGATTCTACACAAAAATGCTCTATGCACCTGCCATAGTTGGCACTCTTTGTTTCCTCTACGGTTTGTCCACAATGGAGAGTGATGACAATATACCCAGTAAAGAGATCTGTGACCCAACTGGTCCCGGCAACATCACACTCTGTCCACTTTGTGATAAGGCCTGCAGATATCAGAAGTTGATTGATAGTTGTAAGTTTGCCCGATTGACCTACTTGTTTGATAATCCAGCCACGGTATTCTTTGCTATTTTTATGAGTTTATGGGGTAAGAATCTTCGTTGAACGCTCATTGAAAGCAGCCAGGCTAATATTCGTTGTGTGTGCTTGCAGCAACATTGTTTTTGGAGTTGTGGCGGCGCAAACAAAGCGTGATCCAATGGGAATGGGACCTTCAGGGAATTGAAGAGGATGAGGAACCACGGCCCGAGTTTGAAACTAGTGTAAAGACATTTAGAACAAATCCAGTCACCAGGGAAAAGGAACCGTACCTTCCCACCTGGTCCAAATCCTTGAGATTGATCGCAACTGGCTCAGCCGTTTTCTTCATGGTGGTTGTAGTGATGGGCGCCGTGCTTGGGACTATTATTTACCGACTGTCCTTAGTTTCTATCATCTATGGAGGAGGTGGAGCCTTCCTGAAGAAACACGCCAAGATATTTACATCCATCTCAGCTGCAACACTTAATTTGATTATTATCATGTGTTTGACTAGGGTAAGGCTACCTGTTCATCTCTTTCGATGATCGCTTATTTCCTTCCGTAGTTCTATCACAGTATTGCCATCAATCTAACCAACATGGAGAATCCTAGAACGCAAACGGAATACGAAGACTCTTACACCTTCAAGATCTTTGTCTTTGAATTTATGAATTTCTACTCATCTTTGATCTACATTGCTTTCTTCAAAGGGAGATTCTTCGATTATCCCGGCGATGTAATCAGTAGGCAGTCGGAATTCCTCCGAGTCAAAGGAGATGTTTGTGATCCAGCTGGTTGTCTCAGTGAGCTCTGCATTCAGCTGGCTATCATCATGATTGGAAAGCAGGTGTTCAATAATTGTCTGGAGTTGTTCAATCCCTGCTTCCAGAATTGGTGGAGGTGGCGAGCTCATCGAAGCAATACAAAAGATCTGAATCGAAAGCACACTAGATGGGAAGAGGACTACCATCTGCAGGATGCAGGAAGATTAGCTCTGTTTGATGAATATCTAGAAATGAGTAGGTTTGCCATCAACTGACGTGAAGCGGCTTAAATCTGTCTTGCGTTTTAGTTCTGCAGTATGGTTTTGTCACATTGTTTGTAGCTGCGTTTCCGTTAGCACCACTATGTGCCCTATTGAACAATATAGCGGAAATCAGATTGGACGCGTACAAGATGGTGACGCAAGCTAGAAGACCTCTTCCTGAGAGAGTGGAGGATATTGGCGCTTGGTATGGGATACTGAGAGTTATTACGTATGCAGCTGTAGTTTCGAACGTAAGCCACCTCTTTCTTGCGATCACGCAGGCAATAATCACATTTTGTTTTCCAAAGGCGTTCGTGATTGCTTACACTAGTGACTTCATTCCTCGCATGGTCTACAAGTACAAGTACTCGGAGAATGAGGACCTGGTTGGGTACATAGACGCGTCTCTTTCAAGTGATTGCTCAATTGTTTCTTCTCGCTTCTTGCATGTTTTATAATGCGGCAATAATTTTAGTGTTCAACACATCGCATTACGAATCCGGAATGGGATCTGATGATGATGAAGAAACACCTGCCACCTGTCAATACCGTGGCTATCGCAATGGTCCTGAGCATACAGTGGAGCCCTATGGCTTGAGTCCACAGTATTGGCATGTTTTTGCTGCACGCCTTGCATTCGTTGTTATTTTTGAGGTATGCCTTAGAAACGCTTTCCATCCAATAGAGAAGACCAATACACCATTTGTGGTTCTAGCACATCGTCTTTGCGCTTACTGGAATCATGCAGTATGTGATCCCGGATGTCCCAACTGAAGTAGGTTCAAAATGACACGTTGTATTTGAATCTTCCCTAATACTATCGATTCTAGTTGAAGACCCAGATGCAAAGAGAAGCCCTTCTCGCGAAGGAAGCCAAATACGAGCATGGCCTCAAGAAACAGGACTTTGACTACGACGAGTTGATGAATTACAACAAGGAATCCGAGAATAATATGCCGAGTACCAAGACTCCAGGCATGCGAGGATCATGGGCACGGCGCCTCAGCAAGATGGACGGTTTGGATGCTCACGTGGAGGTGATCAGCAAAAAGCGCAATTCAATCAATTCGACGGTGTGGGAGGTTACGTAGCGTACTTGCCCTAAGTAGGCATGAATCAGTGACTGTACAGGGATAAATTTTATAACGGTAGATGAAAGTCACTTAATTGATGGACAGAAAGAATGTTCCTTAACTTATATAACTTTCAACAAGCTGATGTTGTTAGCATTGTGTTACTAAATAAACTATATGCGGACTAAAGAAGTTGGCAATCAATTGGTATCCATGCATTTCTGACATCACTGTCAACCAGTGTAATAAAAATTTTAGCAACTCGAAAACAATGACAGCTTGAAACAACTTCTAAAATCTTCGAAATTCCCGGTATAATTCCCAATCCTTGTAGGGAAATTGGATTATTATTTAAAATGTCTGCAAAGGTTTCCTTAATTCGGGAAATAATCACGGTAAGTCCTGCCATTTCCAACTTCTCTACTTCTTCTCAATTTTCTTGTTTTTCAGACCGCATGTCGTAGAAGTTCATCACCAGTCCGTACCACCTGCAACACACCCTTTTCCACCACACCCTGCAATCAATGCGCACTTAAAAACATGCGCAACCATCAATCTCATCTCCAAAGCTACCTCAATACTAATCAGAAGAAATGCCAAGATGCAGCTTGTCAATTTCCACACTTGCACTCTATCGCTTATAGTTTTGAATCTGACCCGGATTCTCTAAATCCCCAATCTCCAATCTATCAACAAAGTAGAAATGGGTACAGCTCACTGAAGAAGTACTACCCGAGAGCAGGCTCCCCAATCCAAGCCAGAATCAAGACCACTCCACACGGATTGGTGATTGAGGTCAGCACAACTAAGGATGATAAATATACAAGCACTCGTCGTACTGCGTCTCCCGAAGTGGTCAAAATGCAGCAAATGGTGAAAGAAGGAAGTGAAGCAAATGGACTGGAGTTTAGAAAACTATCAGTTGCCGATGTTAGAAAGGTTGATCGGGAGATAATGAGGAAGAAACCAAAGAAGGTGGAGCATGTTGGTTCCAGATGCATGCCAAGAGTTTTGCAGAAGACGGACAAGTTTCAAGTGACGCATGAATCCCAACATTACTCGATGGCTGCTCGTCTTGAGCAGCTGCAACCATCCAAGTTGACTAATTTTGCTACTGTTAATTACATGCTCGTGGATCCTTACAACTAAGAAGGGTCTTTTCTGTGATACAAGAAAGCTGTCAAATAAATATGAAATCTTTGCTAAATGTTGCTCCAATCAATTCGTTTGTTTTACACTGTTGTAGAAGTGGCTTACACGATCTAGGGTTATTGTAGATACTTTATTCATCGACCGTTCACTTAAACTAAACTCCACTTTTATTGAGTTGATCCAGGTATGCTGTTGTGTTTGTGATTCCAAATCAATCGTCCCTTGAAAAAAACAAAATCTTTACTCCAATCTAAGATGGCGGCCGTGTTCAGTCACGGCAGTCATCATCACCCTGGCATCTAGTGCGATCGTGAGACGCGGTCTCGTCGTTAGTCACCAACTGAAACCACGGTCCCGGGTACCGACGAAAACCCCACATTTCGGCCTTCACAAATGTTTTAACCATCCTGTAACTCAAAATTCCAAATTCGCAGTGTTTCCGCTAGTACGACAGGCCCGCCCATCGCGCTCCACTCGTACCCGCCTACACACATCTCGCACCGCCCGCTCACCGCGCCCACTCTACCACGCAGTTTTCATGCTCCTGCTGCGAACGCGCAAGCCCCGAGTGCCCCCGATTGACCCGGCCCGCCGCATTCGCGCCATCCTTCGCTCGTTCGGATATTACGCGGCACGTGACCGCATTCGTACGCCGGGCATCTGGGCGTGCATTGGCATTTAGGGAGGGAACTGACCATGGCTCTCCGCATCGCAAACAAGATTCACATTCGGCTTGTGAACAATGTTGTGGCGCAAGGTTTGCGACTGCAAGCGCTTGCACTCAAGACTGTCTCGCCTGCACCCAAGACGAGGTATCCCTTAAATCAGCAGGATGCGAATTCGTATATTGAAAATCTTAAGACCAAGGCGTTCTTACATGTAAGACGTAACCTATTTTAATTTGTTGGTTGAGATGAGCTTAACCGTCCTTTTCCACTATAGGGCGTCGATCCACATGAACCCGATATAGTTCGCTCGTTTAATGTTAATGTCCACACTCGCCCTAAACCCTCCGAGGCGACTGCAACCAACTATGGCGCGCGAGGCGGCGGCTTTATGCAAAGATTTATGTCTAGTAAAGCTGGCAAAAACGACAAGTGGGCCAAGACTTCGGTTTGTGGTGCTGATTGCGACGAGGGAGCAAAGAAGAAAGCCAAGGAATGCAAACCAGGCAAAACTGAGAAAGACAAGTGCCCCAAGGAAGAGGTAGAGGGTGGCCCCAAGTTTAAGCTTAGTAATTGCAAGGGTGCCAAGGAAGTTAGCTGCATGAAGCGCGGCTATACTGTGAGTTTACCAATAACGATGCGAATTTAAATACTGTTACGATAGCATGGTTTTTTTTTGTTTTTTTTTTTTAGTTTGTCGATTGCAAGAAGCCATTATCTCCGTATCCCGCCTTTAGTGAGGCTTGCTATGAACCGCTGAATCCCACGATAAACGAATGCAAAGACTGCCCATGGGCTCCGGACGTAAACCATCCCACATTCAAGCCGCCCATCAATAAGTTTAACACGCCCGGACGTAACAAGGGCAAGGATCAGAAACGAAAACTGCACACGGATGCGCGCCGGTTTGTGACGCTCCGCTTTGGCCAGCCAGTCGAGAGCGAGAAGGATCGTCGCCAAAGGGAGATCGAGGTAATCTAGTCTAGCTTGATGTTGACTAACTCCTCCTGAATGCATGCGTGCGTCGAGGTTCCTTTGATTGCTAGGTGAACCGGATGTCTGCTCAAATTGCCCAAACCCGCAAAGCCTACCAAGCAAAATTGCCTCGGCTGCGTTATCACCTCTCCTCTCGCACACTCATCCTACTTGATGTTGTAGAAGAAGCTCTACGACGAGTTGAACCAAAGCATCTTTGAGGCCAAGGCTGAACGTGCGCATCGTTTGCCAGCTGATGGCATGATTAAGCTACGCCGCCCCACCCTGGCTGCAGATAGCCAAGTGGGATTCATGTTTCGGCAGCTGCTGCAATTGAAGAGACTTGCCGAGGTGCCAGCGCCAGCCAATCCCAAAGTATGGCAGGTACTGGCTAGGGGGCCTGGCTACCGAAATCCGATAGGAAAGCCACGCTCGCATAAGTTGCGCAGGAAGAGGAAGAACCCCTGCGGGATTCCATCGAGATGTCCAATCTTTAAGTACAAATATAAAGATTACGACATTAAGAAGAAGTCTCGACAGTGGAGGAAAGAGGAGAAGAAGCGAAAGGACAGTCAGAACGAATGCGAATGTTGCGGAATGGCGGTGCAAGCATCCATTGTAGAATGTGCGCCACGAGGACGTAACATGGATATGCATCGAGATATTCCTAATCAGAAAAAACAGCAAAAACTGGGCACAAAACGTCACAAGTTGCGTCCGAAGAAGCCCTATGATGAGTGTGAACCGTGCGTACACATGCCTTATCGATACCCTATAGACTACGACATCAAGGAGAAGGTTAGAAAACAACGCGCGGAGAAAATCCGAAAGCGCAAAGAGCGGAATTATGAGGGGCCTTGTACTGATTGCTCCGGTTTGAGCCAGGGAACAGCAGAGATATACTCCTCGGGTGCATCGATGCCAATGGTGGATATAATTGAACAGAAAGGCATGTGGTGCAAGATGATCCCAAAGAAACCTCGCAAGGATGGCACTCCAGATGATGGTCCAAAATGTGATGAGTTGGCTCCTTCTTTGGTTTGTCCTGAGAACCTTGTCCCAAAGAGGTTTAGCAATTATCCCAAGTATAGAAAAGAAGCAAAAAAACGGTTGGCAAAAGAGAAGAAGCTGCAAGAGAAACGGGAGAGGAGAAGGCATTATAAAGAACAGATTAAGAAAGGCAAGAAGAAGCCCAAGAAGAAGGCGGCGGGTTTGGACAATGAGATTGGTTTGATGTTTGCGCCTGCAGACAGAAGCAATTTGGGGAACGAACAAAGAATGTGATTGTTTTACTTTTGATTTCAGCAACAACCTCGCCCATTCAGAAGGCAGTACTATGCTAGAAAATGGGTAATGGCTTCCCTAAAAATACGTAAGTCTGCCTCATTTTAATTTCTGTTTTTTTTTTGTTTTGTTTTAACAGCAAAACATGCACGTCAAGCGTCAACGTAGGATACCAGTTATCCCCAGTAGACCTCCAGTCAAGTTTGACTTCAAACCTTTACCTGAAGAGCAGATGACACCACCAGTCTCCTTCCGTGTGGAGGAGGTTGATTACAATGCTGCCCAAAAAAGAATTGACCGGGAGGAAGACCGCATGGAAGAAACTTTGAAGCAAATTGAGAACATGATTTTGGCGAAAAACAGGGTTAGGGTCACAGGCCCACCGGTCTGTGGCACGGAAACCTGTGATCGAGGAAGTATGGACAAGAAAAAATGCGGAAGGAAGATCAAGACAAAGATTTGTCCCGTAGACTTGCTTGATAGGAAACCTTATAAGAAGTTTAGAGATGGAAAAAAGAAGCGATCCAAGAAGGGCAAGTCTAGGAAAGGAAAACATTCTGCAGCACTTGAACAAGATGCTCTGGAGGCGGCTTCCATTGAAGATACAAGTCGCGAAGCGATGGTGATGAGTTATCATAATCAAACTGCCAGGGCGTCTACTGTTAGACCTTCTGCTCAATAAAAGAATAGAGTGGTTTTGTAGAGATGGTTTAATAAATGCGAGATGATATACATGCCTTTTTATTTGTGTTTTGCTTGTTTTTGTTTCGTCTTCTTTCTGGATCTCTGTTTAATTCATTCGAGTGGTCGATATTTTTGGATAAATATAAAAGTATTTAGCAATAAATTACGATTGCCAAATTTTAAAAATGCAGGAACAAAAGCTATCTTTTCTTCTTTCATGTTGTGTTTGAACAACCTGTAGGCCTGTGTTATCTGAGTTATATAGTATAATATATAAGGTCTGACAACCCTATCATTTCTGACGTTGTAACCTCTCACGGTCAATCTACAACTTTTCTACCCCAATTCCTGCAACTTGTAACAAAATGGGTTCACGTTCTGTCTTCCAAGTCTTTCAGAATTATCAAAAAGCCAGAGCAACATTTACCCAAACCGTAGCAGAATTAGCTCTTAAACAAGCCAATGTCGAAGCAATGTACGAAGCTAATGTTATCAAATTGATACAGCCTTTGCTGAATGATGTTTGTCCCAATGTTAGGCAATGCGCAGCGGTTGCCCTAGGAAGGTTGGTGGAGAATAATCCGCAAGCCGCTGCCACCACGCTTGAAAGCAATATTCTACCAACGTTATTGGCAGAATTGGACTCTCCCAATGTAAGTCAATTACCCTGAATAAGATCTTAAGACTTGAAGACATGTTAATAAAAGTATTTTACAGAAATACATCAAAAAGTCAGTGTTGTACGTGATCCGATCAATCTGTAGGAATGATCCGGCTTCAGCTGAGGCCCTTGTCCAATCAGGCGGTCTCAGCGCGTTGATATTTGCAATAGGAGATTTCGAATCAATGGTAATCCACGTTTTGTTTCCGCATCCGCAAGGATTCGATATGCAAATTGTTACAGGTCAAGGAAAGCGCTCTGTGTGCAGTGGGCTACATCGCCAAGCATACCAAAGAGCTAGCCCAAGCTGTGATTGATGCTGGCGCCATTCCATCGATCGTGCTATGCCTTCAAGAACCCGAGATCAACATGAAGCAAGTGGCGTCTTCAGTCCTCGCTGATATCAGCAAACACTCACGAACTCTGGCGCAACACGTAGCTGACTGCGGAGCAATCCCGCATCTTGCCAAGGCCATAGCAAACCCCGACGCCAAACTAAAACGCATCGCCTTCAATACGCTGTCGAACATTGCAAAGCACTCGACGGAGATGGCTGAAACCGTCGTAGAGTGCAACACCTTCCCAAGTGCGTTGGTCCACCTGGCTCATCCCGATTCCAAGGTCCGTAGAACAGCAGCCACTTTGGTTCGTGACGTAGTCAAGCACTCGCTATCCATGTCCCAGATGGTGGTCAACCTTGGAGGAATTGGTGCCATCTTAGAATGTATAGCAAGAGACTCGTCTAGCGACGAAGAAAAGATCCCATGTTTTGTGGCAATCGGCTACATGGCAGGTCAAGATGACCAAATTGGTCTGACTGTCATCAACTGCAAAGGAATAGACATGATGGCCGAAGCATTGGACTCGGAGGATGATACCCTGGTGGCAGTTGCAGTGTGGGCACTGGGTCAAACTGGAAAGCATAGTCCGGAACATGCGAAAGCCATTGCAGCACGAGACATCTTACCGAAACTGATGACCATCTACAATGATGACAAGACCAGTGTTGATCTTCAGGAAAAGGCGAAGAATGCCCTCAAGCAGGTGCTTCAGAAATGTATGATGGTAGCTGCTTTGGAACCCTTGATCCAAGACGCACCCCCTACCATGTTGAAATACATCCTAGGACAGTACACGCGGGTGAGTTTTCTAGAAATTTTATTCAATTTGTGTATAAAAATGTAAGGTGCGTTTACAAGTTTCATCCATGCGGGTGAGCTAACATTTAATCTAGGCTAGCTGCAGTTTAGTAGAGTGACAATGAAGGACAATCGGCGCAGTTAATACAAAACGGACATCCGCACATTATCATGGCGTTCTGTTCTGTGACGAGGATGTCGATTATGGTCCTGATTTACGTTTTTAGTTTTGGGCACACATTTAGGCATTTCTTGGCAACGACATAGCGTACACACGTAATAGACTTTTCCGGATCAATTGCAGAAAATTCGATGAAAATCTCCGCTCATCGTCGCGCTGCGCATGCGCGTCGCCGACCAACAGCTTCAAGTCAAGCAGACGCAGCTTAGAAAAACGTTTCTAATTCCTAAAGCAACTAATCAATTTTAGTCGGATTTTCGACAATCTTCACTTGTGTCCCTTTCTTCCATTTCCTTTTTTCTCATCACAGACTCTAGTCCAGATCCGTTGGGTCTTGTTTAATCACCGCATAGTTGGCCTTGCGACTCTTGAGCATTCGCAGAAAAGACGCGAAAGCAAATATCGATCTCCGATGACGCTGGAAAATCTCCGTATAGAGAGTTTCTCGTAGATGCTTGCGATCGACCTTCTCCTGCGAAGGCCGGCAGCGGTTGCAGTGCGCATTGTCGCACTGCGTGCCGCCAGTGGACGACGAGTGCGACGACATCTGCCGAAGCAACTGGTGGTCGCGATTGTCATTCGGCTGATTGTGCATGGTGACTAACCTTTCACCATCGCGTCCCACTGTTCATGGTATAAACGATCAACAAATCTATCAATTTGTTTCGACTTCTTCTCAGCGCGCCGATTGTTGATCTTATTCCAGTTCGAACGGACGCGTTGCAGATGTACGTCGTAGGTGGCAATGTTCGGCGTGAATCTCACCTTGGTGGCGGTGGTTGTAGGCTGGTAACGTTGCTGGAGGCGGCGCAGGTCGGCAATATGAGCTGCAGCGTGTATCTGACGGATTCTCTCCGCTTGCAGTTGATGACGGGTGATTTGGACGTTGAGGTTGTGTACCTTAATGCCAGCGTAGGGAATTCTTGCGCCGCTTTCCGGAGGCGGCAAAGGCACTGTGAGAGTCTCGTTCGATGTTTTTGCACGTGGCACACGTTTTGCTTGTTGTGCCGCTGGCTTAGTGCGGCAGGTTGGAGTGAGGCGGTGTCTGGCGGCGGCAGTACGGCCACTTGGGGTGGCTGTAGGTAAGTCGGTTGGTATAGAGTGGATATGAATCAACTTGATGCGTTCGCCGAGCAGGAATAACCTCCGCTCGCTCATTTGTCGTGTGTGCCAGATGCGAGCAAGGCGGCAAGGCACTGTTTACACTTGGCCTGATGCAAAACACTGATACGATTAGCGCTGCAGCGATGCAGCAAATTTGATTACGGCATTTGGACTGTGAGGTCCTGTAGAGTTGCTGCTGCTGGTAGGGACGTCGCGACGCGACTGCCACTGACATCCGCACGTGAGCGCGCATCGATCGCGTCGGAAATCAAACTTCTAACTCGCCACTCACATTCAAGATACTGCCACATGATCCCAAAGCACGTCGCATGTTTGTCACCTCCGGCGCGTTGAAGAAACTGCAAGAGATCGAAGCAGAGCCAGGCTCGGCCCTAATGGAACACATCGCCTTGATCAATGCCTGCTTTCCGGATGAGATTGTGCGATATTACTCGCCGGGATATTCGGATCAGCTGTTGGATATGGTAGAGCAGTATGCACCGGAAGGAGTGTCTACCATTCTGAGGGAAGCAAGGATGACCACGTCGGAAATGCAGACGGATACTGGATTCGTCTTGGATGAGAGTACTAGTTCTGCGAGTCAAGATTTGATTAATGCATTGTCTACTTAAAATTGCAAAATAGTCTCCGTAATAAAATCGAATCTTCCAACGTTGTAAATTAGCTTTATTATCATTTTACAAGTATTTTCATCTTTCTCCTTTCAACCTCCATCATTTCCATCCTCTAATCATCGCCATCATCTCACAATACATTCGTCACACCCAGTCGCAAATTGTGTGTCATCGGGTGTCATGTGTGTGTACAATTACGCGTAAGGTAGAGAGAGAGAGAGAGAGAGAGAAAGATTGAGAAGAGAGAGAAAATCATAGGCGCTTATCATACACAGAACGCATTATTCTTTAACAATGCTCTCACTCATGCCACCATTGTGGTTTGCTACGATGATGACGTGGGAGTATTTTACAAACTGGAGTCGAATGAGACTCGGATATGTTACGTTACGACCGCCATGTCGAAGCTAAGTATGTGTGGCGTTGTTTGTAGTCATTTACAGCGCTAGCTAATTAACGTGTTCTTGGTCATTCAGTCCCACATTCGCCGCCAATCTTTCTCAGAGTGTGTTTTGGTTGTAATAGTTGCTGTTTATTGGAATATTAACCATATAATATACACACGCATGCGAGCAACGAAGCATTTACACTCATTTTGTTTATAAATCAATTGGTATTGATGAACATTACGAAACAAGGTATGCTGAAGACAAATTCGTTTACTCGTTGCAAATCTCTCGATTGCAATATTCTGAGATATTAATGTTCAAACGTGATTTGTCTTCGTACACCAATGTCCACCAGTCCCATCTCTATTTTATGCAATTCTTGCATTATATGTATAGTATGTATAAGTATGTACACTTCTCTTTTGCGTAGACTTTAAATTATGATAATTATCAATATGTATGTTGTGTTTGTTGTCTGTCTTTTGTCAAGCACGTTGAACACTCACAGTGCCGATTGCTGTATTGTCCACAAAGTTATTTTTGTCTTTAAGATAATCTCGCTACGAAATGACTGATTGTTCATCGGCGGAGTGTTCAACTCTTGTCAGATCTCCCCGACGCCATCCGCCTCGCAGGAAACATCCACGAAACAAATTGTGCTAGCTCAACGAATTTGTGCGCCTGTGCAACTGCTTTTGGTCACTTGCCAACGAAAACCATTAACGTGATATGGTTGATCCGCCACCGCCTTGCACTATCTCATACAGTGTGTACAATCTTTTTACAGACATTTAACACATCAATCAATGCGCTCGAGAGGGTGTTATGCTAATGATATCCGGCGCCATTTTTCACTCTGCGGACGCCATCTTGCAAATCACTGCAACGCAAAATAAACACACCGTTTATCGCTTCCTAGTCAACTGATGTGTCCACATTTGTTGTTGTTCACACATTAGCTCAACTCGGTTGCGATCTACACGGCCGCCGCTTAATAAATACACTTATGTACGTTAGCTATCTGGTATGTTGTAATTAGTTAGTTAATTAATTAGTGATTATGTGTAAAAGTTAATTATTATATATATATATATACCTTTTCATCATCTTATTTATATATGTATAGCATGTGTATATTTATTTTGCGCGTTAGTTATCGCGCAACTGTGTCGTTCGGTGGCGACATCTAACGTCTTCTTGTAGCGCAAAGGGGCGGGGGCGTTTTGTTCTGAATGTGGCTTGTCTGTGTGATTAACGACTTTATACAATCTCTCCGCATTCCAACAACAACAATAATTTGCGTCAAAAACAAGACTTGAACTATGTAGTAGGTATGATAGTAACAACTGTCTACGTATTCTGTGTACGAGAAGATTGCATTGTTTCTTGCTTTATCAATAATCAATAATTAGGTTAATATGTCAATAATTGAACAGACAATAGCAACAACAACAACAACAACAACACGGTAACAATTTGCGTCTCGTGCGTGTGTCTTAACGCAGCGGGCAAGGCTGATGGTTGGTTATTTGCCACCAAGACCGAACTTCATGAATATCAGCTCTTTGCCCTTGGAGAGTATGTCGCCTCCAGGTGCTGTCATCTCGTTGAGTTTCTGCATCAGATTGGGCCCTTGTGCACCTGGTTGGCCCGGCTGGCCGCTCTGCATGCCTTGCATTCCGCCACCAATAGCACCACCGCTCATCATGCCCGATTGCGCTCCGCCTGCACCACCTCCTATGGGCATTGGTTGTACACTAGGTACAACTTGAGGTACGCCTTTCATGCCCATACGATTGGAGGTGGTCGTTGTGGCGCCGTAGGCATTCGTCTGCGCCGTCGCACCATATGCCCCACTCATATTCATTGGTTGCTGTTGTTGTGCTTGTTGTTGCTGCTGCTGCTGCTGTTGTTGTTGTTGTTGTTGGTTCTGTGTGGTAGTGCCGCCTCCGAAAAGATTCGATACTGGATTACTGAAGAAACCACCGGTGGTGCCTGTTGTCGCACCTTGCTGTTGATTTGTCGAGGAAGAGCCAAAAAGCCCGCCCATTATTCCGCCACCTGTCGTCAGCTGTTGCTGCTGGGGTTGATTACCACCTCTCTGGCCTCTCCTCTGGAAAAACATCGTATATTTGCATTAACAATTTTCTTTTCGCATCTCTACCATCTGCAAATTAGCCATATTTTAAACAAATCAATCAACCTATTAAACAGTAGGCGTGGCATTTTTGGAGACCTACAAAAAACATATTTATATACACAGACAGAATATTCTAAAATATTCCAATTCTAACAAAAAGAGGTGGGGTTGATTTAAAGTCTCAAGGACGCGTGCACCGTGCTATCAGTGGCGTGCACACCTACAAGGATTAGCTAACGTAGCAAGAATGTTCAATATGTTAGAGGATGATACAAGGCGGGCGTGGTAATGGTGACTAGATACACTAAATGCCTGACACATGACAAAATACATCAATATCGGCAACATGGCAACATGGCAGGAAACGAAAACATCAAGCACATCGTATGAGCAGATGGACGAGAAACAAAAATGCTAGGTCAGTATGATGGAGTAAAGGGATGGTATTGCTGAGGGAGGCGTGTTGGCAGTAGGAGGAGCTCTGTGTGTGCTCAGTCCTCAGTCCGACGATTTGATTGGTGATCGAGAAGAACCAATAGGCAGATAAGAAAAAAGTGTCGATTAGTGTAAAATAAAGCTCAGTGGAAGAGACGGATTTCTCATTAGAAACTCAGTTCAAACAGGGGGCGTTACAAAGAGGAAAATTAATCGAGGCACAAGTGGTAAGTATATTTGTTGTTAGTTAGTGATAAGAGTAACGTTTTCAACAAAAATAAAGAGATAGATTGAAAGAGACAGAAAATAATTAAGAAAAGTAAGAGACAGTTACCTGGTGCTCGGTGAAACCCTGTGTGTTCGGTGGCGCGGTGTTGGTGGTGTCTGACTGAGAGGGTAACACAGGGCAGGCATCTAGCAACAGACAACACACAATACAGTCAGCTGGCGCGCGCGCCCGCGTGCTAGCCGCGCACGTGTGTACGCTCCTCTCCGCCCCCATCGACGCCCCCTCAAACCGGGGCGTGTGCACGGGGAGAGTAGACAAGGCGCGCGCGGCTGGCCACGCCCACGTAGAAGAAACCAAACCAGCAAACAAACAAGAGAATGAAAGAAGAGAGCGACAGAGAGTGACAGAGATATTTATGAGAGTGTCACAATTCGCACTTGCGAGAGGTGTACGTTCTAAGTAAATGTAGACGCATGTCGTGTTTTATGTCATTTATGTGCAACATCGACCACACGTCCAATGAATATATATATATATCTTAGCAAACAGAAGAAGAAACACAGTTTCAAGCGATTGCTTCTCGAGAAAATGCGATGACAATTAAATCAAATATATCCAATCAAGAGAACCAATCAAAACGCCATAAATAAACACAATTAAAGCGCCCCCTAGAATGGTCAAATATCAACAATTCATTGTGTAAGAAAACAAAAGAATGACAAGTAATTGCAAGGTGTTGCTTACGTGGTCCACGTCCAGCTGCGTCGCGTGGAGGAGGCGGCGGGCCGCGAGCACCAGGCCCATGGCCACGCGCACCGCGACCACGACTCATTGGGGCTACGCCAGTGGCACCGCCCACGCCAGCACCGGCTTGTCCATAGGGGTCGGGCGCTTCCGTGAGGAAGTTGGACGGCACCAATCCACGCACGCCGTCAATCTCGCCCATGTAGAAACCGTCGTCGTCCATCTCGCCATAGACGTTGATGACCTGGCCCGTGGCGAAGTTCAATTCCACCTGCAGTTGGGACGCAACGGACACCCCCGCGCGAAAGATTGTTGACGGTTTTTGTGTGATAGAGAGAGAAAGAGAGAAAGAGAGAAAGAAAGAAGAAAGGAGAAAGGGGGCGTTAAGTAAGTAGGAATGTATTGAAAGAGCGTGATTGAAGATTATAGTGAGTGAGTGATGTGAGATTGAAGAGAAAAAAAAAGCAAACAGAGAACAAAACGGGGTAGAGATTAATTCTTTCACAACTCGACGCTAATTAATTGCTAATTATGTAAATCGTCTAAGACTATGTCAATCAGCTAGCGACAATTTTCCGACTTGATTGGAAAATTGTGCATCAGGCATGCGCTTTGTAAATTTTCGTTCACCAGAGTAATGCTAGGAACACTAAGTGTGTGAGCCAAGAATGACTAGAAAGCAGGTCAGGCCAGAGACTCACCTCGGCATCCACATTGGGGCTTAACTCCTGCGGGTCATAGTCATACAAAGCAACCATTCGTTTCATGGGCATTGAAGCGTAGGTATCCCCCCAACGATCACGATCTCCACGTTCACCTGGCTGCACTTCCATGACCATATTGTGTGGAACATAACCTCTACGACCTTAGGCGACCAAAATTATTGCATGGCCTATTTGCGTTCAGTTTCTTACCTCTGCATTCTCCCCAATAAAAACCATCTGCATCCTTATCATTCCACACCTTGATGCTATCTCCTTCCGTAAAAGGCAACTCTTCATCGCAGGCGTCCGGATTGGGCGACATTGTAGCAGGATCATAGTCAAACAATGCTACGAACCATCGCGGACGTTTGTGTTGTCCAGCGGGGCCCATCGCACCTCCACGTTGACCCTGCATTCCACCACGCATTCCTCCTCTTATGCCACCTTGATGTTGACCGCCAGGCACAACTAAAATCACAACACGCTTGAGGTTAGCACTGGGTTAAGACCATTGGGCCGCACACTGAGACCATCGCACCTGTCCACATAAGCCATAGAAAGACAACAGAGATAGTGAGTGAGTGACACATAGCCAGCGACACATTGATAAACAAGATAAACACGTATAGAAGACATAGAGTGAGAGAACATGCGGCCCAGTTTGATCAGTCAGTTGTTCATGTTGTGTAGTTTGTAGTTGTTGCATAAACACGTGCTGGAAGTGCACCTTGTTGCTGTCTTGGCAATTGCTGATAGGAATCCACATTGCCGGTATTGGCTCGCCATCCACTTGCGGGCCCGCTCTGCTGTGACTGGTTGGGAGGTTGGGATTGGGAGGGCGTCTGCGCAGATTGCGGCGTGTGCGGCGTTACAGGATGGTTCATCTGCCGTTGGGCAGGCCTTTGCTGTGGATTAGGCCCGAGTGGCGCACCGAAGCGCTGCCCACCTTGTTGCGGACCAACGCCGCGTTTTGGCATAATCATATTCATTGGTGGCGCATGGTCGAGAAGCTCATCTTCACTCAGATTGCCTTCGTTGGTAATCTCTGTAAGCGGACGGTGCGCTGCATGTTAGAACGGAAACAAACAGAATAAGTATTGTTCCTCAGGGACCTAGGACGTCCTTTTTCCACTTAGAGCACTTGAAGATGATTTATGTTTTCTTGAAAATAGTTTTCGTATTAGTAACTTTACCTATCTGAGGAATGCCTCCTTGTTGACGATGTGCCTGATTCGGAAAGATCTCCTTATCGCTCAAGTTCTCATCATGTTCCAAGACCTTAAATTGTCCAACATCAATACACTGACCCACTAAAGATACTAATCTTACTTGTTGTCCTTGTCGGTTGGTCTGTCTCATATGCATGGGCATAGCACTCTGTGGTTGTCGCTGTCTGTTCGCTCCTCCTCTCAACACCTGCATCGGAATTAACGTTGGAACGGAGTCCGCAGACTGTCCATCCCTGGCTTTGGTCCGCACTGTGACATGCTTAGGGTTCATGCTCAACAACTTGCTGATGTCGATCAAGGCATGGTCCCCAGTTGGGCTGTCAACATCAGTCACCTTTTTGCCATCAGCAAACACGGCATAGCCGGTGATAGCTGAGCCGGGATGGTGTGGTGTAAGAACCGGATGCCAGGTTACTAGAAGAGTGCCGTCTTGTGGTCCTGCTTCCAGTTGAATGTCGCTGGGAGGATCAGGAAGGCCTTTTGGCAAGGTACGAAAGTCAGTATGGGCCGCTGCTGGCAATGGAAGATCTTCAGCTATATTGGCGATATTCTGCGCCGCACGATGATGCTTTGCACGTACAGTAACTCGATACTGCGTATTGGGCGCCAATCCAGTGATGGTATGTCTATAAACGCCTGGCTTAACACAGCGGACTTCAACATTGTTCACGCAGACCACGTGCTGATGGTTGGAGTTGGAGGGCAGCCAGCTGATGACCGCCTGAGTAGCGGTGATGTTCGTGGCGCGCACAGCAGATGGGCCAAGTTGATGAGTATCGCGCCCGATAATCATCGTGCAGGCTGCATCGCGAGAGGTGCGACGGTTGGCTGTTACTGATCTTACACTAATACGATGGGGCTGCAACAAGCACAACGAGTGAAGTATACTACACTAATTGTGTATTGTGATTTAGACTTCTTACCCTATTGGAATCAACTCCTTCGACCAACGCCCTCGTTCTTTCAGTGGCCTTAATGGTGGCTTTCAAGACTCCGTCAACGTAGACGTGGTAGCTTTCAATTTGAGCTGGGCCTACGTTGTCGGGGGCGGTCCAACTGATGAGGACACTTTTGTTTAGCTGACGTTCGAGGGTCAACTGCCTGGGTGCCGGTACTAGTACCGAGAAGAAATAGTCTGTTGGTTTATTGCATCAATCAATTGCTAAGCTACTAGTGTAAACGCACGCCAACACACTGAGAGAAAGAATTATACGAAAGGAACATAAGACACAAGAAGGTGTCACTTTTGGAAGACCTGATAGTTTCGGATAGCATCATGCAGGCAGCGCTACAATACTTAGTATGGAATTCGTCGTTTTGTTAATATATTAGAAGCCAAACTGAAAGTGACAATAAGCCATTCGTATTTTTAGTTATCATTGATTTGCACCAATTGTTGGCAAAATTATCAAAAATAATCAAAAATGCAGAAGAGCATCAATTACCGTCGGGCAGTGTCTTTCGGTTGTTGTTGATGTTGTATTTAAAAGTGTAAATAGCTGATGACCCAACAATTATTGGATTTGATTGTTTGGTTGCATGGTGGATTGGTGCACACAGACATGACCAAAAGGGAAGACACGCAATTAGAACACAGATACACCATTGCTACACCGATCTAAAAAGGTTCTATACCACCGACCATGGTTTCACCTTCAAAAACCAGACAAGACCATGGTCGGACTACCAAGAAGTCATAATTACATCAACTTTACTCTTTTTTTTTTTTTTAACTTCAATTATTATCATAGACAGTGTCAACAACAGTTTGATTGATTAGATTGCAAAAAGTGAAATTGTTTCTAAGCCTATTGAGCAGTCAAAATAGCATGCATAAAGTTGTTTGTTTTACCTAGCTCACCATTGTCAAGTTCATCCTCCTGACCTTCGGCCAATTCGGCGAGTTCGGTGAGTCGTTGGACATCAGCAGCAAAAGTCTCAGCGTTGATTTCGTCCTCCCGTAATGTGGAGAGAACAGCTTGATGAAATTCAAGTAGATCGTCACCTTTAACAGACCAAATACTAGTTGGCATCAATTGAAATGAGGTTTTACACAAAACACAAACCTATGAGTCTTTGGGCAAAGTGAGCAGGTACAAGCCCACGCCTTCCATCTAAGAGCTCTGCATCTAGATAACCTCCAGTACCTCCCAGAGTTTCACCCCAGACTAGGAGATAGTCTCCCGCTTGGACGCCAAGTTCCTCTTCGGATTCCTCAGGGTCATAAGAAAATCTGGCCCAATTCCAAAGCATTTTAGCAAGAATTTGACAAATACATTATTGAGCGTTACCTAGCTATATATACTGAACACCTTCCTTTTCCTGGAATATCCAACATATCTACAGTTCCTTCAATTGCCTGATGCCCATTCAGATATCCTCTATCCATTAGTCCACTTACACCCGACCAGTCTGAGTCCAATCCATCTGTTAGTATTCTTCTAGTTGGATCAGAAGTTAAACCTAACGTTGCTCCCAATCCCCATGTGGTTTGATGCGGAGTGACAGGAGTCGCAACCCTTCTAGCTCCTAATTCCACTTCATCCAAAGGCTTCAGTTTGATACTCATAGGCAGAGAATTAAACTGAGAACTCAGAGGATTTGAGAAGGTGACATTGTTTGCTCCGAGACTGCTATACCCAGTTCCACCAGTCAATCCAAACTGATTGATATTGGTAGCTCCAGGTGCAAATGTCGGGTTACTAAAAGACGTCGGCGGCAACGAGTTGGACAGCAGTGGGTTGGTAAACGTGGTGTTTGTCGAATACGCCCCAGCTGAGAGTGATGTTCCAGCTAAAGCGCTTCCAATGCCGGTTGATAATGAAGACACACCTCCGACTCCTCCCACACCACCAAGTCCAGTTGCCGTTAAACCACTACCTGCTCCTGTTAAGGAAGATGGTAGTCCAGATGTCCCCAGACTGGTCCCAAGAATGCTCTTGTTCGTATACGAGTGGCCTAGGGAGTTACCCAGGGCGGAAGCTCCTCCCACTCCGGTAGTGGTAGAATAACCGGCTGAAGGAAGATAGGTACCAAGGCCGGCAGATGTGCCACCGCTGAAATTATGCATTCCGCCGCCTGGGATTGATGTTAGTCCGCTTGGAAAGATCGAAGGGGTGGTATGCGACATTGTGATTGGCGACAAGGGCGGAGACGACTCTCCAAGGGCGTGGGAACTGGCTGAACTAGCTAAACCTACAAAAGAAATTACTGTCAGTAGAATGCAGGTGATTGGGAGAGTTTTCGAAGAGGCGAGAAAGTGATGCAATGAAGATGCAAAGCAAAAGAAAATGACAGCCAATAAAGTCAATTGTCGTTTGTCGGCAACATTCACAACGCAACCAGTTTTACATTTAGACATTAGTCAGTACATTGTAGTACAAGAATGAAGACATCGAACGGAAATAGATTAAGAAACGAGTAATAAAGAGGAATAGGACAAACATGAGACAAATGCAACACTGTATTATCATTGTTTTTCGTTTCTGTCTCTGTCAGTTTACAACACATCCAACACTCACCCATCGTGGTCGAGCGCGTGTGCTCCAACTCGGCAAGGATGCGATTGTCCTGCTCGATCTTGGCCATGATGCGGTCGATCTCGTTGTGCTTCTGAGGCGTGGTCGCCAAGTGCCCACCTCCTCCAACGCCTCCAACACCACCTCCACTACCACTCCCACTCATGGACATGCTTGACATGTGCCCCATTTGATTACCCATATTGGTCATATGTGACATGCTCATATTATTCATCGTTCCTAGGCCCGTGTTTCCCATTGGCGCCATATTGTTCGTCATGGTCGTGTATCCGTACGACATATTCGGGCCGGTTACGTTGTGTGATGGATGATGGCCAGGCGAATGGGAAGTGGACCCAGCCCCAGGCGTTCTCTGACGCTGTGCGGACGCGAGCTCCAATTGCAGCTCTTCGCATCGTACGGTCTCAAGCGCCACCTTCTTCTCCAGCTCCCTGACTCGTGATTGGCGTGCATCCAGCAAATCCGTCCCGCAATCTCTCAAAGCCGACATTGCTTCCTGGTGAGCACGTTGCAGATCGGACCTTCGGGCCTCTGCCGCACGCAATTGCATCTCCAGATCCATCTTACTCGACTCCAATTAGCTCCCTCCACCTACCGTAACTCTTCCTCCTCTCTGACTTATCCTAGCTGAGGTTAGTTTCTATGCAACCAAATTAACTGCATTTCTTGCAAGAGCCTGTATATCCAAAAGAAGAAACCATAAATAAATAAACCTAACTCGTTGATTAAAACAACAAACTAATGGAGTAATGCATAAAATTATTGCGTTTGCTATTGTATTGCTTGGTAATTACTGCTCTTGTAAATTATCACTTGGTCGTAGTGGTTGTTGTAAGTTATTTTGGTACGCGCGAGGTGCTATGGAGCGAATGGTCCTCGCGAATCGATAAACCGATGTGACGCGGGCGGCGGTGAGGCAGTTCGAGCGCCGCCACCGCCACATCAACCACTCGCCGCGAGCCTGGCGCTCATTCATGAACGCGCCTCACGCGTGAAACTAGACTCATTGTTAAATTATGCAACAATCAGGTTGCAATTAAAAACAAATTAATGTCTTACTACTAGTCATTGTGAGCCGAAAGTAATTATTTACAATGTTGCTAATTGAATTCCAGTAATACAATAATTTGTTGCGTTGTGGTTGCATACATTAAACTTTATTCACCTCCTGCTA
Source organism: Diploeciton nevermanni (assembly GCA_027575565.1). Classification (NCBI taxonomy): domain Eukaryota; kingdom Metazoa; phylum Arthropoda; class Insecta; order Coleoptera; family Staphylinidae; genus Diploeciton; species Diploeciton nevermanni. The sequence goes on from JAODIE010000006.1 coordinate 6,548,299, forward strand.
CCGGATAAGAAAATCATGTCATCTACTTGTGATAAACTATAGTTATCTAACATAACCTTATTTGAGCACACTTGAAGGCCATAATAATAGGTGATGCAGAAACAGAAGAAAATCATCTCGAAAGACGATCAGAAACTATCCATCATGGCGACGTTTCTTGGCACTAGGTCAAATATTTGCGGTTTCTAGCCGAGATGATGCGAACTGAGAGTAAACAATAGCAACTGCCTTTATAGATCTTCATTTTCATTGTTTGACTCGCTAAGTCTTTCCTAGAGATTTTCTTCCTTCAAGATATTACTATCTAGAGAATATTGGGTTGCCTAGTTAACTCTAATTTCTACGAATAAACTCGATATCTCGTGAGGTGGGTGTGATAAACAAGCGATAAGAGAAGTGATGCTGCAGTGAGCTAACAATGGTCTAGGCAGATAGCACAGATGGGTGATATCAATCGATGGCAAATATGTTTGGCATCTATTTTTACGCCGCTGACGGCGGCAGCGGTAATGATAAATGTGGTGGTAAGAATCTGAGTGATAACGTGAGTAATGAAGTCCAAGTGGTAGAAATGCAAACTATTTACTTACTTACTTACTTACTTAGAAAGTGTTATTTCTCTAGGTGTTTGGCAGAAATGTTTGAGATTTTCCACAATTTACACAAGCTTCTCTCAATTAGATTTTCCACCGATGTCAGCACATGTAAAATAGCGCTTAGTCACTTTAGTCACTCATTGTCTCCGCAATTTCTTCCACACCGCTTCACACTTTAGTCTTCCTCAATCTTCCATTTTTCTTACGATGACAGCCTTTCACTACTTGCAGTCTCGCAGCTTTGCTTTTCGGCGCTAGATTGGATTTCCTTGGCGCCTCCGATTTTCTTGCTTCACGAATGCGTTCGGTGCATTTTCGTCGAGTCGCGCGCGGCGAAAAAAGGGCTCGGTGGCGATGGCGGCCGTGCGCGCGTTTTACTAGGTCACTCGCGGCCGCTGTGCAGGCGGCGGAGGCGGTGGCGCCGCCGCTCCGTATGCGCAGGCAGCGAGACATCGATCGACTGACGCTGGTACATACCAACCGCCACGAATAAGCACTAGGGTCGGATAACACTGGTTAGGAACTAAATAAGCAAATGTTTAAACCCTAACATAATAGTTTCATAGTTACATTAATACTTGTTATTTGATTTGTTATTTGTCATTTCTGTTATAATTATTGGGGTTGAAATCTGTGAGAATACAGCACAACTACTTAATATAATTTGCATTTAATTTAATATGTTGAGATAAGCTGCTTGTTTCTTATCAGAATGCAATTTAGATTATGTCTGACTTATGTAGGACGTATCCGTATCCTACTTAAGTTAATTATAGTTCATTATACTTTTTAACCATGTTCACAACAACAAACAAGCGACGTGGCTGGAATTAAATGACAAAATTAACAAAATTCAGCTACACAATTTAGAACAAACTAGTTTGAAACAACCTCATTTTTCAATTTTAAATAATTCAATAATTGTAAACTATTCCATTTTACGATACATTTCAACCTTATCGAGATTGTTTAATGCTCAAACACTAGATTGCAGCATAATTGAGTAAATAAATAAGGAATGGAAGCATAGGAATGAGACACAATTTATTTAGTTCTCGTTGAGAAGTGATTGGAACTGACTTAAGTCAACGTTAAAGGATGATTAGTTATGACAACAAGTAAGTTTCCTAGCCTCTCCTAGTAAGTTTAGTGCACCGGCGTTCTTTTCGGCAATAATTGGTAGATAAACTGTTACTATTGATTAAAATTGATTAAAATAATAATGCATAAATCCTCACAAAACTAATCATCAGTTGTACCTACTTCTGCAACTAGTCGTTGCACTTGCAGAGCGTAAACCGCATTCTCTCATTTCTATATTCTCAAAATTGTTTCAAGCCTCAACTTAACAATTAACAGTATTCATATTGTACCGAAAGAATGAAGACATTGATTGTAACTCTTACAGTAACATACCATGTTCAGTTAAAGACACCTGTCACAACTCTCTTGCCGGAGCATCATCCACGCTCTTCATGGTAATGATCAACTCTCTGTTTGAGAAAAAGTGCACCTTCCTGAAAGAAAATAACTTTCCTCGCGATCTGAGCTATCAACAGCTACAGCTACACCGTAGAGAATTCGACTTCATTGTCGTAGGAGCTGGCTCTGCAGGTGCCATCGTTGCAAGCAGACTGAGCGAGAATCCCAGTTGGACTGTGTTGTTGATTGAAGCAGGAGGATATCCACCTGTTGATGCGCAAGTAATTCAAACAACTTTCAATGGTGATTGTGTTTAAAGTAATTTTTGCTTTTGATAGATTCCTGCTCTTTTTATGAACTTACACAATAAGGCTTACTATGATTGGAATTACAAAACGGAAAGATCCAACCGCAGTTGTTTGGGTTTGAGGGAAGGTCAATGCATCTGGAATAGAGGCAAACTGTTAGGTGGATGTTCTTCAATTAACGCCATGATGTACGTTAGAGGAAACCCGAAAGACTATAATCAATGGGCTGCAATCAACAATGATCTCTTATGGGCCTGGGACAATGTGATTAAGTACTTTAAGAAAACCGAAAATGCCAGAGATACTTTCTTAAAAGAGTCAAATAACTACGGACAGAATGGTTCTTTGTATATTAGAAAATACCGAGATAGTATACCGTTGCGTTCAGTTATCATCTCTGCTTATGATGAATTGGGATACCCAATGCAGAAAGAGGAAGTTCCAATTGGATGTTTCGAGATCCCAATGTCTATTGATGAATGGGGGAGGAGGGAGAGCACTGCCAAAGCATTCCTGACAAATGGACAACACAAGAATCAACAGGAAGATGAAAATCAAAATGCTCCTCCTAAGAGAAAGAATCTTTTTATTGCAACCCAGACGCATGTGATGAAAGTGTTGATTAGAGATGGCAAAGCAATTGGGGTCAAAGCCAAGGTCAATAAACAGGAAGTTTTTGTTTTTGCTAGAAAAGAAGTTATTGTATCTGGAGGTGCAATTAATTCTCCGCAGATCTTACAACTATCTGGAATAGGTCCGAAGGCAGACCTTGGCAAGCATAGGATTAAACTAGTAAAAGATTTGCCAGTTGGAAAGAACCTCCAAGACCATTTTATGTCCTGGGGTGTCCTTCTCAAAACTGACGCTCGTTTAACTCCAGTTTTAACTGCAACCGAAGAAATAGTAAATACCTTTCAATATTTTAACAATGGCTCAGGACCTCTAGCAACCGTCGGGCTACTAAATCTGCAACTCTTCAATGATCCACTTGATAATGATAAAAATCTAGCCTCTATTCAACACATTATTAAACATTATCCCATCAACTCAATAAATATTCGAAACAATTTTCTAAAAGTCGGTTTTACAGAAGAAACAGTTAATGATCTCGTTGACCTCAATAAAAACTTTGCAATAATCAACATCATCCCAATTCTCCTTAAACCAGATAGTCGAGGATATCTTCAGTTACACTCCAATAATCCTTTCGACCAGATAAGGGTCCATTCTGGATATTTAAAAGAAGGTAAGGATTTAGATAGAATGCTAGCTGCGGTTGAATTTATCAGGAAGGTGATCAACACCAATGCGTTCAAAGGGATCAACGCCAGTTTTCTCCACTTCAAATTGGATGCCTGTGAGAAGGTTGGGTTTGATACAAGGGAATATTGGGAGTGCAATTTAAGGCATCTAGGGAGTACAATGTATCATCCGGTGGGAACTTGCAAGATGGCTAAAGAGGAAGATGGAGGTGTCGTTGATAGCAGATTGAAGGTTTATGGAGTAGATGGTTTGAGAGTAATAGACGCTAGTGTCATGCCTGTTATTACAAGAGGAAATACGAATGCACCAACTATGATGATTGCTGAGATGGGGGCTGATTTTATTAAGAAACAGTGGAAGTTTCCAACATAAAAAATTAGAATAATTTGTTGCAAATAAATTCAGCCTTGAAGCATGTAAAAACTGTTGTTAGTTATAAATAACCATATTTGACCGAGTTTAACAAATTAAGGCGCATTTAATTACATGTATGCTTGATTTAGTGAAGCAACAAAAACTAAGTAAGTGATTGATGTTAAAAAAAACTTGAGTTAACTTGATGTTGACTTCAGCCAAGGTGATTAAAACATAATAATTACGAATCGATCGGCTACGTGCGCTATGTTTATGCAATTTGAGCAATTTCCGATAATATTTATCAATGTTAGTACCGTACTTTAAACAGGCTTAATTATATTAGCTTTCTACTATTTACTTTGGTTTATCTAACTAAGTATTTATTTTTTAAATATTTTTGGTTTGTTGTCGTTTTCAATATCTGACACTTTCTAATCATACAATTATTTACTGTGGCTCAGTCAATTCTAAGTTGAAGAGAACTTAAGAAGAATAAAGTTAAGATGGAAGGTGATGTGGGTGTATATGAAACCAATATACCCGGGTAAATTTTAATTAAGACTCATTGACCCGTTCTAGATGGGTGCTTCTCCAAAGCCTCACACTATTGCGGTCGTGCCGTCGGGTGAGAGAGAGAGCAAAGTCGCCGAGCTGCGCAAACCAGTGCAGAGTGTTTGTGATTCCCCTATCCCGAATGTGTTTAGAAAATAATTTCTATTCATAGTAGCTAATTAGGAATAAACAGCTTGTTTAAAAACTTACTAGTTTAAATATTATTTTACACGCAGCAACGAGAACAAGAGAAAATAAGTACTAGTAAAACTATCCTTACAAATGAGCAACAATGATCTCTTCCGGAAGAAGAAAATCAAAAAAAAAACACGCCCTGAGAGGAAAATCCATTTTATTTGAAGTCAAAGTCAAAAACAATGAAACAATTTTTGCTAAACTAATTTTCTTCCAATTCTACAATAATCTGATAACTTCCAAGGTCACTGTAAAGTATAGAAGCAAAATATTTCTAGGTCGATAGACTTTGACGTGATCAACAATACATTATCACACTTTCCTGATGCTTGGTTTTCATAGTATTGGACGTGAACTAAACCATTATAGCAAGTTGTTGTTTGCAAAAATTGTAAAAACAACTATTCTAGTGATGTAAAAATGAAATATTATCAGTAATTTAGTTTAGCCATGTAAATATATTCCTTTTCATGCCAAGTCATCTATCCTTAAGTTTTAAATGCCTAATACAATTCTAGATTACTAAACTTGACACATCGACTATAAATAACAGTGTTTTACATTGAATATTATATCATTTGTCACGCTAGAATGTAAATTGCAAATCATTCCATCATTTTTTTTTTCATCCAATAAATCAGCCTTCTTTCTTTTTCCTTCTTTTTTTTCAACTCTCCATCTGGAGCAACATTAGTCCTCTTTCTGATGATGATCAGTTTTCTTTTTAGCAAAAATACGCCTTTAGTGTTGGAGGTGAACAGACTGAGCGAGAATATCCACCTGTTGATACGTAGGTAATTCAAACAACTTTCAATAGAGATTGTGTTTAAATTAATTTTTGTTTTTGATAGATTCCTGCTCTTTTTATGAACATACTCAATCAGGCTTACTATGATTGGAATTACAAAACGGAAAGATCCAACCGCAGTTGTTTGGGTTTGAGGGAAGGTCAATGCATCTGGAATAGAGGCAAACTGTTAGGTGGATGTTCTTCAATTAACGCCATGATGTACGTTAGAGGAAACTACGGAGAAAATGGTATCTTATATATTACAGAATACAAAGATACTGCTTATGATGAATTGGGATATCCAAAGAGATTCCAGTGTCTTATCCTAAGAAGAAGAACCTTTTTATTACAATCTCGATACAGGTGATGAAGGTGCTGATTAGAGATGGCATTTTATCTAAAGATGCAAATAAATGTACCAACTATTTACAATGAAGTAGGTTTTACTAGAAGCAGTGGAAGCTTTTTTAGGCCTAGTTCCAGAATTGTTTACACTATTAGTTTAATTAGTTCAATTGTGTATAATTAAGTTAATTAAATTAAATATAATTGACTTACCTGTACAATGATTAACCAATAAACTTTAAAACCACCTACAAATACCAATATATCAAATTGCTACCGAAATATACGATATGAAAAATAATTGCAAATATTCTAAAATCCACACATTCTTTGAGAACTCCGTATTCTACATCATTGACATGTTTTGTCACTAAAGGTATAAATAAGCTAGTCACGAATTGTTTACCATTATTCCATATTAACCAACAATCGAAATGGAGAGCTCTGCTATCTTCAGGTATTAATTTTTTCTGCTGCTACTACTACAACTGTTTAAAATTACAAACTATGCTAACTACAATAAATTTTGTTTAGGGCGAATTGCAATCAAGTATCAGACATCTGCTCCAATGCTTTAGATGGGACATCATCTACCCTTTTTCTAATGATGATTAACTACCTGTACAGCAGAAAGTGCACTTTCCTTCATAAGAACGACTTTCCCAAGAATCTAAATGCCAACAGGTTCGCAAACAATAATTTTGACTTCGTCATCGTGGGAGCTGGCTCAGCAGGTGCCATCGTTGCAAACAGACTGAGCGAGAATCCCAATTGGACTGTGTTGCTAATCGAAGCAGGAGGATATCCCACTAGCGATAATCAAATTCCTAACTTGTTCGTAAACGTTTTAGGCAATCCAACCTGGGACTGGGACTATAAAACAGAGCGGTCCAACTCTAGCTGTTTGGGAATGGTTGATGGCCAGTGTATCTGGAATAGAGGAAAGATTCTAGGTGGTTCTTCCTCATTGAACGCCATGATGTACGTGCGAGCAAACCCAATAGACTATAATAATTGGGCTAAGATCAATGATGATCCATTATGGGCATGGGACAATGTTATAGAGTATTTTAAAATGCACGAAAATGTTCAGGATCCTTACTTGAGGCATTTAGATACCTACGGAACAAACGGTTCTTTGCATCTTACCAAATACAAAGCAGATAGTCCATTGCGTCAAGTGATTATCGATGGATATAAAGAACTAGGCTACTCACTGCAGAAAGAGGAAGTCCCAATTGGATGTTGTGAGGTCCCAGTGACTATTGATGAATGGGGACGAAGAGAAAGTACGGCCAAAGCATTCCTGACAAATGGACAACACAAGAATCTACAGGAAGATGAAAATCAAAATGCTCCACCTAAGAGAAAGAACCTTTTTATTATAACCCAGACACATGTAATGAAGGTGTTGATTAGAGATGGCAAAGCAATTGGGGTCAAAGCCAAGGTCAATAATTCCGGAATAGTAGACATCTTCGCCAAGAAAGAAGTGATTGTTTCAGCTGGTAGCATCAACTCACCTCAGATCTTACAATTGTCTGGAATAGGTCCAAAAGAAGACCTTAGCAAACATGGAATCAAACTAGTAAAAGATTTACCAGTTGGGAAGAACCTTCAGGACCACTTGGTAAGTTGGGGCGTAATCCTTCGAGTTGATCCGGATGTAGCACCAGCTTGGACAAAAGCTCAGGAAATAAACAATATCATCAATTATTTCAACAATGGAAGTGGCTATTACTCGACTGTAGGTACCTTCAATCTCCAACTCTTTATTGATCCTTATGAACAAAATCAAGAAGCAGCTTCAATTCAATTCCAAATGAATATAAATCCAGTCCGCTCCTCTTCTTTACGAGAAGTCCTGATCAACCTTGGCTTCTCTGCGGAGAGCATCAATGATTTAGAAAGATTAAATCGTGAACAACCTATAATTACCTACTTGCCTTGTCTTCTTACGCCTGAGAGTAGGGGATACCTCGAATTAAACTCGTCTGATCCGTTCGACAAAATTAAGATCCACACTGAGTATTTAACTAGTGGTAATGATCTAGATAAAGTATTAGCTGCGATTGACTTCATAAGAAAGGTGATTAATACCAAGGCGTTCCAGAAGGTTAACGCGGCTTTCTTACAGTATAAATTGCATGGTTGTGATAGATTCACGTTTGATACAAGCGATTATTGGGAGTGTCTGTTTAGACATATGGGAAGTACGATGTATCACCCAGTGGGGACTTGCAAGATGGCTAAAGAGAGCGACGAGGGGGTTGTTGACAGCAGATTGAAGGTCCATGGAGTGGAAAGTTTGAGAGTAATAGACGCTAGTATCATGCCTGTTATTACAAGAGGAAATACGAATGCACCAACTATGATGATTGCTGAGATGGGGGCTGATTTTATTAAGAAACAGTGGAAGTTTCGTACATAAATTAATGCAGCTAAAAGTATGTGAAAACTGATAATTTGCATATTTAACCGAGTTTAATAAAAACTAATTAAAAACCAAAATGACTAAGCGGCTAAAATGCTAAACAAAATAATTACATATTTTTCGGAATATGTATGCTATCTTTCCGACGGTCGTTATCAATGTTAATACTTCAAACTGGCCTTATTATATTGTTTTTTTTTTTTTAGTACTTACTTTGGTATTGAATTTTTATATATTTTCGGTTTGTTGTCGTTTTCAATATTTGACACTTTGTAACTATACACTTATTTACTATCGCTTAGTCAATTCTAAGACTTAAGAAGAATAAAGTTAAGATGGAAGATGATGTGAAATGTGAAAAGATGATGAAATCTGATCTGCTACTAAAATGCAATCCACCAATAGCTAATTTCAGCTAGTATTTCACTTCATCATTATTTCTACTCTTTGTTGTTAACGTAGCACGAAGGACCAATTAATGAGTGGAGAATGAGAGAAAAACTACTACTAGAACTATCCTTAGAAATGAACATCAATGATGTCTTTCGGAAGAAAATCCAGATGCACCTCCTAACAGGAAGAACCATTTCATTACAATCAACACTCACATGATGAGGGTGTTGATGGCATTTGGAGTCAAAAACAAAGAGACAACTTTTGCTAAAAATCAAGTTATCTTCTGATATGATGCAATTAATTTTCTTCACATTCTACAATTATCTGGAGTTGTGGTTGCAAGTATAATATGAATGCACCAACTATGATGATTGCAGAGATGAAGACTGCTTTTATTAAAAAACCGTGGAGACTCAAAACTAAGAAAGTCGTGTAGTTTCTTTACAAACACAGATAAAAGCATGTGCTCACCAAGTGCCGGACAGTAGTTTATGTAAGAAACGTATTCGGTCCACCCATTGCTACCTTCTTCAATATCTGAAGACGTCCAAACAATAAGCCTCTAAAATCCCAGAACCCACCTCTGGGTTTATTTTGGCCTTCGTGAATGAATCTCTCGATGTTAACTACAGATAACCTTTGCATCGTAAAATACTAGATTTTAAACTATTGCTTATTATCTTTTTGGAAAAAATAATGAAATAATGAAAAAATTTCCCAAGAAGTGAACGCTGCTTTCCTTCAACACAAGATATCTAGTTGTGATACAGATGGGTAAGGATGATGTAATAGAGCCTTTTGTCAATAAACTCTTAGAAATATATATGATAATAAACAAAACAACATAATAGGAAAATACCCTTCTTATCTACTTGATCCATCGGAGTCATCAGATCACTCCTCCGGTTTGGTCCCGCGATCAACCCTGATCAAAAACGGTTCAATTTCAAACGTCTGCTTCAAGATAGCACATGCTACCACTTCCTTTGTGCAAACAATCCTGTTCACATTCTTTAACAAATCCCCGACAAGATGCAAGTCTTTCTCATCCGCGATTACTACATACGAATAAGGCGCATTCATCTGAGTCAACTCTATCCTCCCAGAAGACCTCCTAATGTTCTCCACAACACCGCCAGCTGCCGCAATACAATCTACCAGAGTCTTGCGTTGGACAACTGAAGGTGTCACGAAAAACTCCCTACCCTCCAGCAGTCTGTGCCGATTAGCAATGGCTAGAGTTAAATTAAAGTCACAACCATACTGTTGATTAAACTCTTTTGCATCAGGCACATAGGGAGTCTCATCAACAAACTGCTGGGCACGTGCGGACTCATGCAACCAAGCTTCAGTGACAACCTTAGTACTTTGACACAGACTCAGCAGGAGACTGTGAGTTAACAATAATTTCGATACTATAAAATAGTTCGCTTTATTCGCGGATGTTGTAATGGACCCTCCGAGTTGGGTGATAATGTCCTTGAGGTCTTGCTTCTTAGCACAGCGCGAAGAAAGCAAAATATTGTGAGTTGTACTGATTGAGGCGTTGTCATCCTCTTCTAAGTTGGATGCCGTTAGAGTCGAATCGACCTTATCAGTGAAGTCAGCATGCTCTGTCTTGATTTTCTTTACTTTCGATATGGATACAGGTGATGCACTACGTTTGACACGTTCGTAGGACTCCTGGGATATGTTAATAGGCATTTTCCATGCTTCTGCAAATTTGAAACAGGTTTCATTTTTTTAAGAAATAAAATGGAAAATTAATGAATTTACGCATCAATGTTGGAACCAATGAAGGATCAAAGCAAAAGTTGGGCTGGTCTCCGAACTGTTGATATTTGACGTGCTCAGTCTGATTAAGTGAACTAAAGTTCCCTAGCATCACTTCCGTCAACCACTGGACATTCACCACTGGGATGGACCATTGCTTAGCCTTTGTAAACTTGGGTCCTTCCAGTTTCGAAGCAACCAAGAGAGTGTTATGTTTTGTAAAGTACGTAGTACACTGTAAACCAGTTAGATAAAGCATATTTATAAAATAAACTGACTTTAGGTTGCACCTACCCCAGCACCAATTGCTTCAATCATAGTCTTAACATTCCTCCTATCTACTGCTTTGAACCCAGAGAGAGAAATTAAATGTTTACTAGCTGGATTACTATCCAGGTTCATCGCAGGCAGATGTAACGCCATCCATGGTGGTAAAACCTGCCCTCTAACAATGACATCATTTAGCCAGTGAACAGTAACACATCTTTTGAAGTCCCTAAGTGCTTGCATTACAACTCCATGTCGTTGAGACCTGCAGAGAACATGAGTGATCCGAGAACAGTACTGTTTTTCGATCTCGCCGCCATGTTTCTCGATGAGTTTATTCCAATCCGGACATTCCTCAGTGAGGAAGTCTTCTATTTCAACCACGACAAAGATGCAACCCAAGAGAAATAAATCTGGAGGCACTGTAAAGAGAAATCATGTTGTACTTAGGCATAAAGAAGATTAATCTGAGTTCAACTTACATTTCAAGTTTGGATTGTGCCCATAATACGTGCCTGGTCTATGCTGAATGGGCAACACACTTCTAGGTGAATACATCTTATCTTGTCCCGACCCCGGACCAGTTGGTGTCTGTCCACTTGCAGGTACTCCCATAGAAGGTCGTATCTGTTGATCTCCTAGTAACTGTGGAGCATTCAACCTTCTCTGAGGCTGTTGTTGTTGTTGCTGCTGTTGCTGTTGCTGCTGCTGCAGAGCAAGGATCTCTTGGGCCCTATTGTTGTTGTTATTCAACGCAGCATTATGCTGGGCAGTCATCAGTCTTAGAGTGCCTGCAGCGCTTGGTTCCTGAAGGTTCTCCCCAGAAATTGCTTGCCCTCCGCTGAGTTTAATACTCAGCATATTCGCCAGCGCTGTTTTACCTCGGGTAAACTGCGTAGAGTCAATCTGACCTGCTTGTCCTTGCTGCAGTTGTGGTGGCTGAGGGCTCTGATGCAACATTCCAGGTTGTCCCGGCTGCATCATTGGTTTGCTACCAATATTCTGTAAAGGTTGGCAGAGAGTTTGTCCTTGTTGCCCTTGAGATTGTGCTTGTACCTGCTCCCTTTGGAGCTGCATTTGATGAACCCGCAGTGGAGGTCGTATCTGAGCCTGATCAAACTGTCCTTGGGGTAAAATCTGTGGTTGGACACCCACTTGTGACACTTGAATAGGACTGAGTCCAGGTTGGCCTGGTTGAGATCCGCCTTGAACACCTTGTACATTTTGTACTCCTTGTCCACCTTGTACTCCCTGCACTCCAGCGACTCCCTGCACAGTCTGCTGTAAAACTACACCCTGTTTATGCTGTTGCAACCACTGCAGGTGTTGCTGTGGAGAGAGTCCGGGTGGGACTTGCCCTTTCACGACAATATGCGCACCCGGAGAGCGTTGTTGTATTTGCAACAATTGCTGCCGTTGAGCTAAAGCAGCTCGCTGCTTAGCCCGCAAAGAATTGACAAACTGTACCCTCTCCTCTGGCGCCATTTGTTGCAACTGTTGATGGGTCTGCGCGTCCAATTGTATATACTGTCTCTGTTGGTGTTGCCCAGCTGGCCACTGGCCCCTTGGACCAGCAGGACCGCCAGGGACAGCTTGTCGGATAACTTGTTGAGGCCAAACAGGACCTGGTCCTGAACTCGTAGGACTTTGGGTGATAATCTGCTGACCCGAAACTTGCGAGACTTGTGTGAACTGAGCTTGGGAAGAGACATTTTGCACACCTTGTACGCCCTGTATGTTTTGAACATTCTGCACACCTTGGACATTTTGTATAAATTGTTGACCCTGCTGTCCGGCTTGTTGCTGTTGTTGGACAAACTGCTGCGGAAAACCTCCCTGTTTGATAAACTGTTGCTGAACCTGTTGGACTTGTTGTACCTGCTGTCCTTGTACACCCTGTTGAACCACCTGCTGCTGTCTAAACTGCTGCCCCAACATTACCTGCTGCTGTTGGGACAGCACCACATTCTGTTGTCCCTGTGCCTGCTGCATTACCTGTTGCCCCATTCCATGCTGCTGTTGCATAATATTTATCTTCTGCATTCCAGGCTGGTGTTGAGGAGATTGCATTAATTGCTGAGGGGGTGTCATATTAGAAGGACCTTGTTGCTGCTGCTGTTGTAACAATTGTTGCTGTTGTTGTTGAGGAGGTGGTGACATCAGTTGATGGTGTTGTGTCACAATAGGCTGCCCCATAGACACTTGCTGAAGCATACCTCCCTGTGGCTGCTGCTGTTGTTGCATCATCTGAGGTTGACTAACAATAGACTGTTGGATCAGGTCAGGTTGCTGAACCTGCTGCATAATATTCTGCTGAGAGCTTTGTGGGATCATATTGGGTAAACCTTGTTGCAGTTGCGTTTGCATGCCTTGTTGCATCATGACCTGTTGTTGGCCTTGCGGCACCTGCTGTACCTGTTGAACCTGCTGCACTTGTTGCACCTGTTGAACTTGCTGAATTTGCTGAACTTGTTGCTGCTGCTGCTGTTGCATGAAAACGGGTTGTTGTAATTGTTGCTGCTGTATCATCTGTCCTTTCTGTTGCATGATTCCTTGTGGTTGCTGTTGTTGTTGAGCACCTTGCATTCCTTGTTGTACTCCTTGTACATTAGACGCCTGGCCCAACAAATTTTGTTGCAAAAGATTCTGCTGTTGTTGTGGTTGAGTCGGTGACTGTGGAATCTGCATCTGTTGCTGCTGGTTAAACAACTTTTGCTGTTGCTGCTGTTGTTGCTGAAGTAACATCTGGTGTTGATTCTGATTGATAAGAACACGTTGTCCTGAGGGTAACATTTGGACTTGTTGCTGCATTTGGGGCCTAAGGAGAGGGCGCATTTGTTGTTGTTGTTGTTGGACATGAGGCTGTTGCAGCATTTTCTGTTGATGCTGGAGTGGTTGCTGTATCTGTTGAAGTTGGGGAATTGGTTGCTGCTGCTGCTGCTGCTGCTGAAGTTGTGGTTGTTGTAGTCCTTGCTGCTGTAATCCTTGTTGAAGTCCCTGTGGTTGCATACCTTGCTGTTGCTGCTGTTGTTGCTGCTGCAACTGTGCTTGCTTCTGCTGCTGCCTTTGCCTCATCTGCTGCAAGAACGCAGTTTGTTGGGCAGTAGGTGCTTGCTGTCCTTGAGATACCTGCGGAAGCGGTTGCAGTTGACTTTGTTGCTGCAACTGTCCCTGCTGCTGTTGTTGTAACTGTGCTTGTTGTTGTTGTTGTTGTTGTTGTTGTTGCAAGCCACCAACCTGTTGTAATTGCCCTTGTTGCAATTGCAACGTTTGAGCAGATTTGTGGCCTCCTTTCTTAGGATCCTGAATATGCTGCTCAATATAATTATACAAGAATGAATCATTCTGTGCAGTTGACACCTGTACTTGCTGAACCTGTTGCTGCACTTGCATCATCTGAGGCGATGGCGACGCCATTGGATGCTGCGGCGATTGCAACATGTGCTGAGGACTCTGCAGTGTTTGACCCTGAGGACTTTGCATCATCTGTACCTGCGGTTGTTGCACCTGTCCTTGACTTAGTGGACTGGGCATCATCGGACTTTGTCCCTGAGGACTCTTCATAATCTGCTGCTGTTGTTGCGGGCTCTGTGCATACCCATACGTATTCGGCGTAGTACTCCTCAAACCGGGCGTCGTCGACACCGGCGTAACCCTTCCGGGACCAGATCTCTGATTACCTCCTTGAGGCCGCTTCGGCGGAGATGTCTGATTCCACGGCAACGCCTTCCACAACATCTTAAAATCCTCCTTCTTTGTCTCATCCTCTAACTTATCAACCTCATGCATCTTCTTCAAAGTATCCTGAATTGGCTCCGCAACAAATCCAGTAATTTCACTTGTATCCTTCCTTGGTTTCAAAGAAATCATCCTCCTTGGATGGTATTGTTCATGTGGAACAAGTGCTTTTGCTCTCAGACACTCAACAATCCAATCTGGTGTGACAACTGTTACTTGCCCTGTGAGACCACATTGTGAATACTTGGAACAATTAATTGTAGTGCAAATGAGATGAGTTACACCATCCATAGTGGCTTTAAAGACGCCTCCATTGTAAGTAACCATTGCCCAGATTGCATTCCTATCATGTTGCAGCAAACCAGCTGTGGCAACCACCAAATCAGAGAAGAGGTTCTTATCAGTGTATAGAAAGCCTTTGGTGTTGACCAGAGCCTTGGCACGTGCACAGGTGAGCACCCAGCGTTCACCCACCGCAGGTATTTCGTAAATATCATCGGCGTCGGTTAAATCACTCTCACGAACGCCGGAACTTCCGCAGATAACATGGGAGACAAAATCGCTAAAGTATTTCAGACGTTGTGCGCCTCCATCCTCCAATAACTGAATTATCTGAAGGGAAACAATTAAAAACAAAAGAAAATTATGTAGAAAATACGGAGAGATGCTCTAAAACATGCGATGAAAAATACCCAATAACTTTGAAGATAAATTTATTGTGATCGAATTACATACAACAATGCTTTGCTTACCAAATATAAGGCTGATTAATTTGTTTAAATATAGTTGTTTTTATGTTTGTTTACTCTAACCTTACCTTTTCGGCGACCGTTCCACTTGTATAATACTTCACATCAGAGAATATCTTCACATCCAATTGAAGATCTCCAACGTCTGGAACCGCACTCATCCTGGTGCGCCAATAGCTATTGCTTTATCACTCTAATTACTGACTTCTTTAAGGTAAATTTCGTAAATTAGCGGTGACTAACTCACATCGCAGCCATTTCTAGTTTATTGATGTAGTTCCACTAATTTAGTTTGAGAGCACTGCTATTTCGATAAAAAAAATTAAAATAAATAAATAACTTATTAATTACAGCCAGCATTCATTTGCGTTTATGAAATATTATTAAACATAAATTTTATTAGTATTGTTTATTATTGCATAATTATTGTTTGATTCAAAAAGTTGAAGTTGATGGTGGTTGGTACTGATGTGACTGATGGAGAAGTAACTAAACTTTTAGACATCTGTCCCAGATCGAAACATTTGCAAATTTATACGGAAAAGGAAAGTATAAAGAAAGAAATTCTGAAAGATGGCCAAATTCCTAGGCCTTAATCGTGTCTTCTCTGTGTTGGGTATTATTAGAGACAATGGGGGACTTAGAGCTTCCTTGTATAAGCTGTACAGGTGAGTAATGAAAATTACATAATGTGGTAGGTTAAGAAAAAGTTAGTAAAATTGAACTAGGTGGTAATATAGCAAGCACATTTACTACTTTGTTTAAAATTTTTTGCCAGAATGGATGAATTAAAGTCTGGAAAACTTGTTGGCACTGACAAATATGGCAACAAATATTTTGAAAATGAGCGATTCTTTTATGGAAGAAATAGATGGGTAGAATATGCACCTAAATATGGTAGGTTTTATGCTAACATCTCCAGAAAACACTTCAAAATCACTACAATTTCCTCCTAAAACTTAATTTAGGTATGGATTATGATGGCAGTCAGATTCCTGCAGAGTGGTATGGCTGGATGCATTACAAAACTGACTACCTGCCAACAAATGACCCCGACCGCCCAAAATACAAGTGGATGGCAGATCATACTGAAAATTTGTCTGGATTTCCAGGACAGTATACTCCTTATAGCACCACACGGCCAAAGATCGAAGCGTGGGTACCAAATAAAAAGTGATTAAACCAGACTTCAATCATAACTAGGCAATCATAATTAATTGAAGGTAAATATTGTATTAAACATCTTGGTAAAGATGATAACACACTAAATATGTATAAAGTTGTCCATGTCGGATATTAGTCTATGCCCATTTCACGTTCGAAATCTTCTTCGGAAATCTTTTTCTTCTTCAGTTTCTTGAGCAGGGCGACATCTTTCGCTAATTCCGCATAATCTTCATCAGAAATCACTACAAAAAATGGAATACCAATTGATTAGATTTAATTCGTTTAGATTTGAGGCTACTAACCTTTTCTCTTCTTCCCAAGTTTTTTCCCCCCACTCTCAGCTAGTTTCTCCTTCTTTAGCTTCCTCTTATTCTTACGTTCTTTCCGACTTTCCTTCTCTTCTTTCGTCTTCGACCATGCAACAGTTGCTTTTTGATGTCTCTTCATCCCTGGCCACTCTCCAGTCTTCTTGTAGGCCTCCAGCTTGACTAACCTCGCGGCCTCTCTTTGCTTATCCTTGTAAGGAATCTTGTTCAGATCGATGTCAATCACTGTTGGGAACATGGATGTGTCCACATTCTTCATCTCTGGCATTTTGGGGAGGCGTAACAATCCGTATGTGATTGCCATGTCGACCAAAGGAAGATCTTTTACTCTGAGGAGTAAAGAACATTCATGTTTGGAATAGGCACGAATGTGAGAGACGAAGGCTTTGACTGCTTTATCCATCAAAGTGCGGTCTTTGATTTGGAGAGAACGCAGGGTTGTTAATATTCTCTAGAAAGTATTCATTGTTTTTGTGTCTGCGCAAATATAAAATAGCACCTTACATTTTTAATGTCTGCATTTTCTGCAACGTCCACCTTTTGGATTTCAACCGGTTCAAGCCGAACACGTTGATTCTTCTCAATAAAAGTAACATAGGCTTCTTCATGCTCTAGTAAGAAGATCACAGCCGAACCTTTCTCGCCCTGCCTTGCAGTTCTTCCAACTCTGTGGACAAATGCCACCGCATTTGAAGGTGGATCCCATTGTAATACCCAATCAACCTACAAACAATGCCCAGTCTCATCTAAACTAATAACAAAATCTCCAATGTTAACTCACTTCTGGTATATCAATCCCTCTTGCCATGACATCAGTACACAACAGCACAGCCCTCTCAGCCGTTCTGAACTGCTGCAATACTTTGCTCCTCTTCAGTTTCATCTTGCCATGCACAGCCAAAATCTCTACAGCAATCTTCATCACCTTCAAGAGATGTGGCATGGTATCATTCCAATAGTCAACGCAAGCACATGTTGGCAAGAAGATCATCCCTTTGTTGACCTCCCTTCCCCTGATAAACTGCAGTATACTTAGCAGTTTACTGTCATTCTCACAGAGGACGTAGAAGTTCTCAAGTTGCATTGGTGTACTTTGTGCGGCTTTCTCTTTAACTACAACTAAAACGGGATTTCTCAGTCCAGCTCTTATCAAGGCCTGGACTTGTTTCGTTTGTGTCGCGGAGAAGAGTCCTGTACGCCGTTGGCGGGGGAGATAACTCAGAATTGTGTCCAGTGTGGTTTGAAAACCAAGAGATAAAAGACGGTCGGCTTCATCTAAAACGAGTAATTCCTATAAGGATAAAATTATACAATGCCAAGCAATGAAAATGTGGTTCTAAATGATGTTCTAAATTGTATAAGATACTTACCAAACTTTTGACACTTGCGGGTAAATTTAAATCTCGTTTTCTTGTCATTAAGTCCTCTAATCTTCCTGGAGTTGCTACAATGATATTCCTATACTTCTGCAGAGCTTTCACATCATCTTCAACACTATTACCACCCACAATCAAGATACTTGTGAGTTTAATCTCACTGAGCAGACCTTGTAGAACATTATATGTCTGCATAGCTAGTTCTCTAGTGGGTGAGATAATAATTCCACCAACTTCATCAACTCTCCATGGTTGAGTCACAGCCCGCTTTAGTAACATTTCAAGCATGGGGACTAAGAAGGCAAGGGTTTTACCTGAACCTGTCACTGCCTCAGCTGCTACGTCTTTCATATTGAGAAGGAGAGGTATTGTTGCTGTTTGGACTGGTGTCATAGTCGGAAAATTGAGTTTGTTGATGGCCGTCTTTAAAAGTGGATTGATTGTTAAGGTATCCCATGTTTTTCTTGTTTCAGTTGATGTTGTCATGGTTGATTACTTCAAAAATATGTCACAGAAGCCACGCTTGTTATATGTTGATTGTCTCTGGTATTTTTTGTGAAATTGAAAAGAAATTTTCAGAAGGAAAATCAAAGAAAACGTGTGCGACCAGCGCTTAACATGGTTATAGTCATTTGTTTTGAACTAAATGGGCGCCACCAATGTCAGTTTATTGAACCATTCTAAAGAATTGCATCAATCTTAAGCGAGGGGGATCTTCATGTAAAAATATTTATTTGAGGAACACGTGAATAATTAACAGAATATACGCTGATAATGAATGTTATTGCATCTGTACCAATTAATTTTTTTTTAGCAGTAAACACGTTGGAATATGAAAGTAATTGTTGGCAACAAATAAAAAAAAAAAAAACAAAAGACGGAAGGAAGGTAACAGAATATAACAATTCGACAAACAATTTAGTTAAACAATTTGGATTAAACGCGAGAGCAATCAGAGGTGCCAGCACATAATATTTCATTAGGTAATTGAATCTTTGATTGGCAACCAAAACATAATTAAACGAGAAAAGCCAAACATGTGGCGAATGATGTCTCATGAGAGAATAAGGCACCTTGCATATTTCTTTGCAAATCGTGATACTCTTCATATCGTAAGTCGGAATGATTTATGATTGATGAATTTCGGATGTACGTTGAGTATAAACGGCGCTTGATGAGTCGACGCATGCACAGCAAACAAAACGACAAAAGAGAGGTGGTTGATGGAAAGGAGTGTTTTCTACGAAAAATCATCAAATTTCTTATAGATGAAATCTATGAAGTTTCTAGAACGTCAGGATGTTGGAATGAAGGTATATCAAATTTATTAGGTCAGGGACGGAAGGCAGGATGATGCGAATGATGATGATGTGCATGCGTTAGAGGCGCGTGCGTCGCCGCATGATGATTCTGCTGCTGGTAATGATGGCGGACGACGGCGATGGCAGGTGGCATCCCGTGGGACTTGGGGGCGTGCCCCTAGCGCTAGGGAGTCGGGCCATGCTGGTGCGGCGGCGGCGGGTTGGCAATGAGCAGCGGCATCGCTTGCGGCGCCTGCTGCTGCAAGTGATACATGCTGGGCTGCATAATATGCGGCTGTCCTGGCAGCATCGGTAGATACATTGGTGGTCCTTGTGGAGGCGGCACAGCTGCTTGATACTGCTGGCCAGGACCTGGTGCCCCAGGAGCACCAGCCTGAGCGTACTGTTGCTGCTGTGCTGGGGAAGGCGCCTGGGATGGGTTAGGTGGTTGGATGTACTGCATCGGAGGGTATCCTTCCATGCGCATGTGCATCTGTTGGTAGGCTGCTGGTGGATTGATGCCTTGCTGGTAAACAAACTGCTGCATGGGAGCTGGGGCTAATAGAGGTTGGCCCGTGGCGGCGGCGACTTGCATTTGAGATGCCATGTCTGTACGAACTTGACCCATAACTACGACAAAAAGGCGGCAATCAATAAATACAGATGAAAACCAAGTGAAGCGTTTCGCTCGCATACCCTTGCGGACACCCCGTCCTTGCACCGGTTGTTGGAATTGCTGTTGACTCACAGCGTACATTGTGGGCATGGGCATCATCAACTGTGGCATTTGGGGTTGACCTGCGGGTGGACCATTAACAGCTGGGGCGATGTACTGATTGCTAGGTGTTTGTGGTGTATGGGGCCTACTTGCAGTTGGTGTACTAGGTGACCTGGCAATGTAAAACCCAAATTATAAACAACACAAACGGAAATTTATCCTTACCTAGCTGAAAATGGTTTCATAACAAACTCCTTCGCCAATGGATTCAATTTGCTCTTCACCGCGCCTTTCTCTTCTTGATGTTCCTGTTGCTGTGGCTGTTGATGCTGATGCGGCTGCAACCTGGGAGACACACTCTGCTGCGGAGGAGGTGGCGTCGGCTGTGGCATAGGCAACTTAACCTCCTGCTGCAACTGTCCTTGTTGCTGCGGTTGCTGCTGCGGCGGCATATTCACCATCTGCTGCGCCGGCATCTCCGGCGCACTCGACAGCTTGAAATCGTCCTTGAACTTAATCAAACTCTTCATCTCCTCATTATGTGGCCTACTCTGCTGCTGCCTGATAATCTCCTGCTGTTGATGTTGCACATGCTGTGGGGGCATCTTCTCATACTGCTGATTCATCCCGCCGTAGACATTCCTCGGAGGCCTCTGCATATTCTTCATGCTACCACCACCACCGCCGCCTCCAGGACCACCTGAACCCATAATACTTCCATCCCCATTCATCTGTTTGCCTCTAGGCGGCATAGTCTGATTATAGACATGCTGAGAGTGGCCGCCTGCATGTGGAGGCGTGTGCCTCGAGTGGTTTATGTGCTGTGGAGGCGGTTGCTGTTGCTGTTGTTGAGGTGGTGGTTGCTGTACAAGAGTATTCTGCTGCGGCTGCTGTGGCGAAGGTACCTGAGGCGATTGCTGCTGTGGAGAAGGAATTTGCTGTTGTTGCGGTGGTGGTTGATGTGGTGGGAGATGTAAATGCGCCGCCCCAGGCTGCATACCCATGTTGTTGGCTCCGTTGTTTTTGGGATGTGGGTGAGTGTTGCCAGGCCCAGATTGGTTCTGGGACTGGTGGATTGCGGGTTGGGAGGTGGGCGAAGCTTGATGGGTGGATTGATTTTGATTCGAGCTGGGAGGTGGTGTGCTTCGCATTATTTTACCTGCAGATTGGCTACCCTTGCGTTTATTGGGTGGAACATATTTATCACTCAGTATTGATTCCTTCTGCAAAGGCATAGAAAACAGCGTCAGCACAAAGCAGTACAGTAATTTTCTAGATAGAAAGATAAGTGTCACTTACATAATCATGCGTATGCTGATGATGATGTCCTCCTCCACTCATCCTCCCTCCATTATTGTTACCTCCAGGTCGCTGCACCGCAGCAAAACGCTCCTCCTCGTCTCCATTCTCCAGGTCCAGCCGACTTTTGTACGAGGGCTGTGATTCAATCTCCGCGGCGATTTCATTTGCCTTCGCCTCCGCTTCCCTGTAATCCTGACTATCTGAATGCTGCAAGGCAACTGTGTACCCGCTCAGATTATGGTCATACGTGCTCTGCACTCCATACTTCTGCTCGTTCTTCCGAAACATCTCATTTGCATCCCACCCATTACTTCCTGGCTCCAACAGATCCAAACTGCCCTCCCCCACTTGTCCATTTGCGCATGGTTCCTCCCAGGGCTCCAACTCTTTCTCTTCCCGGCCTTGCCCACCGTTCAGCCTCGACGAAATGGCTGCATCTGTCTGGAACGTATCCCTCGTCGCATAATCCAAATCCACATCCCTCGCACACATTGTAACAATGTCACACGGCTTGAAAATCAGTTTATCCACGTGGGAGTCGGCGGCGAGTGAAGAATTATGCGAGTCCGGATTTTCAACTTTACACGCCATCTCCAAGACAATCTCAAACTGTGCTGAGAATGTCCGGAAGATTCCCTCCCATACTGTGCCGGATGCCACCTGAATGCGGACGATATTACCCACCTGCGAGGTAGCGGCGTACATAAAGTGGGGGTTGTTGTAGACACCTTCAGCAACAACTGGACGCTGACGCGTAGATCTGGAATCGAAACTGAAGCAGCTTCAATTGAAACATAACAAGCAGAGGAGCAAACAACAGCAATATGAGGGGGGAGGTCCAATTGAGTGAAATTAGTGATGTTGCGTACCTGGCAGTTTGCGGACCACCGCGATTCTTCCTCCTGTTCTGATTCATGGCCGGAGAGTGTGTGTAATGGGTGCGATAATCGCTGTGTTGATTGTGATAGTGGCCGTAGCCGCCGCCGTGTGCACTCAGACTGCCGCCCCCGCCGCCCCGTTGAGCGTACCGCGTCGTGTGTGCCTGACTACCGTGGGGAGCGGCGCTCTGCTGGTGGCTGCGCGTTGGCACGGGAATCTTGAACGCTTTCCTTCCAACGTTTACCAATAAAGTTAATTAATCTGAAAACAACCACAAGTATTAATACAGCAGCCTTAGGCCTAGTTAGCTTCAGTGAACCTAACAATTAAGAAGTGAAGATGGACTTACAATAAATACTTTAATTGTTGCTTTCTATTAAGTTTTCAACTCTTTCTTGTTAATCTCCAGAGTTGCTGTCACTCTGTAGTGTTGGTTGCAGCAACTTGCGCACTTTTCTCATCAACAAGATGGCGTCAAGTAGTCTTGTTTGTTTATATTTTATCTGAAAACATTTGGAACATTAGCTCCAACTCAGTGTAACCAACTTATCTCAGCTAATTGGTCACAACTTTCATGTTTCTTCAGTGTGCAGATGAAAACCATCAAATGACTAACCCTGTAACTGATGACAGCTTTCCCTTCATGTAGTTCATCTGCTGAAGAGCTCTTTAAACAATTGCAGTTGAAATTGACTCTGTCTATAACCGAATCTGTAGCCTTCACAGATCCCTTCAGGTCTTGCTGTGAATGCTCCTCAAAATTGCCTACTTCGAAATCCTCGACCGACTACTGCGATGCGCGTTGTCCACCGCGTCCTCACTGTTTTCTTTCGGGTTGTTTGTGCGTCGGGTGGTTCTCTTGTTTGCAACGCTTTTCCACTCAGTCTGCTCAATTGGCGATTAATGCGCGCTGTACAGCAATGGCGGTGTATCGCACCGCTCCACTTGGAAACGCGGTGGTGACGACGGCGGCTGCCTCCAGGACGCGCCCCTCTCTCACTTCAGACACCGCTGGGCTTTCTCACGCGTGGAACGCAAGCACGGGTCGGCGGCGAATCCGGCGAATGCAATTTCCATTCGATTCGTGCGGTCGGGCGACGCTCAGCTCAAATCGAAGTCATTGACTGACGTCGAGGCGATAACCTTCGAATGCGATGTAATTCCGCGACGAAAGCGCCATTGACAATCGCTCTGCTCATGCGCACTTCGAAATGAATTTTCGCGCTTTTCATTTTCCGAGATGTGGAATGTCTATCTACGCAAGTCTGCTCTCTTCATTTACTTATTTATTTTCCATGAACTTATTTCATTGTTTGACAATCCACAATAATTATTAGTAGCAAATAGCACAAGATTAATTTATTAGAAATTCACTTACAGTAGTTGTAATCATTCACCCAGCCACAGATTAAACTTAAAAGATAAATAACGGATTGAATATTTTCCTAGCGCCCGGCGGCTTGCCGTAACAAAATATAGATTTTCTCCTTTATCCAGTCCTTGTTGTAGGGTGCATAGGTGTTTGTTGACTTCTGGTATACCAGGCAACTCAAATCACTGAGCTGGTCCACAAAGTCAAACAGTTGTGAGATGTCATAGGTGATGGTTGGAGTATTCGGATTTAGGCGTTTCAAATGCGCCTCGTAGATCTTACAAACGCCTTCCATGCATTCATTGACGGATTCGTAGTCGGAGTATGTCCTGGTCTGCGGATTGCTTCCGGACTGGACGAGGAGGATTGTATGTGCCTGCAAGAAACAAAATACTACTTGATGGCAGCCAAGCAAACAAAAGTCTCAAGTATTGAGCTGATTTACCAATAGAATCGACCTTACCATTTGTAATACTGTGTTAGCTTTTGCGGTATATTGAGGATTTCGTCGCGTGGTTTCTGGAGGTATCAAAGATTTCGCGTGGAAACACCAAATTCGTGGTGATAAGATGAAGGTTACAGCGCAAGTTCAACTAGGGACTTTCATATTACCAACAATGGAAAATTCATGAAATTTAAACATATAAGAGAAATTAAGATAAATTAAAATTAAAGTAATCTTATATATTTTCTAGTATTAAATTTTTTTATATCCTGATTTTATTTTCTTGATTTTTAAGAATTTGTCAGTTTTCATTTGGTAACTGTTTGTTCATCTGTCAAAACAGGTGAAACAAATGCATCAAGGGCAATTCGGGCAGTTGGTGGAGTTTGTACTTGAAGTATATTTTTAAAAGTAAAATATAAATAAAAATGAATAAATTACTTCGTTGCCATGTTATTTTAAGCTCATTAAATGTAAGTACATATTTTTTTGACTACGATACTACATCAAAAGAATCTAATATATGTTATTTTGCATTTCTAGGTTAGACTGTTTTCCTCAAAAGATATTCCCAAAAACATTCTTCAAGACACAATAACTGCTCATAATCAACCAGAGAATGGAGTTGTGTATGATAAAAAACCTTTCAAGATGACTTTAGAAGCCAATAAGAGGTACAATTGGTGTTTGTGTGGAAGGTCTAGAACTCAACCCTTTTGTGATGGAACTCATAAACATGCACAATTGAAAATTAAACAAAAGTAAGCATCAAATATTAAATCAATATTTAATATCAACATTATGTTGATATAACTTAGCATTAACATTTACTAATTGCATTCAACTTTGTTTTTGGATTTATTATTTTATTGTTAATTTTTGCATGTACTGAAGGCACTCTTATTACATTTGATGTTTGCAATAATTGGGTGATGTTTATATTTGGTATATATAAATATCTATAATTGGAAGTTGCCATTTCAGGCAGATTCTTGCTTAGGTAAGTGTTTGTTTTTGACATGAACTTATTATTTCTAGACCTATTAAGTTTGCTGTTTCTGAAACCAAAGAATACTGGATATGCAACTGTAAGCATACTGCCAATAGGCCTTTCTGTGATGGTACACATAAGCGGGAAGTTGTGCAAGAACAAACATCAGTTATAAGGCAGTAATCAAAGGAGTAAGTTGTTTTTTGTCAACAAATTATGTAGTTGGTAATAAATTGTTTAATTTATTTCACCCAACAATATCAAATAAGTCTCACATGTGTTAAATAAATTAAATATCTAACTCTTTACTAGAACTCAACACACCTGTTAAACATGCTGTTGTAAAACACACAATTGTTCCTGAAAAGAACGCTCTCACCACGTGTTGTGTAATAGGTCCAGTTTTATTGGGAATCAGTGCACTTAGTGCTGATATCATGATGCCCATTGATCCTGGATTTGCAAAACCACAGAGGGCAAATGTAGTGATCAGCTTTGTTCGTGGCTAAAATATAAAGTCAACGGTAGGATTAGGAATTATGATGCTCTTACGGTTTGCGGACAAAAGCGCCCGGCTAATCTCCAAGATATCCCCTATTCGCCCCAACCCGATATTTGTTGTTGTTGTGCTCTATATTTACATATCGGGTACTTTTGTCGCGGTTTCCAGATTGAGCAAGTTATCACTCACGCTTAAATTCGATGACTTAAACTGCTCAAACGCAGCAAACTCATTAACCATCGTCTTCAATCCGATTAACTTGCCAACCACTTGACATTCTTTCCATGGAACACCCAATAGGAAGCTGATGGGCATGAAAGCATAGCCCATGATTAGTTCGACTGTCCACACTTCATCTGGGTCTGTGAAGCCGACCAATTTACCCAACCATCCTAAGACTCCGTTGATGAAGTATACAGTGGCGATGAAGGCGATTAGATTAGCTATGATACCAAGGACGATTTTCGTTGCGTCGCAAGCACCTTGGGAAGCTGCTTCGAGAACTGAGGTGTACTCCCTGGAGATAACTGGTGTAATTTCTTCTCTGATGAATTGTAGCTTTCTTTCTACTTACGATTTAGCCATTGCAATCACCTCCTCATTCAAGCCAGTCTCCTCTTCTTCCGGTAACATCAACTTGCTGTACATCAGGCCAGCAGGAGCCGCCATTACACTTGCTGTGATCAAATGCGCTGCATTCGCTCCATACTCAATGTATGCCGCCAACACAGTTCCAGAAACCGAAGCGAAACCATTCGTCATCACAGAATGCATCTCTGATCCCGTTAAATTCTTTAGGTATGGCTTCAAGAGAAGAGGAGCTTCGCTCTGGCCAAGAAAAATGTTTCCAGCTGCATTAACACTTTCGCAGATAGTGGTGCCCATCACAGCACGCAGAAGCAGGCCAAGATTAAGGATGATTTTTTGCATGATTCCTACGTGATACAGGATATTAATCATGAAACCAAGAAAATAAATTGTTGATATTGCCTAGAAACCGAAAGAAGACATTTTCAACGATTCATTAGATACCAGACTCTTTAGGTACTTTAAAAGCGAATATTCTGTATTCGTCAACTAGTTGAGGACCATAGACAAATTTAGAGCCTTCCACGGCGTAGTTGAGAAAGACAGTGACTTTGTCACCGGCACATTGGAATATTTGGCGACCAGTTGTCCAGCGTAAGGTGAAGAGACCGAAGAGAAATTGAAGAACGAATCCACAGAATATCGTACGCCAATTGATCTAAAACATGTTAAATATTTCAATAAAGTCTCATTTGTTTTTGTGTTATTGGCAACGGATTGCCACTCACTTTAGATCGGTTTGAACTGAATGTAAATCCTAACACCATAAAGAAAACGAATCCACCGGCTGATATCAAACGTTCTGGTTCCCCAAGGGTGTCGTAGATAATGTATCCTACTATTGCGGCCATAATGAGCAGGCATAGTCCCCATTTTATTAATCTACAATGAAAGGTTTGTATCAGAGTTTACATTCAATTACCAGCACGGAGATTTGAAAAAGACGCGGAATTCGGACGGGGGCTGGAATGTAAATAATTATAAACTGACTTGTGCAATACTCACCTCTTTCCAAGCAAACATCTCGTCCATTTTGATAATGGGTTTACAAATTGGGAGTAAAATGGTCCTTTCAGCCATGTACACCATACGTAGTTGTAGAAATATGCAAAACTTATCGAAAAGTACAGCAAACAGAGGAATCCAAAGCCATTACACCATGTATGAGGAAAATAGCCTGATAAAACGAAAATCAACACCGAATTGATATAAAAATCATCAAATAAAAGGCTCAAAATGGTAATCACCTTCATGTTTAGAGTAATAAATTGCAGCCCAAATAAAATATGCCGTAACTGCCACTAGAAATCCGAGTGATTTTAACACCGCGAGCAGTTTATTATTCTGAATCATTGTCTCTTAATTTCGCACTGTTTTCCTTTTCTGGTTACACTGTATAATCACTTTAAACTCATTGATGTTAGATCACAGATGGAATAATGTATTTCACAAGGTTTGAACTTGTAATGATTCAACAGTATGATCATAATTCCAACTGCGGTGAACATATAAAAATTGTTATGAACATTTATAAATAATGTGTGTGATTAAGTTTGAACAGTTTCAGAATCTCACAGGTGTAATTACAGATTAGCTATAGTTAAAGATAATTGTTTCAAAGTTCTATTGATTACTGACTATTTACTATTGCCACTACGATCGTTGAATACTTTATTAAAATGACAATGCAATTTCCTTTTACCGTGCTTAATTTGAATGGAATGGAATTGACATATTACACAAGAGCAAAGGGAATTCACTCTTATCTTTACAATAATCTTATCAGATTGTCACGATAATCTTATGAATGTTGTTCACAAGTAGGCGCGATTTGGTTGGTAGATTGCAATACTTCAATGGAACGCTTTGGTTTACGACTGTTGCGTTTTGAATGAAACTTGTTTTTGAACTACTAATGTCAATGAAAAGAACTGGGACTATCACATGCTTTTGCTTTAATGTTTAGATTAAAGTAAAAACATTGGTGAACAAGTTGTTGCCAAGTTTTAATCACATTTTCATGCACTGTAAGCAGTAAAAACAAATGACGTGCGATGATTTAGAAATTTCAGTGATAAACTACGAATAATTACAGGTATAGGACAGGTTGTGCCGTAATATTATGCACGGAGGATTGGGCAATAGCATAGCAATATTAAAACGCTGATAAGATTGAGTTTAAAAATGTGTATATAACGTAGGCAACTTCACCTACACTACTGTTTTCACTAGTCGAAAGAAAGAAATCAAAGTCGAGAAAATATATTATTTATTTATATACACAATATATACAAAGCAAACACATTTAAGTTACTTACAATACTTAGCCTACTATAAATACACCATAAATAAGTCAATTTGGTCCATTTCATGGTCGAGTTGTCACTCGTTTTGCTCCTAAACTAATCGAAAAAACAATCATTTCTCACGCCGTTGTGAGTGTTTGCAGTTGTTGCTTTGCTTTCGCATCCACACGTTTAATTAATTGTCTCAATTCGTTCAAGTCGGTGATGACAGTCCCATCTATCACAGGCGGTCGCGGGCGCGAAGAGTGAAGTTGTGTATGGCGCGCAGTATGGCGGCAACGAGTTGATGATTGCAGGGGTGAAGATGGGTCTGAGGAGAGGTCCTCATCCGGGGGTGCTTGGATAGTTTTGATATCTAACTTGGGCTGCACTGGCTTGCGAATAAAGTCGGCTGCGTTCGGAATTCTTCCAAGATTTGCGTGAGCTTCCTCGAAGACGGTTGGTAATGGCTGGGGAGTCGCTGGAAGAGGATTCAATTGGCTCTTACACATGTCTAAGGTGTTGTTTGAATAATTGTTTAAATAATAGTCAATTAAATTCTTTAACAATTAGTCCATCCAGAGTTTTCATTTGTCCAAATGAATCTCTTGAACTAAGCAATTCAAACAAGGCAACAGAATTTATTTAAACAGTGCAATCAAGCTATTTTCATATTCTTTTTATTTCATATTCTTCTCTCAATTAATTAAAAACTGTTAACTTTCAAGCATGTTAACTTTTCTATTCCTGCACTCGGCAAATCACGAAAGTCCATTAGTAATTAATAGTGTTAATGCAAACTCACGCATGCCAACCGTGCACGTGGGTCCCTTAAAGAAGTCCGCAGCCTTGATAACGGTCCCGAATTGATCTTCGATCTGTACCATGACCCCAAAGAGTTTCCCTCTGTTGAGTTCTCTTACGCCTTGGACCACATTCAAGTTGACATACGGCATGGAATCGGCCATAATTCTGGAATCACCGATTTTTCTCTTTTCTGAAGTGAAGAAAATGTGAGATTATTAATGCCCAAATAGGGTGCTAGTGTTTATTTCACATACGTTTATGTTTCTTCTGTCCTTTCACGTTGTAATAGAGCGTGACGCGGTAAAGCTTTTCATTTTCAATGGTCACGCCAGGAAGACAGGGCATCATGTCTCCACTGTCAAACGATGCAGTTTGATTGATTGGGGACTTTCTGTAAAGACGTAGATAGGCTGAGGCGATCGTATCTTCAAGTTGGGAGAGGGTAAAGTAGAGTTTCATCAAGTCATCGTTTTCTTCGGTGCTTTTGGGTTGGTCACCTAGCGGAACATGATGCTTTAATGTTAGGTACAGCAGAAACTAGCGATGATTTAATAATAAAGTGAGTGGAAAATGATTAACTTACAACTGGCGTAGAAAGAACGATCTCTTTCGCCATAACTTCTACTTCCATTTCCTTTCGCGATGAACGACATGACGTTCTGCTTGATATGATTGGTCATTGCTAGTTTATCCCTAAAATAAGAATATTGAAATGTCAATAAAGAAAACGCCAGAAACCATTGCGTTCTATTGCTACTTGGAATCAACAATTGAGATATTCAAATCAGTCATATTTTCTTTTGTTTCCAATTATTTCCTTTATTACTATTACAATAATAGCAGCATTGTATTGTACGATATACATTATGTGAAAGCCATTTAAATTCTCTCTCCTGTATTCTCCTCTATTCTCATTTAGTGTACATTTCGTGTTGTCACTTCAATTCAATGAATCAATTGAAAGAGGAGCGCGTGGAGGCAGCCGCCATCCGGAAGTGATGTGAAGGCCGCCATTGCATAACTAGTGGCGGCGGCACGCACACTCATCGAGACGGCGCGACAGCCGGTAATCGCATCAAATGCTCTTCCTAGACGCATTTAAATCTCTCAAATGTTTAATCATGTGAACTGCGCAAGAAGCGCGCACAATGGCGCAATGGCAAGGTTGTCAATTGAACTTGAGCAAAGTGGCCATTGCATCTCAGTGAAATCTAAGCTCGGATCTATGAGCACATCATGCATACGTAGTCATCATACATATGCATAGGTCAATACACTGTCTAGACAAGAGAGGAGCGCGTCTAGTCAACGCTCGGAATGCCTGCCAGCCAGCGACGAGGCCGACGCTCGTGCTGGAGGCATTCAACTAGACTTGGTGCTAGACAGCGTGACCGAGGTGGCGTAAGTAGAGGTGAGAAAGAGGTGCAAATGAGGCGGAGAAGGTCACGACGAAATTTTCAGCCAATTTGTGTTTGTAATTGATTTTCTCGCAATTTTCTACATCAACCCAAAAGCGCCTTTGTCTACAATGTGTCCGCATGCAAAAAGGGGGTCAGGTAGACGAAAAAAAAGCCGCCGCCGAGGCGTGTGCGAAGTCGTCTAGGAGCGCGAGACTTGTTTGCATTTCACGCCCGTGCTGTCTGGACCGGCGGCTTTTTTATACAAATGATACTGATCTACACATTCGACATGTTCTACGGTTCGCTCGCTTGTAGAGTGCAATTCGACTAAGTGCCCAAATTAGAGGGCAGCCAAGAGATATGGTCGTTCATTCATATCGGTTTAGAAGTTATGCGTAAAAGTGTAAGAAGTTGCATAACTTTACTCACTTTCGGAAAAAAGTTAACGCACATTAAAATAGGGATAAACTAATTAAAAGGTCAATACTATCTATGCTACTATGTATCATATGAAAGATTGTTTTATCTACTACCTATTGCTTTCTATATTATTCACCTATCTTCATTAGTTTAGCCCACCACAAATTGCACTAACCCATTTCTAAAATAGACAACTATCCAAAAATATCCACTGCGTTACTCACATATTCAGCTGCCAAAAGCTGCCAAAATTCATGCAATCAACTCAATAAAACAACAACAAACTCAAACGAAACAACAATCTACAACGTTTAAACACACAATCATGCTTTGAATACCTGTCTTCGGGTGATTGGTAATCCCTTAAAACAATAGAAACAATTAATTCACTTCAGACATCAATTCTGTGCTCAAGGCTCAAGGAAGATGTTCAAATTTATAAGTTGAATAACAATTAAACTAATCAGTCAATTACAATAAATTGAATGGTAAAGGGAGTAATTTCTATTAAGTACCAAGCTTTCTGTGCAATCACTTTAAATTTAGTTGTAGACGCGTATAAAATTAAGAATTTCTTTGTATATTTATAACTACTTACTGTTCACGTTTCCTTAGCAAAAGCTCCTGCTGAGTGACCGCCCCATGCGGTTGATCCGATTGCATCTCTTCGCTATCATCCGGAAATTCTGGCTTCGGATGATTTTTATGGTGTTTCACTTTGTGTTGACCATGTACACTGTGTCCAGCATGCCTATGGCGATTGCCACCCCCATAATGAATCTCATGCTGGTCGTTGAAGTCAACAATGCGTTCTGCAATCCGCTTCACATACGTTTCCAAATTGTCGTCATAAAACCGCTCGGCTGACGCCGTCATCTCCTGCTGCTCTGCCTCTGCCTCCGAGATAATTCCAGGTGTAGGCAGGGCGTTAAGGAAAACTATGCACGTATGCAATGTAATAGAAAATGTCAGCAACATGATTGATCAGCGTTTTGCTCTGCAGTTGCAAAGAACTACCGGTTTCGGTTGTTCTTTCAGGGATTTCTCTTCTGCGTTGATTGTTTAACAATGTTTTAAGTGGTTTTAACAGGTAATCACAGTAGTCACATGAAATTGTTGACAATCAATTGGTAATAGGCATCAATTGTGATGAGTTTTCTTTAGTTTAAAAGTTCTTGAGAGTTTTTTGTTTCTTTCACTTGTTTTAGCAATTTTCAACCCGATTTAAACACTTGCGCCTTTGGCAATGCGAACTTCTTCACCGGCACTTGTTGGCTATCGAAAGGTATGTATTCTGATGTGCGAGCGGCGGTTTCTTGCGACGAAATGAATGATGAAACTGCCGCACGCAGGGATTTAAAGCGAACGCGCGCCGCAATTCGGCGCTGGCGACGCTCATCAACACGATTTGAACACCCACACAACCAGTGCCAGCAGGAGCATTCCACTTAAACACCTCAATGTGCCTTCCACACATTGATCCTGATTTTGCTGGACGAGACGAGAACTTATTGTTGCTAATTAAGGTAGTAATTTGAAGACGAGATATGGCACATTGTTGTTGCGGCATGCGTCAGGTATATTGTTTATTGTTGGAAGACAATTTGTGATTGAATATAAGGTGACTTTGGACTGACAGTTGAGTTTAAATTGTTGATAACTTTGTACAGTTGCTAGTTGAGTAGATCAATCGCAAAGGAAATTTAATGAACTTATCAAAGGTGTATAACACTACACCCGAAAATGATTAGGCCTATTAGTAATTGAGCATTTTCCTGATTTGTGCATTATTATTATTATATTTGCAAGCAAAAGTTACGACGTTTTGCAGTCGATGAGTAAATCATTTTTGGCTTTTTGTGGACAGAACATCCATAAAGAAGAATACTACTAATTCAGACCAGCACACTGTCTGGGCGAAGAATTCTAGGGATTCCAATTAGATTGAATCATAAACGCTACAAGAAGTCTTGAAATTCAGTGTAGAACGTAATAACTTACGATTAATTTACTATTATTTACTTTAGGTGTTTCTCTTGATGAAACTGGTAAAATTAACGAGATGTATGTGAAGTTGCATATATTATATTTGAAAATGTGAGCATCTGATGATAATCATTTTGCCGTGATAATGTGCAATTTTCTTTGTTGATAGTCATGCACGTGATTTATTCCATTCACTGAACTTGCTCTCAGCTGCGAAGACTAAACACCAAGCATGCAATTGATGCAAATACAATTTGTTTTGACATTGCACATGCATAATATTTGTTGTTATGTCTGCTTGTGGCTCGAATTCGGTCAAATTCGAGCGCTTTTTGGCACGTACACGAGGTGCACTTGCTAAAAATACTCCAACGGCTTCGTGGATGAATAAAATGCATCACGCGCTGAAATTTCCATGAAAACTGCTTCCGATCAACGTCAGTTTCAAGTATAAACGAGCAATATGCACATAAGAACGTAAAACTAAAAATAATCCGCATATTATAATGGATAAACATTAATAGTTGAGCGTGTTTTCGACGCATTCCTGTGAGTTGACTTGCGCAAAATTGAGTTCTAAGCAGAAAATCTGTTTACTCCGTTGGTGAACTTTCTTGAACTTTTTAGGCTGGGCATTAAGTGATTGAAAGCAAAACGGGTCATTCATTGATGGTCATTGGCACATGCCGTTTGGGATTGGCAAGGTGCGAGTGTTGATGAGGTGGTGATTTGAGTAGAAAACGGAAACCGTGCTCATTCGACACCGGTGTTACTTGAGCTGATGCGTAAAATGCGTCGGAAGCGTCGCCGAACGCGCCGCAATCAGTGGCATCTGTGTAATTCAACACTTGACGATGGACGGATTTTGTGGGCAGGGTCAATGCACAAGTTCATGCACGAGAGACTTGATTAACATCGAGTTTAATTAGGCATTTCAATCGATTTCACTTTGAATATGGAGAACTGTAGGCAACTTACGAAACTTTCAATTAACTCATCTTACTTTGCAATTAAACAGCAGATTCACAGAGATCAGGTAAATAACTGCGGAATTGGTATTTTTATTTCAATGACGTAATTATTTATGCTCATTTGAATTACTAGATTCACTATAGGCAACTTTTAACGCATCCAGTGTGTAAATAGTGAGTCATTTTTTTTAACTCTACATTATTAACATTTAACAGCTTAATTTTGATCATCAAACAAAGTTCTTGACATTCTCCTTTCTATTTCAATCATAAAAGTCTCTGCTTCCATATTTCCTGCATGAAATCAGATAAACACCATTTGAAAACAATTAGCTGTCCCATTTCTTGAATTCCATGCCATCTGGAGCCTTGCAGTCCACTTTCTTCGCCGCTATTTCTTTCCAATTGGTGCTCAAAACAGTCCCACCTGATTCCATCTGCAAAACAATCAAAAACTCTCATAAAACCAACAAATACTTATTATTAACACATTAAATTTTATCTTCGAATGTGGACATACAAAGCTTTTATTCATAGCTTTCTTGACTTCATCACTTCCTTCACCATAAATCTTCTGGAAAAGCTTATTGAGACCATCTTCACCTTCTGGCTTCTCTTTGGCTTCCTCATCTTTGATTTCCTTCTCAATAGCAGACCAATCTGTGCCCTTATTGGTGGGATAAGCTGGTGGTTTGTCAAGATGTTCATTTGCTGAAGAACCATGTCAACAGTAATTAATATGAAGTAGTATGTTAATGAATAGAAATAAAGATGTATTACTTTGGGTAATTGGTTTAGAGAGTGATTCAGCATCAATTCCTTCAAGTTGCTCCCATCTGAAGCCATCCAACTTTTGAAGCTTAACTTCAACCTGTAAACCACATGAATAGTTAACTTCTATGTGCATTTCTAAGAAATCAAACATTCAATGATAGAAATAAACAGTTTTTCTTACCTTTGTAGACATTATTTTGTATCCACTTGCCTCTGGGACAATTTGTCTTAAAAGATTGAAATTCACTTCTTTTTCATCAAAATCAGGAAACTTAATCTTAACATTCAAGCTTCTCTCTTTAATGTCCACTGTAAGATAGTCTTGTTGGACATTTTTAACTAAGATTGTGACCACCACAGAAGATTCAGTTTGGTACCAATCAGTTCGTAGTGTCCCCATGGGACTAGACTAAGAAAAAGAACAATACTAGAATCAAATACCTAACAAAAATTGAAATATCTCACAAAGAAATGATTTGATATAATAGAATTGAGTAGGAATATGTTGTGCTTACCATTTTTATGTGATCTTCTGAGCTTTTTGCTCTTTGTAATCACTTGTGATGACTTGAATATAAATCAACAAGATGTTTTATTTCTAACGATTTCCAAATAATTCTACTTATCAGTATATTTTAATTTTGATATAATTAAATGCGTGTTCGATGTTTTAAAGACTTATGATTGTGTTTTTCCGAAATTTTGCGATTTCTCGGCACTTCGTCTATTTTTTGCGAAGCTGTCGAATTGTTAACCTGGAAACTGTCGAATCGCAACGAAGACATCGCCGAAGGAAAACGAACGGGAAACCCAACAAAAGTCAAAAAGAAAAGCGCGGCCTCGCGTCACCGACGCGCCTCGCATTATTTTCGAGCTTTCCGCGCTTTCCCTGCATAACGTGGAGCCTTCCATCCTAAATTCGTTGTCTATCAACTCTGGAAATCGAACAAAACTTATGGGAACTATGAGCTGCTAGATATGTGGATGAAATAAAGTGTTTGAGGTATGTGACTTACTTTTCGTCTTTCGTATGTTGGAATTTCGCAATCATTACAATATGATTTTCGGATAATGTTTCAAGTATTACTTATTTACTTGACTAAGAACATTAATAAGTTAAGCAGTGCAATATACTTGAGTTTGTTTGGTATGATATACCTGTTGACATGTCAGTGAATTAAAATTGGAATTTCTCGGATTATTCACCAAAAATCTATCCTAATGGAATGCATAGAATGAAATAGGCCCAAGCTGATTTTGTTTAATTAGTAGCTATTTACATTAGGCTAATTTTATAATGATTTACATCAATAAGTACGATTAAAGTTTGATAGGTTAGGTTAGCTTAAAATTAGGTCCATAAGATAAACTAATTTATTAAAAAAAAATAAGGTATGTAAGTAGTTCTATTTCAACTAGAATATTACATCTTAACATATTCAAAATTAAAATTAGTTGTACTTAATTTTTTAACTATATTATTGATCATTTTCACATTGGTTGACTTCGACAGTACAAACAGAAGAAAAGTGAACAAAAAAGATGTCTAACTTTGATAATCTCTCTGATGACCAACTAAGAACCAAACTCATTGAATATGGCTTTCCTCCAATGCCAATTACAAGCACAACAAGGAACCTAATGCTGAAAAAGTTGAAACTTTTACATGACAACAAAAAGAAACAGAATGCACAAGATAGAAGGTAAATATCATTTTATTTCATGTATAAGATGTCTTTCTTTCTGATGGATTGCTTTAGTTTGTTGGGGGTTAACTTTTTGTGTGTTTTAAGATCATTGGTAAAATATTCAAGTGATGATGATAGTGAAACTGAGAGAAAAACAAAACCACGTCGTGTAACAGTAGCACCCGTTGTCACCACCAAACCAAAAGTCTCCAAAATACCAACCGCTGCCCCCATGCAACAAACAAATGGGAAACACAATAAGAACGAACATACAGAGCCTAAGAAAGAGCGGAAAAGTCGAGTGGTAGTCGAAGTTAGGCATTTATCACCTGATACAAGTTCAGATACAGAGCCTGACTTACAACCACAGACTAGAAAGACTGCTAGAAGTAGTAAAGAAGTGAAGCAAGGTAAAAGTGCATATTATGAACAAGATGATGTTGAAGATGAGGAAGATAATTCTTTAGGTAAGTCTCCAATGACATGGCTCTTAGTCTCCACTGTGTCAGTATGATTTGTTTTCCATACTACAGGGATGTCCTTCTCTTCTTTCGTCGCAAACTCCGACACCACTTCGAATACACCCGACTCCGCTTTGTCAGCTGATTCTCCACCAAAACTCTTTACAACAGCTCCAAAAATACACACACCATCAGTGCAACGTCCTCAGCCAGTTCTCCCTCGTCACACGTCGTACTCATCTCAGAATACCTACGATGCTTTTGTCAATCCTGCCGATGGAGCTAAGAAGACATCTACACCAGTAGATGATGAATTACGACATCGACGCAATCGTGATAGGCATACAACTGGGACAAGACCGTTTTCGTACGGGTATCTTGGAGGAGAGCAAGAGCTAACGAGGGATGATGATTTCCAGCTTGGTGATACGCCATATTTGCAGAATTTCAGCAAGAGAATATCTACTTTGACACAGCAGAACAACAGAGAGTTGGATCGTGGGAGCTCGCAGAGGAATCAGAGGGCGGTGGAAAGGAAGGAGGTGTGCAGAGTGCTCAGCGGTAAAGATATCGGATATTTTACAAGGTTCGTTATATAAATTAACTTATTTACTTAGTTGCGCATGTCCAGTTTGAATTCCTCACTCGGTTTTCAACGAATTACTTTGTGTTTTTACCCATTTTGTGGTATGGTTGTTCAAAGTTTTTACCACCAATGAGTTTTGAAGAGTTACAGCTGAATGTAGGCAACACCAACTTTTTCACAACTTTCTTTTGGTGGTCTCAATTTATATTATTATGGCGGTACTATTGTGTTTTCTGCAGGTTAAAGCAAAATGTTAGAAAGTGCCTTCGTTTTGAGTCCACACGTCGTTTTATCTCCAACTCGATTGCCCGTAGCTTTTGCAACTCACAAAAAGGCGACGAAAACAAGGGAAACTTTATATCCTTGGCATTGGTCACTGGAGTAACAGCATTCTTTATCATCCTTCTTGCATTATACTACGGAATGCATCTTGGGAGTAATACTAATGAAATAACCGGTAAGAAATAAAGATCTACTCTCGTTTAAAATTAAACAATACATACTTAGTTACATGTTTTACAGGATTAAACATCCCATTTTGCACATCCTCAATCACAAAAGACTGCCTCACTGAAGATGAAGCCAGAGGCGGCATTG
The DNA here is from genome assembly GCA_027575565.1 of Diploeciton nevermanni. Lineage (NCBI taxonomy): Eukaryota > Metazoa > Arthropoda > Insecta > Coleoptera > Staphylinidae > Diploeciton > Diploeciton nevermanni. The sequence continues at coordinate 6,586,426 of JAODIE010000006.1, forward strand.
ACCTCTACAAAATTTTCAAGCCCAAGTTAATTGAGCTTGCAATCAATCATCACTGTGGTCCAACATCTACAGGTCAGCAGAAGACCTACATGACTGATGCAGATATAGTTAAATTCATTAAAGAAAACTACAAGATACAAGACACTGCTGCTATCAGAGAAGACATTGATAGTTTTGTGCTGATTGCACATCATAATCAATTTACTGGAGTGTCAGTGTTGAAAGTTGATGAGGGTAGTGATGAGTATTTGATTTGCGATGATGTTAAGCAATCGGTGAGTGTATCTAGTGTTTTCACATTTCGTAACGAATGTGCATTGTTTCTTTGTTTTTCGATGTAGAATCAAGAACTTGAAGATGGGCGATACTCCCGGGCTTTTGCAGTCCTATCTCCAACACTTCCTTGGCGTTGTTATTTCTGGAAGAAAGTCACTGCATTATTCAACGTTGTTACTGTAATTTTAATCGTTGCTGGTGCCCTACACATTGGCCACTTTATCTACAGGAAGTTAAAGTACAACAAGTACAAGAAAAAGGAAAAAGTTATGATGCTAGTGGAAAAAGTGCTGGAAATTATGCAGACGCAATCTTCAGAGGATCAATACCTTGTGATTAATCATGTTAGAGACATGATAATCCCCATTGATGCTAGGCAAAGTATGCTTGCAACCACATTCTATTCCACTCCACTTCCTTACTTTTCAATTGTTTTTCCTCAGTCTCCTGATTCTCCTCCCATCTTCAAGTCACGTCAATGCATGCTGTACGGTGGTTTACCGATACAATACAATCTATTACCTCCTCAACCCTGTGGAGTAGTGGTATGCAAAGTGTCTTGCTATATTTAAATATTCTCGTCTCTCTTCCCCGTAGAATTGGACACTCCGTGGCAGAAAGCCGTCGCTTTCATCAACACCAACGAGTCTCGCATCCGCACTGAAATCCAGGATGTCCGTGGCGAGTCCTACGAGGTGTGGCGTTGGATTGGAGGTCAAAACGTCTCCTTAAATTGCAGCACCACCTCTCCGAGCAAGTGCTGGCAGGGACAGGCATTTGAACTACAGAATCTTCCCTGTTCGCCGACACCCTGCCTAAAGATCCGTGGTATGATTGACGATGCCGAGGTGAATTGCAATAGCGCCAGTATCCGCGAAGCAATCTTGAGCAAATGCGCGCAAAGCCGCGTCTTGCACATCGCCGTGGATGTCAATACGAAATGCGTTTATCTCAAGTGTGCAGATACTAATGATGCGGGCATTGCGTATCGCAGTCTGCATGGTAACTGGTTCGCTGGGCATCTTGTGACGGTGAAGTATTTACGCCTGGAGAGGTATATGCAGCGGTTTCCCGATAGTCCACAGTCAGGTCCACCATTTTTGAAATGTTAAACTTGATTTAAAACAATTTCGTTGCTTTTCTTTTATTACAAAAGGTGTGTAGTTCTGATTGGGGACGTATTTGATTGACATTGACTTATTGTTACTGATATTTGAAATGGTGTCGTGAAATTTGATTTGGTAAGAGGTTATTCTTATTGGGTTTAATTTCGCATTGGCAGCAATCAATTGTTTAATAGCATTTTTTAAAAATCAACAGGTTAAATTTCATGAATTAAACTATTTTAGTCCTTCTTGAAATGTCAACGTTTTGTTACTTTGTAGCTCATCTTGCATTTCCAACGTTAACTTTTTGTACTTATCTGCCAGTTCTTTGTTCTTTTCAACACCTAAAACAACACAAAATCAAGTGTAAATCGCGCTGTTACTTATCGTTGCATATTTGTGCACTTGCCTTCACCTTTGGCGTACATCTGGCTCAAATTGGCGCAGCTATACATATTTCCTAAATGACAACCTTCCTTTGCGTAGTTATAAGCCATCCTCATATCTGGTTTGATTAATAACTCTCCCTTCTTCTGGCTTTTTGGGTTTCTCACACCCTGAATGTACATCCCTGAGAGGTAGTAACACGCATTTGCGTGTTTTGCTTCACACGACTTTTGAAACAGATCCATACCCTAAATGTTCAATCAACAGTGAGGAAGAAAGCGCAATGATTTATTGAAAACGGTAATTACTTTGGGTATGTCCATGGGAACACCCTCAGACTCATTGTTTGTAATTAAAGCTAGTCCTTGATTGAAGCAAGCTTCAGGCTCTCCCTCTTCACAAGCAATGGACATATATTTGTAGCCTGTTTTGAAGTCTTCTTTAATGCCTCCTTTGCCCATGAGGCAGTAGCTTGCATATTTGTAGCAGGATTTGGCGTATCTATAGTCATCACAGGTGTTCTTGTACAGTTTGCCAGCCTTTTCAAAGTCTTTTTTGATTGCTTCCAGGAAGTCGCCCAGTAAATGACACACTGGAACAGGTTTAATATAGTTGAATTAATGAAAAATTATTTAAAAAAAAATTGTCACATGAGAGGGATGATTATGAGTTTTACCATTACCTTCTGGTTTCTTTTCACTGTAGCATCCGAACCTGTATTCAATTCCTAAGTTGTTGATGTAGTCTTTGACTTCTCCTTCGGATTTAAAGTCGAAAGCCATTATCACAAAGTTTAGTTGATCTTAAGTATTTACAAATTTTACATACAAAGTTAGATTTATTATTGATGACGAAAGAGAATCAAGAGAATTGTTCAAGAGGTTTAAGGTGATGTTGGATGTCGCTGGTCGTTGTCAAAATAGTGAGGTTAATTAGTTTTGATTCGACTTGACTCATTAATGAACGGCGAAATAGAACAATACTAGTTGTGAATATAAACATTTAGGTAAGTGTTTCTCAGTTATAGTTAGAAATACTTAAACATTTTTAACTGGTAAAAGATTCATATTAATGCTTCCACTCAATTAGCACCTAAACATGAATTAAACTAAATTGTTTTAAGGGATAATAATTAGTATTTAACTATATTGTATAGTTACAAATACAATATTGGGTAACTATGTGGCTTTGGATGAACTCGCTGCTTTTTCTGCTTTAAACGCTTCAATTGTCTCTGAAAGAATAGCAAACTGATTTTCCACATTTACATTCATTTTTCGGTAATTTACCGCAAATATAGCCCACTTGACTGGGATTCTTTTCAATTGTCTCTTTTACAGTCTCATCAAACTGTTTCAAATCCCCGAGAAACCAATAACATCTGGCGAGGAAAATAAAACTCTTCAAACAATTCTCATTCAATCTTAAAGCAAATTTCAAGTCGCCAACAGCCTCCAAATATCTTCCCAGTTTGATTTGCGTTAATGCTCTATTGTTGTACAGAAGTGGACTGTCTTTAATTTGTTCAATTGCCTTAAAAACACCAGTTTATTTACATAGACTTATCGGGGTCGTGGGAATTAGTTACTACAACAATGTGTGTTAATTTACCTTTGTATATAAACACAACGCTTTTTCAAACTCTCCTCTTCGAAATGCATTTGTTGCTTGCTTTTTGAACGTCTCCATCTTTTCTGTTCTTATCAGTTTGTCCTTGAATCGCATATTGGCGTCTCTTGACATCTCATTCATGAATGCCTCTTGGTCCATGATCTCCTGCTGGCCATCTTTACCTTTAACTCTTTCTTTTTCATGCAGAGCCTTCTTGTTTAACACTGTCCTGTTGGATGTGACTGTGAGTGATAGATTGTTTTCGATGATTTCTTCTTTTTGGCAGTTTGGAAAGTTCAGAAGGACGTCTGCTTCAGCCAGACCAATGTTTTGTTGGGTGCTGTCGGAGGAAGCTAGTTTATGAACGATGTTAGAGACTTGAGTGACTCGATGCATAAAATTGTTAAATTCTTCGTTGACGGATTCGAGGTCTGAATTTGTTTGTAGTTTAAAAGTTGACTTGCTGAGATCGGACATGTTTGTTCGCCTTTGTCAAGATGGGGGTTTTAACGACGGTTTCGATGATTAGTAGGGTCTGTAAGCTAAAACGGTTTTGACATATTGATAAAACATGGACGGGTTGATTAGTTGCCAAGTAACGCCATGAAATTTCTGATACAAACCTATATTAGCCATTAAAAAATGCCACCAAGTTTGGGTCAAAATTCGGGAAATTGTGCAAATTGGGGCGTATATGTCCAAAGGGGCGGAGCTTAGGCTGCGGCTGACGTCACGACCACGTGCTCCTGTCAGATTTCCGTGTCTTTTCCGATCATCTCAGTAGTTTATTGAATATGATAACACCATGTAAAGAAGTATAAACCCGAAATAAAATTTGTTCGTCATTGTACATTGTATTTCATGAAAATAGTTCACTTACTCGTAGTTTTTATGCTGCACATAGCTTAACATCATTTTACATAGTTTTCATCAAATACAGGTGAAAAAAGTGTCAATTATTTTTGATCATCCTAAATCATAATATAACAATGACAGCCCACTAACGTCTTATAATAAAACTATAATCTTTAACTAAAATAAGACACTGGCTTCGAGAACTTTCAATGCAATTGAAAGGCAATAGAACATGAATTTCTACCAACAACAATTGCTATTAATTAACTTTACATTATAAACAATTATCACGCCAAGAGAACGTGATCTAATTGGAATGGAAAAAATGCCCAAACATTAACCTAACCTGTCTTATCGACTACGCTGAATTCTATCAAGCTCACTCGTAGTTGATCTTATCGCGGAGATCCGTGTTTCTTAACTGCGTACACAAAATAGCAAACAATATCAACTTATTATTGAGTAATTACAATCAATTTGCTAGAGTAATCACGGTGGAATGTTTACAGCTCAAATCTAGTTGTTTCCAATGAAAGAATTTCATTAGCAACAAGTTTTGACATTAGCTTAGAGTAATAGCAAAAAGTCTCTCCTTCGCTTACTAAATTAATATCCTATCATTATACTGGCCTTAATTCAACTGGCTACATACAATATTATTTCCCTATTCGTTATACAATCTACTAATTCGACACGAATTCACTTAGCTATATTCGTCTACTGTTATAAATTAAACAAATTCAAGTTAACAATAACAATAAATTCTTAAAAATGAATAAAATACATAGAAATAACTCGAGTATGTGATAAATAATCAAACAAAATGTAATGTAATGCATTAATAAATCACTGGTGTTCGGTGTTAATTTGCTTAATTTCTCAAATCGCTTCCTGATTTATTCTTGCATTTTGTACGATTTTGTTGTTTTTCATAAAATCAAAAGCAAACAAAACGCCTATTTACCTAGTTGTGGTGTAAAGAAATGTCTCCATAAAATCTATAATCGCTAACAATTGTAAATAATAAATCTACATCCATAATTTATTTAAAACGACTCATTTAGTTATTTATTTACTGGCGCTTGTTTCCGCTCGATCGTAGCGATTGTTCTTCCGCATTGTGTGTTGCATACGTTCCACACTATTTGTGATTTAAGTGATTGATTTAAGATTGTTTAAAGTATAGTTTGACTAATATTAACTGGCCGGGATATGAATATCAACAATTTTACATACTTAATTAACACTAATTTATGTTTTTAACTTGTTTTGCTTGGAAAAATTTATTCTTGTAGGGCAAGATATTTTTGTTGCTGATCTCAAGGGTTGGTCACGCTGTCACAGATTGAGTGGCACGGCGTCACCGCATCCATCTTGATTTCCTGTGCGCTTCGCGTGAGATATTTTATCTAATTCGTTCATTTCTGTGTGTCAATTACTTAGGAGCCCTCTGTTAATGTCGCTTCATATGCAGAGACAAATGATCTGATCTGCTGAAGGAGCGCTGGCAAAGATGACACGAGAATGGTTTTTGCCCGGTGTGCTTCCGATAATGCCGGGTGAGTTCATCACTTCGAGCGAATTTCCATGTGCAGCCGTCCCATGAACACTGGTATGGTTTCTCACCTATAAAAAGAACAGCACAGCAATAGAACAACACCATATGGCAATTCATCTGCAGTTTATGAAGTATGTACTCTTTGTGTTTATCTCAACTCCTTCTCTTAGTATCCTTACCTGTGTGAGTCCTTTTATGGGCCTTTAAATGAGAACTTTTTGTGTAGACCTTAAAGCACCCAATCACGTCACATCGATGGACCTTCCTCTTCCTTGATGTGGTCACCTCCTCTTTACTTCGAAGCTCAACACTAGCAATTCTTGCTAATCTATCTTCTTTTGTGCTTTCTTCCTTTATTCTTATGTCTGTTATTGATCCGATGTTATTATTGTTGACACCTCCATTGATTCCTTCTGTTTTTAGATTTGATGTGCTCATTGTACTTATGCTCTTGATGGTACTGCCAATAGTAGTTTTTCCTGGTGAACCTGTAGTTCCATTTAAGGCTGTTGAAGCACCAGGTGCAGCAGAAGTTGAAGAGGCGGTTTCGAGGCGTTGTTTTTTGTACATCGGCAGCGAGGATAGCAGCGCTGGTGGGTCGTGCAGACGGTGGAGTGCACCTGGGATGGAGAGGAATGGTGAGGTGGTAAAACGAAGGGCGGCGGCGGCGACAGCCACTGCCGCTGATGATGGTGAAGGTAAGGAAGGTTGGGCCCAGGTACGTGGGGATAAATTATCTGCAATGATAAGAAAAAGTTGGTAATCTATTGCGCGTTGTATGGGTGTATATTATTTTCCACAGTCTTCGAATAATGGTTTATTATTGCACATTTTGAAAGCAATATGGAAAACGGAACAAATTGAAAATGCATCAGAAGAATTGGTGTAAGTATGTTATTTGTTTATTTTTGAAGCGTACTGCAAACAACTACTAGGGTTATTAGCAGTTATTGAGACGGAATATACTCTGTAAGAGTATATATACATTCAATATACTCTCATCAGGATTCAAACCCACGTCACCAGAATATACACCTTGTTATCACTGCTACAGTCAGACAGTTGAAGAACGGAGCGGGTCTGGTGTAAGTATGGTAGGTAATTGTGATATAATTAGCAGTTTGACAATGTTTGGTTGTTAAACTGTTCCTTCTTCCACACACACTCTAGGTACATCGTTCATCAGTAAGAAGACATCTTCTCAGGAGTGTAAGAAAATACGGAACATTTAGGATGGTTAGTTCTACAATACATTTTTCCTACATCGAATATGAAGCTACCATTTATCATCTTACAACTCGTGAAGGAACAAGTGGGGAATTATATTTATTCCTTTACAACGCATCTCTCCAAGCAATTTCGACCGATGCAGTTTCTTTATTTTTAGCCCTTTCTCTCATCTATAGGTACAACTGTACAACTCAGCCATGTTATGCGCGAGGGTATTTCTCTGGCTCATACCCGACAACGCGACACTGGGCTGCGCGCGGCTTGAGTAATAAGATACCACCCTGGTTCTTGCCGCTTGTTTACAAAAGCTAAGTAACAAAGAAGCAGAGAATAAAATGCAATTCGTGAATGAACGAAACATTTCAAGCAAAGTGTTGGCTGGCCATGGCAATGCTTACATGTCCTAAGCCTAGTTCTTGGTAATGGTACTACTCCCATAATAAAGAATATGCCGACAAACTGCCAAGTTTCTTAGTGCACCTCACTGGTAGAACAGTTTGTACAGAGCAAACGGGTTATCACAGTCAATGTTTTTATGTAAAAATTCTTCGAATATTCGTTTAGTACTTCTTTCTATTACTTTCTGCCATTCTTCATCATTATCTTCAAAGTCTGATGTGTAGACTTTTCTTCCGTGGAAGAACTCACCGCCTACAACAGAAACCTCGTCTAAAGATGAAGAAATGTTCCGCAGTCTTGCTGCCTTCATGTTATCTACATTTATAAGGGCATAAACTTCAAATAGAACATTATTTTCTAGCGCAGAAGTAAACTATTAGGCGAATATGTCGCGCATGGAATGCGATTCATGAATTGCATTTGATTCTCCCGTATTATCTGACCGAAAATAACTCCGTCATCATTTGTAAACAAGCCGCGCGTAGTTGAAAGCGGGTTTCAAATCTTGCCCACACGGGCCAGCGGTCATACAGCACGATAGCAAGGGCTGAATAACCGTAAAATGTTTATACGTTATCAGCAATTGTTTTTGGGAATATACGGTACATTATCCGTTATGTAAATTATCATTCGAAACTAAAACACAATTCATTGGCAATTGCGCGCGTTACGTGTAATGCCGAAAATGAATCTTATTACTCAAGCCGCGCGCAGGTCCGAGTCGCGCTAGTGGAGAAAGGTGAAAAACGCCTGCTCTTGAAAACGGCTGAAATGGTCCGCTAGGCTCCAAGGTGTTAAACCTTTTGAATAATGCAAGAAAGGCTGAAGCAAGAAATTGACCTAACAGAGGATAATGTCCGATGTCAAATGACAACCACAACAATAAGAATCGAAAAACATGGGGTAATTTTCCAACGGGTTAAATCATTTCAAATTCGCTGTCTATCTATTTGGAATGCCATCATTTTTCTTTCAATTAAGACAGGAAAATATCGAATATAAAGTTATGACTGGGGAGGAAATTATGTAGGTATCTTCAATTTCATAACGGCTGCGAGGCGGTAGTAAAATCAAAATCGCCTGTTAAGTTTTGAAATCTTAAATATTTTATATAACATTAGGATACAATAATCGGATCAAGGCAATCGCTGGAGAAAGAAATCGGGTACAGATGATTGAAAAATGAGAATTGAATTATTAAAATTTGTAGGGAAAACTGAATATTGAGTTTGATGGCAAGGTTTTGATAGAATGCATTTCGGTAAAATAGTTACATCAGTTGTAGTCATAGGGCATCGACTTGTTTAGGTAGGCTAATTTCTACATGTCTCATCAGTCTGTCAGAGGTAATTTCCATATACGTAAATATGAACCACATTGCACAACCCTGCTTCTATAGCTTGCACATAAATCGCGATCACTCGCATTGACATTCATTTAAATTACTCGACAAGCGCGCGCGCTCAGCCCGCTCGCTCGATTTCGCAGCAATTTCGAAGTCAAAGTCGTGTTCGATCGCGATGTTCTCACACACCGCCCGGCACGACGCTGTTCTCCCATGTTCCCATCCTCTAAGAGAACTTGAGCCGAAACAACTACCTAACAATAAGTTTCCTAATAGGTGCACATTTTCTAAAAGTCGCTGCTATGGTGGTAGTTTGGGTATGCAGTGGTCTACTACTGCTTTGATTTGAATCGAGCAAGTGTTAATCACCAGAATTGAGGCTGGAGGCGGTCGTAATCTATCGTATCAGGTGCGCATGTGAACTGCGTGCAAGTTATTTTACATGCGCTTAGAATGTTACAGAATCCGCGGTGATGGCGCATTAATCATCCGCAGGTTCACACGCTGTTCCGAATCTGCCCGTTTCTATGCAACATTTCGCGAAGTTTGCGGCGCGCCGTTTAAGGTTTCGCGTTTCACAGCGCGTATAGTCGAAACCATCACCGGTGATTAGGCGTGATGGACTTGCATAAATCAATTAATTGGAGGCATACGTGGACCTAGAACGCGCATTGCCCATTCGCAGCCATTAAAATGTAATTTTCGGGATCTAAATAAAGATTGGAATATAATCTAATTGAAATTGGTAATTCCGCGCGAAAAGGACAAAACCCATATCCGTTTATCGCCACATTTTACAACGCTCTGCGCGGTATATACCACGGACAAGGTAATAATAAATAATCGTTTATTATTACGAGCGTCGATAAATTTAATAAGCGATTATTTGTCGTGCGGTTTTCGGTCCGGTTCGCGGTTTGCATCATCCGTATCTCGTTGCTGCCCGCTGTGGGTTAAGTGGCCGACATGGTCTAGCCACGGCTAGAGGCCTTCCATGTCTTCGCGTGTCTTTTCTGGTGAGCGCCGCTAGTGCGTTTTCCCACGCTCCCAATTCGAGAGCGCGCACGCCGGATCCCCGTACAACACGAAAAATTTCAACGAATGCACGGAGAACGTGCACCTAGGCGACTAGGTACATGCTAGACTCTTGGCTGAGCTACAGAGCTGACTTAAATGGATGGCGAGCTGAGGCGAATTACATTTAATTTGGTGAATGTGAGTTTAGCGTTTTTAAAAGCGTCAATTTTTGCTATGAAAATGATAGTTGAGAAGTGCTTTGACGAGAAAGGAGGTGCGATATTTGAGATAAGGTTCTTTACGCTCCGATTTGTGACGAAATTTTCATTATTATCGAGCTTTTAGCAGTTTGATTGTGATCAGTAAAGATGTTGACCAGTAAATCATTGCATTTTCCTAGATAATGCTATTCTAGATAGATTTTCCATCAGTTCTTCAGAGAGGGTCCGATAAGTAAACTACACATTAGTACCATATAAACAATCCAAGACTTTAATATTCCCCCCCCCAATTATTTAATTGCAAGCTAGCCAATTCTCATTAATTTGATAAAATACCTATTAAATAATAATCCAAAAAACATTTCTCCAGCTTTCTGATCTAATGCTCTGTCAGCGTTGCTTGCGCCGCGCGAATCCATCAACATTCATCAGCATAATCAATACGGTTACACTTGTATCTGCGTTTTTTGCCATTTTAGGTATCACTCGCGCGCTGCTTGCGCCTCGCCGCTCTGCGCGCGGTTACATAAAATTTCAGATCCGTGTGTTAATTATCACGCTGTTATCCGTAATTATAATTGCCGTCAATCGCGCGTCGAGAGAAAGACGCCTTTCTTGTATTGAAAATAGAAGCGGGGCCCAGGTATATTCAACGCCGCATGGAAAATCATTACGTTTATTACGATTATTTACAACTGCCCGAGTGTGAGCTCACGTTGTAATTTACTTCGATTTGTATTATTGCGCCTTTCATACAATGTGTAGCTTACTTTATTGCGAGAAGAAGGATTCGACGGGAATTGTTGGTATGAATATGCAAAAGTATCATATTTTAGTCAAGAAATTCTTGCTAAATAAATTATAATTTGGTGTTTGTTCTGCAGTAAAGCGACTTTAATCCGTTGTCAAGTACAAAATTCATTATTATCTCCTCGATAGATCAGTGTTTCGGATAGATTTTGAAACAAGACACTTGTGAATGTCCACTCGGCGCACATTTTACCTCCTAATGCGCCAACATTAGCCAACAAACCACATCAAGCATCACATGCGTCTAGAAGGCAGCCGGACAATAAATTCCTCAAGCCCTGGCGCGTTTCGACACCGCATGCACATTTGTACCGATGCGAGGCTCTTATTAAGCAATTTTTGATCGCGTCGCGACGATAATTGCATGCGCGGAGATGCAGAGATTTCACATTGTGTGACACAAGCCAAACAATTTTTCGCAGTGATACTGTTACTTTTCAGCAGCGCCGTTTAGCTAGTTGTAGCTGAACTGGATTGAAAATTTAGCAATGTTGCATTCACTACGGCCGGCGGATTAATTTATGTAATCGCGCGCACCGCAGTGTGCGAGCGCGGTTTCAAACGTATTTCTAATTGCGCGGCCATTGTGCGTTACTATCGCATCCGTACGATCGCAGGGCGAAAGGTATCGTTTTCGCAATGCGCGTAGAGTGGCGGCAAACGGAACGGGTTACCAAATTCTAGAGCGGTGCGATGTATGAGGCCGATGCAACGAGTTGCTTGCACGGTGACTTGTTGCGTCTCACTTTCGACTATTTAGGAAGAATGCAATTTCTTCTACGCCGATTTTTCTATCGCTTGACGAACGCGCGTAGCGGTTTCTGGAGAGCTTTGGGAGAGCTTCAGCGGCGTTTTAGATTTAAGATTCCTCGGAGAGTTCTTCAGGAAGAGCGCACACGGCGCGGTTCGAATCGCGCAGCGGTCACGATTTGAACTATCGCACGGCCCCGGTGGCCGGACCATCTCTAATCATGCCGAGCACGGTCGAAGAAAGGCCCACCTGAGGATTAGCCAGCATGTCCTTTCCCTAGGTGTTAAGAAATAGCGGAAATTGCGCAGATATACGACGAAAATACTCGGGTTGAAATAACACCACATGACCATTGATGATAAAAATTGATAGAAATTTGCAGCCAGCAGTTGAGAGAGTGAGGCTTTTGGCTATTATGCGAAAACCTTTCAATTAGCATGCCAATCATCCGCCGTAACAATAAAAGCATTATCTCCCTTCATCTTGGAATAATTTCATCGCAAAGTGCATCAACACTATAACACTACAATATTTACTACTTCCCTAGTACGTTGCCAGTACCGCAAACCGAGGCAATTGCAAAAGGTCCTGGCCGGAAAATTTCCCGCGCACGACACTGTGTCCTATCTGCCAGCTTTAATTTTTACCGCGCTCATGTTATGTTAATAACAATCAGATACGCGGCGTCGCCACCGTGCGAGCGCGATAAAGAAGAAGCGGCGACAAAGTCGTGACTCGGGCGTTAACGCGCTCGCGGCCGCTATTTTACCGCCGATCGCATCTCTGGGATTTCCTGCATCGCGAAACAGGTAGCAGCCAGGTGAGCGCGAGGAAAAAAAACGAAGGCGAAGACGCTGTGCGACTGGTAGATATTGAAAAATTGCGCGGCTAAACGATGGCGATTTAATTTTTTTCCCATTGGGCGGTGATGATTTATGGACGGAACAGATGCGAGTGGTATGAAGAATAGGTGATTAATTTGTTTGATTATGATTATTTGAAACAGGTGATTAGTAGTAGTAATGGGGTCTCAAAGTTTAAAGGGGTTAAATCGGCTCCGCATGATGATGACCAAGTCTCTCTCTCTCTCTCTCTCTCTCTCTCTCTATTTTCCTTCAACACAATATGTACTATCTTGCCATTTGCCATCCAGGACATGAAAAATCACGATTGGTCCTTGAGCGGCTAGAAAAGTGCGCGTTGTGTGCGCACCGTGCACGCTGGCTGCGTTCGTGGATAATTTAGATTGCTCGTTACGACAAACGACCGGTAACAACAACGGCGACATACACGCCGCAATGCGGAGACAGCGCTCGTTACCGCCGCTGATTGTTGATCGGCCGTGTTCTTGTTTGTTCTTGCGCGGTGACTTTGCGCGCCGCTCGCTTGCACATTAAATTATCGCTTTGTTTGCATAATTGTCGGTGCGACTAGTGCAACGCGAATTGCGTCGGGACAGGAGAGACCGACCAAGCTCAAGCTACGGCTGAGGAAATTGCTTAATTATTGTCTCAACCCGGCAAGGTGCTTGGTTTGCAAATTAAGAATTCGAGAATAATTTGTGGATCCAAACGTTAATAGGGGGTGCAAATTTACTGTTTTTTCTACTTCTAAAAAAGACGAGCATTACGAGACAATCATTCAAACATTTCCATAATGCATTTAATTAATCCCCCAATCTTGTAGTTCATTCAAAAAGTTGATTGATTAATGGGGCTTACCTGCAATAGTGGTAACTTTGAGAGTCTGCGATGTCGTCAACGCGGCTGGATGCGGCAACTGGGGCAAGTGCGAATGTGCCCTAGCTGGCGGGTACTTAGGTACTTGTAGCACCACCTGTGGGTGACTCGGCTGCGGAGAGTGTCGATGGGGGCGATGGTGATGATGTAAATGTTTGCTACTGCAATAACGATTGTGATTGACATGCCGCGCATTGTTGTTGTTTGTGGGCGTTGGTGATCGGTCCCCCCGCCGCTGAATGGTTTTCACGCTGAGGTCCACTGGTTCCATTTGTACGGGTGGACCTTCCGCCTGGAAGGAATTCAGAAGTCAAAAGTCGCATTCATTGCTCCTATCCTTAATAGACGTTTACACAAATTTACCGTTTGCTGACAGCAGAGGCGTGTGCAGTACGCGCAATTCTCGTACGCATCTCCGCTCGAATCCGTCGTCTTCATTTCTTTCGAGCGTGCGTCGGCGTCAGCTGGCGGACGCGCTGCCATAATGAACATCCCGCCTGTTCGCGCCTGTGCCTCATTACGGCGATGATAAATCGTAATTTTGGTTGAGAGTGAAAAACAGAAAGGAATCTATCGCAGAATTGCGCTTTAAGTGCCATCATTTCAAAGGTACCAGAATTCGATTTTAAGTTGACGTTTCGTAGATAGCATTGAAATACCTATTTTTCTAAACTTGGTGCTTAACCTAAAAGCACCAATTTATGTTTAATAGTTGTGCCTGCATTTCCCGCAATAAAGTTTAATCCCCGTTTCGTAAAATTCAAATCAAGCACACTCGACGATCGTCTTAACGACATTTTTACGGTGCTAGTGCGTTTTATGCACAACGCGTTGAGAGCATAGAAGCGACTTATTTGGCGCCTAGCGTATATAGCCATCGCCCAGAAAAAGCACACAATGCGCACATGAAATGCGGCGTTAATCGTTAATAGCCTAAGAGTTTAAGTGCGTTTAGAGCGCAACAGTTGCAACAGTTTGAATAGGAAAAAGTCCAATCTGGGTAATAAATGTTTTACTAAAAGAGTTTTACTTTAAACTGTTTGGTGTGCTCATTTTTTAAGCTTAAGATGGTAGATATTATAGTGTGGCGGGGTAGAAGTTGGATTTTAAATTAATTTGAATGGGAAGGAAATGAGGATTTTTTTTTTTTTGAATTGTGATGAAGTGATTGATGTGATGTGATTGCGTTGCAATTTTAAATCCCTCTTCTTCAATCTCAATTTTGTTGCTTGTCCTCCCCCGCAATTTAATATTAATTTTCTCCAGAATGATTGAGTAATGCGCGCATGCTGTAATTTTTATTTATTTGGTTCGCGCTGTAAATGGCCAGCGAGCGGAAGAAGCACGCGCTGTAAAAACGCACTAAATACGCGCAATTTGTACCATTCGCGGCAACGACACGTAGCGTGCTGCGCATTTCGATCAAATATCAACTGCGTCAACTCCACCAGACTTGAATCAAGTCAGCGCTTTTCAGATAAAATCGATTTGAATAGGCCAGATTAAGTATGCTTTACGTTGTAACGCGGTGGTGTTGGTGGTATGTTCAGATAAATTTGTAAAAGTCGTCCAACGACTGCGTTTCAATTAATTTGCCTAGGCCGTCGAGAGCATTGCTCAATTGTCGTTGAAGCGGCTAAATGCGCGCGTGTTTTGTGTCGGTTGCGGTGATAATCGTAAAGCTAATCGCTTGTCAACGCAATTCCGACGCCATTTGCAGCGCGCATTCAGAAGTTGGCTTTAATTCGTTGAGTTGCTTTGTCTAAATGTGGCTACAAGTGTTTTAATTTTATGCCTGCTTTTTGTTTTCAGTTTGAAACTGATCTACACCGTACGAAAGGTGCGCGGATATAAATAAAATAATTTTAGAACTGTTCAGAATAAATCAAATTTCATCAAATCTCCTGAATAGTGCCCAGCGTGTTTCTCTCATTGTCTCGATTGATTTTTCTCTGGTATTAGATTTTCACGCATTGGCATAAAATTTTTATAAGACATTCTAGCTGCTTCGATCCACCTTAATTTGCCCAGTTGTAGCTGCTGGGTATTCTGCAATTTCAGTGAGCATCACCTCGTGATTTATGTCCCTCTTTGCAATTAAGGTATTATTGCAATCACGCTGCAATTGCATCGCGCGTTACGCTCTCCGACGCCAGTAATGACCGAACAAACAGAAAACGATTCATAATTACGATTAATCGCTTTGATTTTCTTCCACACATGACTAATGATATGGAAGGTAAACATAAATGACTTGAGTCGCTTATTAAATTAATTAATTAGCTGTGTAAATGCACAGAAAAGGCAATTAATGCACCTAGATAGGCGGAGCACAAACTTACTAATTAATTGCGTTCTTAATAATCATGCGAGATCGATTGGAATTTTTTTCCGAATTATTTCGCTGTGTGTAAATTGAATAGCTAGCAATTAATGTGAAGTTATTAAGTAACCATTTTTCAAAATGGTGCTAGATTTTTTGCTCCGCTGCGCGTTTATTATTAATCTCCGAGACTACGCAATGCTTGCGATAATTTTATTCACGATGCGAATACGATAAATTCTGGTAGTTATGACGGTGATTACGATTATGACTTAGAGTTACGATTATGACGACGTTGCGGATATTTATTTGTAATTTGTTTTGATATTATGAGCCGGTAATTAGCACTAAGGAAAAGCAGATGAATTCGAAACTAGTGCTTACTTCGGGTGCGGTCGGTGACGGTGGTATCCCAGGCCTCGGGGCGCCGACCCATCGATTTGGGTCCGTTCGGCATTCATCCTGAAAGAGGAAACAGGTTTCAATTTGATGAATGTAACTCAAGTCAGGAGAGTAATAGTTTAGTTTAGAAAGTAATTAGAAATTTAATAAGATTATCGTTTAAGCTTATTGATTATTCATGCGTTCGAATCGATTAATTTATTGTTATCTTTGCATTCATCATCATCGACTGCCTCCCAAGACCTCAGGTGAGCTTCGAAGCGAACAAATGTTTAATAACTATCTGAGCATATCTCACATCTATAATCTACTACTGATTGTAAGATATATTCTTAAGTCAGTACTGGCAGATTGATTATTTAATTTTTATTTGTTTTATTCGTTATTCCACCTCGCAATGCACAATAAGTTGCGTCATGAAATGATTGCAATTTTTAGAGCTGTTCGTTGTGCTAGGTCGGTTTGAATTATGCGTTCGTGTAGGACGGTAGAGTTTTGCGCATTGTTGACGATGTTTGCTCATCCCGATGCGTACTGAGGAGATGAGTTCGAGCGCAGCGAAGCAGCGCTGGGTAATTTATAGCATCGTAACGGTAATTACGCCGAGTCGTAATCTATCTTGCTGTGGCTATCTCTATGTAAAGAGGCAAGCCATGAGAGGCAGCAAGTAGTGAGCGGATAAGGAGAAGGGTTGAAAGAAAGCCTCCAATTCGACTTGTTTTGTTTTTCTAGCAGTTTCCCTTAATCCTCATACTTCAAGTACATATGCTTGGTACGTATCACAGTATGGAATAGAGAATTTTCATCATCTTTCCAATTCCGCATCACACTGTAGAAAGTGCTGTTAGCTGCCACACACAGCCGTAAATATTCCCATCGTTTCCGTGGAATCTTCTTCACTTCTTCATCCTCCGCACTCTCAGCGCTTTTTTGCTTTCCTGTCTCTTTGGTGCGTCGTCGGCCGAAAGCATCACCATGCTTATCTCGGCGCGTATCTCCAGTGCCCACATGCTACATCCACGCAGCACACATTGCAACAACAGTTTTTCCAACAATAATCGCACTAGAAACGATGAACTAATGATGAAGAAACGAGTGGTGCGGATGGATTTTAGGCGAGAAACGTCATTTGAATGAACGTGCTTTTTCATGCGCTAGAAAGAAGCTTCACTCTTAGATTCGAAGACATAGAAAAAGAAGATTCTTGTGCGTCGGGCGTCGGGCGTCGGCAGCTACCGGGTTCAATGATTCGGTACGGCACACGTAGCGCACACATGCACGCTTGTTGATGATGATCATCTCTTGGTGCTGGCAGACCAAGCAATGCTAACACTTAAACTTGCTAAATTGGCTAACTGGACATTTGCAATCAAATTCGAATTCTTCTAGATAGTTTGCTCTTGGAAGTGAGAATCGGATGCCCCAGAGAGTAATTTGGGGTATTCAGGTGAAAATTTAGTTTTCTCTCTATTATCATTCTTATACCTCAAATGATGTTTGTCAACGTGATTTGCTGAATTTGCTGAACGAATGCCGCGAATTGGAGTCGGAGGAGTCAAAAGAAATCATTTGCTGATTTGAATGTGGCGTTGATTAATGCGTGATGCAGAATGATCAAATCATGCGCTGATTGCCGATTCATTCGATGAGGATCATTTTGATGTCGGCTGTTGACAAGATGATGGCTTCTTGTTAGCAGCAGAGAAAGGTGTGGAGGGAAGGTGCTTTTTGAAAGTGTACACTGTGAGTTTAATGAATATCCAATGGTCTGAACGAAGCTGCAAAACGATAGTACTGAATACTTGGTGAAAACTTGATGAAAATCCGAAAACTAAGCTCCGCCTTCGTCATAAACTAGGGACGACTATCGAGTGATGATTTCGTCACTACTACTACTACGAAGTGTGGCATCCGCATGCAACTTACCGAGGCAGAATCGGTAAATTAACGGGACGTAAAAAGCGACATGATTAATGAGTCATAACGACTCGATCACCATTATTGCAAAGCAAAGGCCTTGGTTGTATGCACACATGAACGTCTGTTTAATTCGAAAATGACGAATTCAGTGGAAATGCAAGTTTTCCGATTGAATGCTGCTACTGTTTTGCTGAAATGATAAGGGAGAGGTGACCATCAACCTTATCCATTATTTCAGCTACTGGTTGCAACCAAAGTGATTACCGAGAATTGTCGTTTATAAACTTAGCAGTTCAAAGCTCACTGCATTTTCTTCGAATACCATTAGTGTCACAAGATCTAAAGTCTCTATTTATTTAATGCCCAATGTGAATACAACATTTGAATGCTTCCCATCATTATCGCGTTATTGAAGCAATTAAATTAAGAGCAACCAGTGGCTTGACAACAATTACGTTTAAAAATCATAAAGCCTCGCATAAATTACGCCGAGTTGCGCTGACCTTATAACGGCAGTAAAATTGATTTCCTCCTTTCCCTAATCTCGGCCAAATAATCATTGCGTCCCACGACAATTAAACACTGCGTTTCTTCGCACTAATTAATATTTTTCATTGATAGATTGGCAGTTAGAACATTTATACCTACAATTATTGACGACATTTTCATCAACACACAGGCTATTAAATTCCCTATCTAAAGACATTAACGTCTCGCTTTGGGTCATTTATCATTTTCTGACTGTCCAGCTAGTACACTAGCTAATTATTTAACCATTCGATTCGTTTAATTAGGAGAATCGCGATTCAAGCAGGGAGCATAAACATGTGCTCGAATTAAGCATATTTGCTCTACATCGTATCAATTAAATTATCAAATCAAATCAAATCAAATGGCTAATTATGCTAGGCTAGTCTAAGATGGTTGTAAATCAGCAGATTAACAATTTGCTTGGAGATTGGAAAGAATGTGAGAAAGTTCCGAAATGGAGATTATTGTAATTGGGTAAGGTGTGTGAATGATGATGAGTAGAAATTTAAAGTGGATATTAGAAACTGATTAATTGTAGATATGTTTCGTTTGATTTCGTATGACAGTCTATTACATGTTTTAATTGGTCCTCTACACGAAATGATGGAAATAGCTCGATTTGAAATCTTCGAAAACATCGTAAATAATTCTCTCAAATCTCTCCATTCGGTCGCGTGCAAATGTGGCTTATCCATTTGCATATTACGCCGGCATACTAATTACAAGAACTTTCGTAGCGCATGCAAAAAAACTCGGTCTTCTTCTTGACTCGGGCAGAAAGATTCCAAATGTCAAAGGCGTTCGAAAATCGATTTATTGCGCTTTGTTGTGCAAGTTGTGCAAGGTCTACGCATTCAAAAATCCAATCTTCCACCTAATGCTGCTTTTAACTTGTTTACATGCTAATGTGCGTGAAGCTAAGTGATTTATTGTGAAATTATGCAAGGTGTGAACATGAAGCTGCACTTGGGGGCTAAATCACTCCTAGACTAATTTGTCTAATTAGATGCTGGGAAAAGCGAATGAATCAGGTATACTTCTTGCTAATTCTGCGCAAAACAAAACAAAATGAAATAAATATATAGAAATTAAATAGAAATACAATTTCTGATCGTCTCTGAAGATCACTTAAGAAGAATTGCAATAAATATCACCTCCACGCAATAAAGGGCGGCAGTGAAGGAGGCAGCGAAAAAGTAAGAGGCTTAATGTGAAGCGATGAATACATTATTTCGGCGGCGATCGTATGCAAATGAAGCGATTGTATAATGTCAATGCAGGATGATACTACATGTCATCGTCGTTTCATACTGATATCGTATTAGAATCGCTCAAAATAGCAGCAAAGCTATTTGTTATAGCTTCTTCTCTCCTTCCTACCAGGTGGAAAATGCATCTCTTCCACATACCTGCGCCCAGCTGTCGCAAGCAGCAACCTTAAAATTATTCATAAAGGTAAAAGTAAATGTCGCGCCGGCTCGCTTTGTCGGACACGTTGCGCGCGCGTTGCGACAATTGCAATGGCAATTGAATTTTAATTTTCCGCCGCGAAGGAAATGGCTGTTTGTTGTACAATGTCGACGCGATGTACGTACTGCAACAACAACGACGTAACAACCAACGACACGATTGTGACAATCGGTTTACACGTGAACAAGTTGCGCGCAAGCAGGCGACTTCTTCTTAACTTGTGGACAAGATAGCATGACGATGCTGCTATCGGGCTGTCTTGCACGCGAGTCTGTTATTTATTTCACATGTAGCACGTGCCTTATTTGTTTCATTGCAGTTTGGAAACGGTTTTAGTTCTTAAAAAACTCACATCACTACCGTACTTTTCTTCGCAATACTTTCTAAATTTTTAATTCGTCTCTATTACTTTGCAACTTATCGGCAACTAAAGTTTCGTCCCAACTGCACGTTCATGCGCACTACATGTACTTTACGACATCAGCAATGGCATAGATGTCGTGTAATTGTAAATTTTGTTCTCATTTTCCGCTCGTTTGGGCTATTGTCATCGTGTGTCGTGTTTCGTGGTTTATATCTTTGCGCTACAATAGTGCATTAGTTCGCATTGACATACGACTTGGACTTGTTTTTGTCGCTGCTATTGCCAACGTTAAAGTTATCGTTTAATTGCAGGAGCATTGCAGCATCCGCGCTTTGCTTTACGAGCATGTATGGTATCGAGCAGACACGCGATGATGAGAAATAATTGAACTGTAACACCAAATAACTTCCCCCGAAATTTCAATTGTGAAATGTCTCTAGAGCTTTAGAACTATGATTGGTAGAGTGTTGCAATTTGCTCATGACTCATTGAAATATCCGTAAAGTCAAAATGAAGCGTCTTTCCATTTGAGTTGAATTTTTCCGTGGCGTACAACAAATCAACATATTATTATTATTTATGCATCGGTGTGGCTCCGATTGCTCCAACTTGTAGGTGTAGGTGATTTTATTGTTGTTGTTTGCGGCGCGCCTCCACCCACGACATTTATGCTCATTGCGCATGGCCAATCGCACTTTGTCATAGTCTCGTCTCGTAATAAGCAGATAGTACCAATTAGAAAAAAGTGTTTCACTTAGTAAGAGTGCCTTCCTGCAGTTCTTTTTATTGCGTTTATTTCAGCATCGACTGATGGATGATATCTCAGAATGGCTTGAGATGTTGAATTGGATTTCTTTTGCTGTTCGTGTAGATGCGATTTGGGTTTGTCGAGACGTAATAATAGATTTGTTATATTGCGCGTTCGATTTACAATTTATTGCTTTCTAGGCCATGCGCTGGAAATGTCCGCGTTTTGTCCCACGATGTGCATCGCATTGTTTCGTGCATTGTTGTAGCTATGGGTGGCGCCCTTACCTACCCATCGAACCATCCTCGCAATGGAATTTACATACCATGAGTGTTTACACAAGCCAATAAGAAATACCAAATAAACTAACTGTGTACCAGAAAATTTACAAAGACAGTATTAATTTCTTAGTGTAGAATTTTTATTTGCAAAGATAATTGTGGTTGAAACTACTGTTTTCTGGATATACTATTTTAGAGTGCTCTATGATATGAACTTCATACAAAATCAATAAATATGTTTAACTTTACCATGATGAAATAATTTTTAAGAATTCTTGCCCACAGAACTTTTCAAATAACATCAAATTGTTCAACTGAGACATATCTTTTGTGTTAATACCCACCGCAAATTAACTTTTATTGTGCCCGGGTATGTACAAAATAATCTAGAAACGACAAACTTGTGTTCTTCTTCTTCAACTCATTGACAATTGTTTCTTTTGTTCATTAAACATTAGTTTACCATTAAGGCGTAAATTACAATCTGTAAGCTATCAAACTAAACGTACAATCCCTAAATGAATTCAAATTTAGTGATTATCCCGATCATCTGAGACTTAATCTAACACCAGAAAAGTAACGCTAGAGAAGCAAATAGTTTTGCGTATTTTGTTGATTCCGCTCAAATTTGGAGATTTCGGCTCATATTTCTAGCGAGAGTTGAGTGTAATTTCTTCATTCCGCGTAATTTCGCAACGCAGCGCACACACGCGCTGATGAGAAATCGAATTAGAATGGAAGTGAGGTGATGATGAATAGGAAAAAAGTAGAGGCAGGTGAAAGGCGCAAAGAAGCGCGCATTTTATCAGAGACGAGAAATGTTACGTCGCCGATCACATCGAGCCATGGATTCTGTTCAATTTTAAGTGGCTGTTCCTTAGAGAGGATTGTTAATTAATTTAGTTTTTGATATTTCAACGTCGCCTCAAATCTTCCATTTCTATCAGTTGCAATGCGCATTGAAAAGCACAAGGCAAAGTCGCTCATTTGCTTAGAGCAATGCGTGCAGCATTGTTGGAAAAGGCGATCAAGGCGAACAGGTGTCATCCACGCGGCGCGTTCATGACGCTGACTGAGGTCGTCCTGGCGACAATTTGGGTGTAGTACTTGGAAATGTCTAAACATACAGTTTAGACGTATGTGCAGGTATTTTAAAATTAGTTGGAGCGCTTAGAGGAGTATGATATGTTCAAATGTATTTCAAACGGTAACGATTGTAAATACGTTCGCATTATGGTGAATAATTATGAAACTAATGAATATGCTGCAAACATATGCTTCAGTTTGAGGGTTGGAAATTGATTGGAAATTATTGCAACAACAATTTTAGATTTTTTTCTCTGGTTACGACTTAAGAGCTTCTATATCAAATTAAATAGCTATTTCACGCAGTCAGTTCAGTATAATTACTGCTTGGTTATTTAATCCTCAATCTATGTGTGACTTATTCCTATACTTTTTTTTTTCTTGTCAATGTTTTATTTCGCATTGAATCTAGTTTATTCTAATCTATTGCTACAAAGAAAAATTGCACTTTTTCAAGGATGGTAACTAGGTCAGTTGACGATATGCAAAAATAATTTCATATTTCTTGCAATTATTGCAATTATTACGTATATTACGGAGGTGTAAACAAATAAATTGCCCTCTAAATGCGCTTTAATTTATTAAATTAGATTCGGTTCTTTCTTGGTAACACACAGCTTATTTCAGCTCTGACAGTACTTTGTTTATTTAACGGTTGAAACTTGTGTTTGCCACTTGATTGAGCTAATTTAGACATTTTGACACTTATTAATTGCTTCCTCCTTACACTTCGAGCCACACTAAATGAATGAATTCGTTAATTTCGTTCATACCTTGACACTGACTTGATTAATATCACTTTAAAGTGACTTAACATGAAGTTATTAACTAATTGAAGTCATCTCAAGCAATCTCAAGTCAGACGTTATTTTTGAAGGCTGCGATTTCATGCAGATTGCAAATTGAAATTCAAATGGCAATTTGCCTATGCAGATTTGAATACAAATCGCGAATGTATGACATGCTTTTTGTTGTAAGTGAACTGCTGCAACAAAACGTTGAGGTCATGGTCTGTCTTTGTCCAGGAAATGAACATGAAGCGACTAAGAGATTTACTTTTCTTTGCGAAATAAGGGTTCACTCACCATGAAAACCATTAAAACTCGTGTGCTGCTTTCCGCAACACGTCCTCGTCCTTAAAATTGAGTTCCCAAAATGCACCTAATAAGTCCGCAAAAAAAACCGCAATTCATCTAAACATAAACTTTGATAAATATCACAACTTTATCTTCTGCTCCATGATCACTTCAAGATTACTTCACCACTTATTGTTTATTATATGCTATTCTTGATTATAACTACCTCTAGATTGCGTGTTAACTAACGTAATTAATTTACTGGCTGAATTTACTGGCTCTCGATTAATTCTCTCTGCTGGCTCTACATCCGTGGATTGCGGATTGCGTGCGGCGTAACGCGCGTGGCGGCGCTATTATTGCCTCATTGTTTAAGCGCGGCGGGCATGCGTCGTCGACGGCGCGAGATAACGCGCGCGTCACGCATCACTGCCGCCGCCATCATCGCCCATTGACGCCGCGGCCGTCCATTGATCGATTGATAAGCGCGATAATCGCACACCCGGAACGATAAGCGAATGCGAAAGTGACGCAGTGAATCCCAGTTCTTATCACATGATGATCACCACCATCAACATCAGACAATAAGGAAGCACTTGTGATTGGCCACTTCGCGAGCTCGCGAGATGATTGAGAAAGGTGTTGCGTGAATTTATCTGGATACGTCTGGTGGCCTGGGGGCGGTTTAGGTAGTAAAATCGCTTGGGTGAGGAGTCAAGTCACATTGTGATGTTTCGCGGACTTGGTGGGGCTTGCTGGTTCGAGATGAGCCTCTCCTCGCGACCGTCGTCAACGCGCGGACTCGACTGAGCCGCCGTGGAGCTGGTTAAGTCGACACAGTTGGCCAACGCAGCGAACGCCGCCGCGCCGCGAATTCGTCATCGGCGTGGAAACGACCTCGCGGCACGCACGCGGCACGCCCGACAGGACCGACTTAAGTCATCGATATAGTATTCCAATGTTAAAGCAGTAGTTTTCCAACGATTCGCAGTATACAGGCTACATTTTAATTCACTATAAACAAGTATGATTTGACATGACATGATTGACAATCAAAATTGTAGTAGTAGGTGAAGTTAACGGTGATATCTAATTTAAGTACTCTTCCAGATTATGGTTTGCTATCCACTGGTGACGCCGGTTGATTGCGGTGGCTTGACTAGTGTTTATTAGAGTATCATGTGGGAAAGTTTGATAAGAATGCGTATTATGGTTACGGAGATAATACAATTTTTGTTGGATAATTACTTTTCATGTTTACTTGCTTTGAAGATACACTTAAAAATTTTTACAAATTTTTAAATGCAATATTATCTTTTACTGATTCTTAAATACAATCTTCTGTATTCTTTAAAAAAAAAAAAGTACACGAAAAGTTTCTTGATACTGAACTTCTAACTTACACCGTTACCAACTTCTGAAATTGGCTTCCCATAATAGTCAATTAATTGTTATTTAGAGCAGAATTTAATTTTTTTTTTTTTTACAGAAGAACGAATTTCTTAAATAATTATTAATGACAACGAAAAATTTAAGCTTTTCAATTGACAATTTCCAATTAGAATCGAATTTCTAAAGCCACATCTGTTTATTACGTATGCAGTCATATGTTAGTAGTCTCTCCCCTTCTCATACTAAGTACAGTAAGTACAGTTATCCTAATATCCCGCATTGCGCATGCGCAACTTGCTTAACTCGACGTAAACGCAGTAAATCGCAATAAGCGCACTAAACGCTCAATCTACAATCACTTTTCTGCCTTGCCGTCGTTTGTTACTCGGTTACTCGGTAAAAAAGCCTAATCGAAACTATGAGTTATTAAAAATTTGAAAGTAAAAACCATGCTAGAAAAACACCAATAACAAGTACCTTCACCATCAACACTATCAATCTTTTAAAATTTTTCGTACGCGCCATTGCTATATTCTTTAAATCGTCCTTCAACATGAATCCTCTTATGCCAAGGATATAGCTCTCAAAGTACTTCTTCCAATCGATTCTGCTAACATCGAAATCAAACAATTCTCTGTCTTTTTCACTCATCTTCATTATCAACTTTCTCACATTGGCATCCTTCACACTCCAGGATTTACTCATAAAATACGCTAAGCTTCTGGATAGCATATCAATTTTGGTGTAATAGCCTGCTCCTGTAGTAACCTGCTCCTATAAAACAAGTACAAGGTGACAAAGTCGATGAAGTAGCTTGGGATGTAATGCAGAACTGCTATTAACCAGAAGTGAAGGTTTTCATTCGAGTGAAGGATGTGCCATGGATAGGCTAGGGAGAATAAAGTGGGGTAACGATAGACATATTGGGTGGAGAGGTAAAAGAAGCGGTGCCACGATAAACGGTTGAGGTTGGATGTTGTGAGGTTGTAGATTAGAAGGCAGTCTTCGTTGGGCATTCGACGTTATCATTCAAGGCTCTACAAGAATGGGCATTTAAGGACAATATAATGAGCGATAGTTACGTAGTTAGGTGGTAATAGTTAGTTACCTAGATTGAGCAGTATCCCACGCAATGGTAAGCAAAGCATTGGCTGCCATGTCCATTGGAATGACCTCAGCGGTCATTTATTTTCTGGAAAGTCCAGCTAAGGAGTTTACATTCTCCGTATATCCCCTGCAGGGATAGGTATGAGTTGGAATGAGTAGGGGTAGGCGTAACATCGCAACAGGGAGCTGTTTCTAATGAATCTTCAGCAATTCCTCGGCAATTAGTTTCTAGAACGAAAATTGTCCGAATTGTGGTTTTAATCATGTTAATCAGTGTAATGCACATTCGGATCCATGGATTCTACAAACTCTACTAAAGTTTTTGCTGATATGAATGGCCTTTCAAAACTCTCCTCCAACACATTCTTCTGGCAATTCGCAAAGAGCGTTGACACAAAAGAAAAGACTTTCAACTTCTTCATATTGCGTGCCATTGAAAGGAGATCCCGAGTTGCTCTAACATTGACTTCCACACTGCTTTTGAAGTTTTCGTTGAAAATGGTGGTAGATCCTAGGTGAAAAATAATTTCGACATCTTTTTGCAGCAGTTGAGAGTCTGTAAGGGATATGCCCAAGTTGGGAAGACAAAGTTCGCCGCGAATTAAAATGATTTTGTTTAGATTTTCAGGTGCAAAGCGTCTTATACTATCGAACGCCTAGAAAGGAATACAATGTAGTATAATTCTGAAAAACGTGTTTCAGTTGGATCCTTACAGGATGTCTAACTAATTCTGCTAGCCTGTATCCCATCTGGTTCAAATATTTCGCACGTAGAATTAAATAGATTCTCTCAATACCGGGACAATTTCTCAGTATCTTCGCCATGAGTAATTTACCAACTGATCCTGTTCCCTCAGTTATCAGCACTGTTTTATTCTTGTAAAAATTCTGAATGGGTGTTTCTTCGTCCGGAAGTGGGATCATTTCGTCACCGGCGATTGGCGCAGGGAAAAAATCCATCGTTCAAAGCAGTAAAGACCTTAATTTTGAGATAATTGTCTAGAGAAACTAAACTGCGTTCTGTTCTATTCTACGTTGCGAGTAAGTGTGCTGTCTAGTACTATTTTACAAAGTTTCCGGTTTAAGTGTGATTTAATGTTGTTTTTGTCATTTGATGCGTTTGAAATGTTTCGGCAGGAATATTAATGATGTATTCAAATTAATGGCAATGCAGTTGAGAGGAACTGCTCTATTCGGATTTTATCAATTGATTCGTACCTGTTTAAAATTGAAAAAATAGTCTAACAGATTATGCCCTACGAAATCCACATCTAACTCGTCAATATCATCAAATCTATGGTGCCGATAAATTGAATTGACCAGAGTATCAGCTAGGTGCAATTGCCATGTCTCAGCAATAGGTCTCAGCAAAATTCTTGAGGTTTAAGGAGTATGATGGTAAATAAAACGCAAGGTGCTTTTTTACAAAACGGTCACTAGATTTGTGTGAAATATTAACGATCAAACAAATGCTTTAATTCAATTCAATAATATTCAGCTTCCCCTTTGTAAACATCTTCAAATGTCGATTACGCTGCGATGAAGAACAGAACGACGAGCGGGACCAACGAGAACAACACCTTGCGAGGCGGCCGCACATCCGACGCAGCCCTTCCGCACAAGTGAATGGTCTGTTCGTGAATACTCCGATTAATGCAACTCATATAATTGCGTCGTGGTAGTTTATTGTGCTTGAGAATGTGGCAATGTCTGCTTTCATTGTACCACACATCCACCGGCGTTGGACTCAGAATTGGTTCTTCTAGGGGCACCTCCGGGCATAACATATTAATTACGAGCAGAATCATGTTGCTGGCCACTACTGGTTGCACCAGGAAGGGTCGACTGCAGTCCCGCATTGTGCGATTGTAACCACTACGCGAAATATTACTCTCTGTGTAGTGCGTCAGGTGATAGAGGTACATCTCAGTGTCGCATGGTTCTGGATGCGTTTTGTTGATGAGCAAACGATGGTCAAAGTCCTTCTCAAACGTCCTGCTCGGCTGGTCGTCGTCTTCGTGCTCATGCTCAGCCTCGGCGTCGTCGAGAACCATGTTCGCAGCGGCGTTCGCGGGTTCAGTGCCTGTGACTGATAGGAAATCATCGCCGGGATGCGCTACTGCAAGCCGGGCGAAGTAGACTAGAGTGGTGAGGAACCACGTGAGAAGGTTGCTAAAGTGTTGGTAGGGTGTAAAGAGTCTCGGTGGTGCTGGAGAACCAGTGTGGATATTCGGGAAGCAGGTTGCTTGGTAATCATACATTCTAGTTCGGTTATACACGCCTTCTTCAACCAACATTTCTAGGATGTCAGGTCGAAAGTCACCGAGAAACATACCAGTTCTCTTTCGGTCATACGCCACGATGATGTACCCGTTATCATCGACCAGCATGCAGTGCAGTTCTTCGGAGGAACACGTGCGCATACATCTGTCATCGCCACATTGACTGGTGATGTTTTGGAAGAGGGCATGCAGCGCTCTGTGGTACATCTGGAAGCCAACCACGCCGACAACGGCCTTCATTCGTTTACCATCCTTGGTGTCCTCTTTGAATATTGCATGACTTGCAGTAACGAGAACATCGTCGGAAGGCCGTGTAGGTTGGTCTTCTTCACCTTCCACAACGGGCACTACGACGGGCCAATCAGCGTCGAAGGGCACCGAATAGACAAAGCTACGTGGTTGTTTGTAATGTTGTTCGACTGCACGTTGGTACCATACTTCGTCGATGGCTGTGGCGTGCAGCTCGTGGAAAGGATGGAGGATTTCAGCACGTCGTCCTGCATTCTGTGGAAAATCTTGCCAGCGAGTGAGGCCGCTGTGAGTCGCGAGGAAGGCGACAGTTATGCCAAAACGGGAGATGAATTCGTGCCTGAAATTAGGGTTGATGAGATTATTCGACGGAAATGGTTTTCTATGAAAAGATCGAGATTTTGAGGGCCAGTCTTACTCTTCTAAGGTTGTTATCCTTTGTGCTGCTTTTATTTTTAACTTATGATCTAAGGTGTTAATACTCTACCTTGGCAGCAACGACATAAGCATTGCGATGGGCCTACCAGAAAGCGAAATTGTGCAAGAAAGAAAGTGCAAAAGCAAACGTTTTTATCCCGTGTTAGTTTGATGTCAAATGAGCTTTACTTCATTAATCAAACCAACCACTTACCCATTATCTTCTTTGTTAGCATTAGTGATATTCTTATGAAACCATTCTGTGACCTTCGCGTCGTACAGCACCCTATTGATCAACGTCCGATCACACTCGAGCGTATGACTATCATTCCATTTCCATCCGGGCATGCTCATCTTCTCCAGAAAGTGCAGCAATTCCTCAGCGCTATCCGTAAAGTTTTTCTGCATTCGTCTTTCGCCCAGATACCTGCAATACGTCCACTCGGGATGCACAGTCCAATTGCCCGTGAAGAACTGCGTCAAATTATTATTGTGGGTCACGTACATTCTGTGCTTATCTTCCTTGCTCTGCTGGTCTATCTCGTAGAGGCCATATCGATCGGAAATGGCCAATACTAGCGTGAATGGTGTCCCTTCGATGCCCTTGTGAAAGTAGTGTCGCTTTGAGAAGTGCACACGATTCATCTCGTCCATGTGGTACTTGACCCTTGCTTCCTTTCTGCCCGTTGTCTGATTAATGATGGCGGAGCGAAGTGCGAGCAGTTCGGCGGAGAATTCGCGAGGTTCAGTGTCATCGTCGTAGAGCTCCACTTCCACCACGTCCACTCGGTTGTACGCTGGCTTGAGAATGCCTTGGAATACAGGCCGCAAGTCAGGATGCAGCAGGATGTAGCCGTTGTTGGTCACGATAAAGGCGTAGCCGTTGACTCCAATGCGGTAGGGCAGCATCAGACGCTGGATGGTTGCAATTGGGACATCAGTGCCGGCCACTCCCAGGAGGTTAGCAATCCGGGTCTGCAACAGTGGGCAATTAGCGCGGGCAGTGGACGCATCGGCGAGCTAGACAGCTCTACAAGGAGCTAATAAGCACTAAGAATACGACTGATTTAACACTAATTGAGCTATCGCTAGTATCTATTAAGACAATGTAGGCATCTCTCTGATGGTATATTATCCAACTGCGTTGCTATCCCAATTCCACAACTCCAACAACAAACTGTCAACATTACTAAACTGGTCTAACTTAGATATCTACACAACTATGGCCTGTATAACAGCAACGCTTCTAGCCTCCAACCGTTCTCTTTGTTTGTTACCTCCTTGGTGACGGTAATCCAGATTTTTTCGTTGATCTGTATCTTTTCTGAAATATTCTGTACACATATTCCCCCACATTCCACATTATTTCCTTTCAATAGGCTTGCTTATCTCAGCACACTCTTTCTCCACTTCGTACTTACCGCATTTTGTCGCTTGTCATACACTGGTAGGCTCACTGATGTCATTAACCGGTAGTCGCCAACCTGAAGCTCCCCCACAACCCGTTCTAAATTAAAGTCCATGCGTCGCTGTTGGTACTGGAACTTTCGATCGATGACATCATCAATGAAGAAAGTGGTCCTATTGCGGTTCCTTCTGTACAGCAAGAATCGGTCTCGTTGCTTGTTTCGTTCTCTCGTGACCCACAACCAGTTGGTCAACTTAGGGTCGGTCACATCAGCGTAGACTGGAGACCATGTCGGATTGGGCTTCAGCATAGGATTCAATACCATCGGTCTAGCCATTACCGGAAGGTATTGCAAGACTTGCTCCCTTACTTCAGCGTAGGTGCTGAGATGAACATAATATCCTTGATTGGCACATGCCATCCACTTCACCTCTCTCACATCGGACACCTCTCTACCGATTAAATAAGTGAACACTCGTACGGGCATGAACGGCAAATTCTTCCAGTTGTATTCCATGAAGATCTCCTTGAAGTTGTAGTACACGCCGTCTGTAACCAGCATGATTGCTTGATTGCATCCAGCTGCATCACCCGCCCGTTCTTCTCGGTACAATTGCAGCAGTTCGAATGCAGCCGTCAACGCCAGGGAGAAGTTGGCAATCTGCTCGGTTTTGAACGTCGCCATTGCTTCCTTGAACTGGCGCACATTGGCCAAGTTTGCTTGGACCAGGTGTCCTTCGAAGCAGTCGATTAATGGGTCCGTCGTATTGCTAAAGGTGTAAATGTTGACGTAGTCATTGTTTCCCAAAGTGTCCAAGATATTGTTCACTACATGTTTGGCTATCTCACGACGCATTCCCGTCATGGACCCAGAGCGGTCAATGAGAATCACCAAGTCTTTCGGCGAGGAAGCAGCCTCGACATACCAGCTTCTCATGCGGCAATCATAGAGATCCACCGGTTCTTGGTGCCAGATCATGGCCGGATATTGACGCATGAATCCAGAGGAAGAGCCAAAGTATTGCCAGGACATGGTAGGATCTTGCTTGTAGTTGTCCTGGAAGGATTTGTCGAGTTCCTCAGACCATTTTATATCACGTATTACTTCGGGTGCTAGAAAGAGAAAGCGGACATAACTTTGCATCTAGGTGCAGTGATTGTTTATACTTACAGCGGTCATAAACATTGCTTGGCACATGCACTGCACTAACGTTTAAATTGACAGGAATGTCGTAGAAGTTTACATTGGGATACAGTGGCAAACGTCGTTTGTCAACAGGTGGTTTCAAGCTAGCCATTGATTCTTGTTCCATTTCTTCATCCAACTCCCTTTCAGATTCTTCTAGTATGCCATCATCCTCAACGGGTTTGATAATTTTGGGTAGATTATTTTTGGTTTTTGGGACCAATATCTCCTCATCAATTACATCCGGAAAGTCGGGTGTGTCTGGTACAACTTCCTGATTTTCATCTGCGTCCATCTGGTCTTGTTGGTAATCGTCGGACATTATGGGGGCGTAGTGGTCCGTTGAGCGGGATGTGCGATGACGCAGTGCATCTGCTTTGATTTCATCATCTTCTCCATTATCCACATCCTTGTAAGAATAATAGTAGTAGTTTGATAGATTATCATGAGGAGAGTAAGGGTTAGACTTACGTTATCCTCTAAATCTGGTTCCTGGGTGGGTGCTGTTGTGTCAATTAGATCTTTCATACTGTAATAGTCGTAGTCCTCACCAACATCGTCCTGCGCCGTGGCGGCTACATTCTCGGCAATCTCCATTATCCTCTACGAATATTGCAATTAAGTACTTATTTTTTGCTGAGTCTTAGAGAAAGACTAACTTACCCGCACAGCATCCACTTTCTTGTCCATCATGTTCTTCACACGTTGTTTGATGTCTTCCAGCAATGCCATACCATCCTTGGCAGTAACAATTGCATGCCGGTAGCTCTGCAATTTTGGCAATTAATCGTGTAAATAATTTACTGCTAATTTTTACCTCAACAACAGTGCTCCTTCTGGTAACCAGTTCGCCAAAGTGCCACAGTTCGCCTCCCAACTTTTCAGCCCAGTTTCTAACTCTTAAATCCAATTGTTTGTTAGTTACATTCAATTGCTTGCGCTGAGATGAGAACGACGAGATAGATGTGTTATGACTTACAAGCGTGGCAATTCCGGATGCTTCAAATGCGTCTCCTGCGCGCTCACAGTGCCCACACTCTGCACCTGCACCAACGCGATGGCCACCACCGCCAGCAGGGTCATCCACAGCGTCACTCCCGATTTAAGGCGCATATTGGCTTGCGATCTACTTCAGAGCCTACTCCTTGCTCCTTCACTTGGAGTGCGCTAAGGCGGCACTACAACTACGAACACACTAACTAACCACCCCGTTGCTCTACTTTCTCGATAGCCGCACATGGAAATCACTGCATCTACGCTATATCTAACGCGTTCGTTCTCGGTTTTCTCTCGTCGCTGTTGTTTTTTATGCTGCTCTCGGGGCTGTTTATCGGAACTGGGTCACTAGTGTCACACCTGTATGGTGCAGGCTCAATGCACTAATGCTGAATGGTACGTTATCATTGTACGCGGCGGATGGAGGCGGCAGCGGTGGCAGCAATGGCAGCAGTGGTGGGCGCACTGCGCACTGTGCAGCACGTTATTTGTGGATCGATAAGGCGCTGTGTTGGTGGCATTTTCAACGCACAATTTCCAGAGCAATTTATCAATTTATCAGTTTAGTTTACGCCTTGACATTTAGACTAAATCATGTCTAATATTTTCAATTCATTAATTAATATTTTTAAAAACGTTTCACTGTTAGTTTGATGGTTGAATGCGTTGAAAATCATTGAAAATTGTTTCTGAACTTTTAAATTTATTCATGTTTTATACTGCCAACGCCGCTACTTGGTAAGTAGCCAAACTAATATATTATACTTTCATATTACGAAGAAAACATTATGATTAATACCATATTAAACTAATACTAGGATGGAACATCTAAAAGTAACAAAATTAACTTATAAAAAATAACATAATAACATTTTTAACATCTTATCAGTTAATATCAAGTTTAGACAAGTTATTTTTGCGTGAAAAAGGGCGTCACCATTTTTGTGTCTCTTGTGTGTCTGATTCAACATTTTGGGGGAACGCTTCATGAAAACCTGCCACAAAACATATGACACATCTGACACTTCAATACGAAATTGTTGTCTCACATTCGTCCCGCTTGCATTCAATCGATGCATCATATGGCCAGGTCCGTAGTGTTTACTCCTGACACGGCTGCAGTGCTGGCTGCTACGCGCTGATGTTAACATCCCCATAGGCAAATAAACGACATTTGCAGCACAAGAAAATCCACAGCATGAGCAACGACGTCGCCTTGGATGTGACTGGGGAGATGGCACCGGGTCCCTCAGACTCAAGAAGTGGCTTTGCTAGGTATTTCAATGATTTCCTTTAGGCTTATACAGAGAGCTTAAGTTGCCCAGTGGTTATTTTAGTTTGTGGCATATGTCACCTTCCTTCCCTGACCCCAAAGATTGGATTGCCCAGCAAAGACAGAATGTTCGACCATGGCTGGTATTCCTTCAAACATCAAATTTCAAAACACCAGCATCCATTTCACGCCTCAGCAAGCGGATCATGAGGAACATTGAGTACTTCCAAAGCAACTATGTTTTCGTTTTCCTTGGATTAGTCATCTATTGCCTGTAAGATGGTATTGGATGAGTTGGGGGGTTTTGATGAGGAGCTTGCTTGTGTTTGCAGGGTTACGAGTCCGCTGCTTTTAATCGCAATCGGTGCGTCCCTCTACGGCGGATACAAATTGTCGCAGCGACATGCAACAGGTGCAAGGATAACGATCTTCGGGAAAGAGCTATCCCTTGCACAGCAGTATGGATTGGTCTCGTTAGGCTCCATGCCACTGCTGTACCTCGTGGGGGCGCACGGCGTTATTTTCTGGTTGATTGGCGCTTCCTTCACTCTCATCACCCTCCACGCAGCGTTCTACAACATCGAGGCCCTCGCTGGCAGCAGTGAGGATGAGTTCGGCCTGCTGCAAGAGGTGTAGGAAGCGCGGCGTGCGCGCGCACTCGATTATATTGTTGGGCTATTCGTAATAAATTTTGTATTTGGATTAAACACTTGCTGGGCGCCCTGTATGTGAATGGTGTGGTTGGTGCGCATGCCCCCGATTGGTCGTCTGATACCGAGCGGGGCCGAGGGCGGCGGGCGCTCGCACTCGGCCCGCTCCGAGCGATCCCCACCTTCAGTGTGTTCGGGTTCACCATGTTCCCTGTACAACAGTGCGCCTTCGCTGAGTGTCGAAAACGCAATGTACCGCCGCCATTGTTGCCGTGCGGAGCTACGGACGGTTCACGTCAAGTACGTTCGGTTTTATCGCTACAAACCGAGATTAAATGCAGAATAACGTCACGGAGTTAACGCAGAAACTACTCGGTGCATTAGACGGCGATTATAATGTAAGCACATTTGTTCTAACACGCGCAATGCGCGATTTTGCAGGTTTTGAGGTTTCGGTCGCGCGCCGTGCTGAGCGGCCGTCGTGTGCATGTGGTGTGCCAGCAGTGGCGCGCGGACGCCACGCACCTCGCGCCAGGCATGTGCACTGCCTCGGCGATGGCGTGTGCACTTGTCGGCGGGCGCCTAGCCATGCAGTGGTGCGTGATGGCCCGTCGACAGCGGGCTAGGCGGCGTACGTGCGTACATGTGTATGCTAACCTCAATATTGAATGTTATGACAACCCAGGAGGTGTTGCGGTAGCAGCGCCTCGTCACCACACTCTCGCTTCGCTTTCTCATCGCCTGCCGATGTGCGCTTTGCAGGTTACGAACATGGCTACCATCATCGAAGTCATCACGTACCTGGAGAAGGCTACGATCACCAAAGAAATGTTGGAGACCACCCGACTGGGCAAGCATATCAACGAGCTGCGCAAGCACCTCGCCAACGACGCGCTGGCGAAGCGCGCCAAGTTGCTGGTGAAGAAGTGGCGGCAGAACGTGCTCGAGGCCAACCTGCCGACGGAGGTGAATCCGGTGGCGGTGCCAGCGCTGACAACCAACGGGCAGATGCGAAACGCCGCGCCCATCCAAGATGACGGAGGAGGTGCGGCTGGAGGTATGCCGAACAGGAAGCGTCCCGCTTCGAGGCAGGACTCGCCGGCATATCCCAAAAAGCATAGGGTCAATGGAGGCAGCAATGCTCAGTTCGACTATGACTTCTCCGACAACTCCAACTCGTCGTTCAAAGATCTGCTGTCTAACAGTTTGCCCGTTAAGCCGCCACCGCCGGTTCTCATTAATTCCGACTCCAATTCTAGCATGCACGATGCGCTGAGGGAGCCCGGGTACGAGGATCAACCGAAAAAGCGCGGGCGGAAGAAAGGTGAGTGTCACGCGACTTACACTTTGCACTTCTTACTCGTGCGCTACGTTGTAGGCTCTAAAAACCACAAGAATCTCATTGCGGAAGCCGAGTCGTCCTTCTCTAATAAGATGGCTGTGTCCAGAGGTAACGCCAAGGTGAAGACGACGCAAGAGCTGATTGAGAGTCTTCAGAATCGCACATTGCCGCCAGCGCAGGTGACACCGGTGTCGCCCGCGCGGACAGACGATTGGCGCGAACGCGCCGCGAAGCTGACAGAGCGGGTTAGTCTGATCGATCAGAAGCTGAACTCGGGCGGCAATCGCGTAAAGAAGCATAAAAGTGGCAGTAATCATCATCGAGAGGGTGCGCTGTTGACTCCACCGCTGCAACACCAGAAATTGCGAGGGTCGACGCTCTCGCATATCTCTCGGCCTGCATCGCCCGCAGATGGCGACGATGAGGAAGAGATCATTGTCGTCGATGACATGCCAGCTGTGGGCAAACATCGCAAACGTTCGCTTACACGGACGTGTGCCAATGTGAACGAGGGCGGTGATACTGTCGTGGATCCAGTAAGATCTGTTTTCATTAATCCGGGGCCGGTTTCCCTGTCTGAAGAAGAGGCCCTCTCGCGGCTACCTCCTATTACCGCCATTGCCGCCGATGAGGAGGACACCACGCCATGCTGGTGTGTGTTGGAGTATCCGGAAGAGGCGCCGCAGGTACAGCTTGACGAGGCTGACCCGGAGCAAGCGCCGCCAGTTCGGCCACCGCCCACCTTCCGCGTGCACGGCGATTGCCCGGCGCATAAACGCCTCAAGGAGAAGTACAGACTGAATGACGTCGGCGATGAGCGCGTGGCACTGCTGCACGCGCACGCGGTGGAGAACTCCAACGGCAACTTTGGCGAGGCGCGCCTGCAGTGCGATACAGAGGCTGCGTTCACGCTGTATCCGCCAGCGCTGCCGCCCGCGGATGGCTCCGATCTGCCAGACGTCAAAATAGTGCCTAATTTCTACCAACTGCCAGCGAAGAGCGAGGCGTGTAGTGAGACCTACAAGAAGTACAGCATTTCGGAGCCTCCGCCTCCCGAGAGCGGGCCGGGGCCGGGGTCTGGCGACGAGCAGCGCGTCTTTCGCGAATACCATGAGTGCCTCGACCGGCCATCGTACAACGGCGAATCGCTGCGGATCCTACCGTACGTCATTATCGACTAGGGGCCGGGTATATGAGCCGCCCCTCAGCTAGTCCACGTTCGGCGCTCGCCACCCTGCCTGCTGCTATACTGCTCTATGAATTTGCGCATCGTTGATATTTGTATATATACTAGTAAGTGATTGTTGGAAAATTTGAGGCAGGCGGACGGGTGCGGCGCGGGTTTTTTGTGGAGGATTTTGTAAGACTGTGAAATTTATCACCCGAGAGAGATGATAGCCCCGATACAAACAAATCGTTTTGATGAATATGGTATTTTATTGCGTCATGCCGTGGACCGATTGGGAGAGAGTAGGAAGGAAATAACTTTGGAAGCGAGCAGAAATGCGCATTGGTTGATTACATGTATCTGAATTTGTTATTTATTCATTAAAACATTTGCAACGATTGTATGTGATCAACTTTTACGATGGAGTAGTTTGCAGAGTATCGTTTCGTTTGCTTTCGATTTTACTTTGAAAGATCTTCAGGTGGCGCTCTAGTTGATTACGTATATCGGACCAGCTGCGACGCAATTTCTTTTCGCTTCGAGCGTGCGTAGTTATTTTTTTTTTGTTTGCTGTTTGCTGATTTCGTAATGGTAGTGTGATGTGATGTCAGCGTTCATGCGTTGATCTCTCTCGCCACTTACGGTGGCTACAGTTACTGTTAACATTTATCGTATCTGCAAATTTGTTAATTATTTGTTAGGCGTTATCAACTAGAGTGTGATCAAGGTGCGCAAGAGTACACATATTAGATTATTACAAACAGCGCTATTATTACCAACATTGTATGTATCGAATTTGCTTGATTCAATTTCAGCGGGTCACCCGTTCTAGCTATTCTCTTCCGCACAATTTCCTCGTCAATCGTGTGCCTCTCATACACCAGGCCACATTGCGCCAGCAGATCAATGAACAACCTCGTCACATTGCGCCTGTCGGCACTCAGCTCCGCCGTTTTGTAGTCCCGGGGGAAGACGTGATGGTAATTGTGGAAGCCCTCGCCGCCGCTAATCACGGCAACAATGTTGTTCTCGGCCGGCTGAATTTGCTTATCGTACGGCCGATAGCCATATAGATGCGCGAAGCTATTCACACTCCATGTTATGTGCAGGACCACCAATAGACGCCAAAAGCAACTGTAGAACACGGCCAGCTGCCATTGTTCTTGCCAGAGCAGCAAAGGCACGCTGCAGGGTAGCAGCAGGGTAAAGATTACCATGAGCAGTATGTTGTGCTTGTGTTCAAACATTACCACCGAGTTGTTGTAGAGATCGGTGAGGTCGATGGTGGTGCCCTTGATAGCGATGTCGGGGTGTTTGCGCAGACAAATCCAGCCAATGTGGCAGAAGAAGAAGCCACGGCGCGAATTGTAGGGGTCAGCATTTGTGTCGCTGTGCTTGTGATGGAGGCGGTGATCGCGACACCAGAGGAAGATGCTTTGCTCAAAGACGGAGGCGGCCATGAGCATGAGGAAGATCTCTACGGATATGTGAGCGGAGTAAGCGCGATGGCTCCACAAGCGGTGGCGTCCTGCGGTCACTCCTATGCCGTGGAAGAGCACTTGAAAGGCATCTAACGGATGTGTGAGTTTTAAAAGAGTAACGTAAGCAATTGAAGGTTTTCTGAGAAGTTATGGTGGAGATATGCCCAAGAGGTAAGAAGAAGAAACTTACTAAATATTATGGTCTGCCATTTTGGAACGAGGTAGAACTTGGCATAGATTCCATAAATTCCTGCCATATGGACCATCACAAGGAAAGCAACATTCTTCCAGACAATTTTCTTTTTATAAACATTAGCTTCTTCTGCATCCATATTGTTCATCTTGTTGAATTTGCTTTATTTTGTAGATATTCTATCAGCTATTCTATCAACGTGTAGCGCACTTTAAGCATCGGTTATTACTGTGATGACGGCAGCGATAGCCATGGGTATGGGTTTCGCTATTTTTACTAGTATGATATAGTCATTTCAAGGCTTTCATATTTCATTTGTACTTTGACGCAAGGAAATTTGCTTGCGAAATCTGAGGTATGTTTTAACATTAAGGGAGTTCGTGTTGCAATACGCTTATCTTGCTTTGTTTATTTAATAATTACAATTCGAATATTGCCTTAATGCACCGCTCAGCAAGCGTAATTATGTTGTGAGTTTCATTTTGTCGCGTGAAATGAAGAAGATCGCATAAGGTTTAATCTCATTTCTTGCTGCGTTTCAATGCAGAGCGACATTCGATTGATCTACAGGCGCACAGGAAAGGTGCCACGCTTACTTTTTTTATACGCTCTTGCACAATTAAGAGGATGCATTGTCCTGCGGTGGTGGTTGCGTTCCTACTGATATTCTCTTGGATTATTACGAGCGCGCAATCCGAGCAACGAGAGAATGATGCCAGGTTCAATTACGTCGATCAGGCGAGGAGAGAACGCCGGACAGGTGATTGAACATATTGCAATTAAGGATTAATTACGTATAATTGCGGTGGTGAGTTTAATGTCACATGCTGTTGTAGACCATGTCCACGATTTGCATCATCAAGCTCGGGATCATTTTAAATTGGAAGCGCGCACGCATTTATCAAATAAATACAAAATGCTGGACAAGATTTGGAATGACTTGCAACGCCTCCTGGACTCCATCTACAGCACCGTGAAGGAGATATTGGGAATGCGGCGGGCAGGAGAGTTTAATTAAAAAGTGAATTATTGATTGCGTTGTACTTGTACTCTAGTTCAGCCCTCGTAGTGCATCATTACGTTTTAATAACGTACGCGTATTTAATGCTCCCGATTACGCGCTGGCTATA
Source organism: Diploeciton nevermanni (assembly GCA_027575565.1). Lineage (NCBI taxonomy): Eukaryota > Metazoa > Arthropoda > Insecta > Coleoptera > Staphylinidae > Diploeciton > Diploeciton nevermanni. Next base: position 6,626,206 of record JAODIE010000006.1, read on the forward strand.
CTAAGGCAGCGGCGTAATGCGATTGTACTCTCGGATAATGCACGCCACATGTCCGCGCGAAATCATCCATCGTATATCCATTAATGCTGATTTCATGCTCACCAAACGCCGCTGCTATAAATATAAACACCATGCACGCGGTGGATGTATTCGTCTAAATCGGCTTAATCTAGCGTAATTATGCGTTCGTACGTCCTTTCCGGGCTGCTTCTATGCGCCGCTGTAGGCGCTCAGTGCTCGCAGGACGCCATCATCGGGGCGCCAATCGGGCCGACGGAAAACGGCGGTGGCGGTCAAGGAGGTCCTTGTGTGTAAGTTGCGAAAGTCACGTCTGGTTACGCCGGTTAGGGGGTTGCTTGACGTATGATTACTTGCAGCAAGAAGGACGTTATTTTGGACATAGTTAACAATATGATCGAGTTGACTAGAGAGGCGCTGCAGCGGGTGCACAAGTTGGCTGAACTTGCCAAGGGGGATAATTGTGTCGGCTGTTGCCAGAAGGTATCCAAGGTGGAGGCGACGTCACTACCAGCGCAGGAAATGCCCATTTTGCACGACATCCCAATACCGGGCTTGGCTGATACGCCTGCTGCTGCGACGACGACTAGTAGCAGCTTATCGGACGTGCCCAATAAGCCACTTGACGTGATTAGCAATGCTAACTTCAACAAGCACGATGAACCAACGGCGCCTACATTTTCGCACATAGAAACTATGCTAAATAAGATACCTAACTCGGGAGCTTCGACAAACTCATTGAGCGGAGGGACACCTATGGTCTATGACATTCTGCATGGATCAGTCCTCAAGCCGGTATTGTACCCCTTACCGGTGCCAATAAAAAGGCCCAGTGTTTACGACCTCAACTTTGGGCGGCTCATTGTAAGCAAACCCAAGAAGGAGGATTTGGCCATCGTGCCCACCAGTCGCGCGTGGGACAGTTTTCTGGTCTTGTTTGAACGGCTCATTCCGAGAGCTCATCTAGGTGAGTGGGTTATTGTTGATTTGTTGGTTTGAAATCAACTTTTGTTTCCGAAAATCAATACCTTTTGTTCCGCACCAGCAACGTTTGTTCTCCAATGCAAACAACATTTGTATGCTGAAATGAGCGCTGTGTATTGTAGATTTGGAAAATGGCCTAGCCTCCATGCACGTTCTTAATGCATTCAAGGAATATGAAAAGTCCATAAATGGGCATAACGCTAACGACCCGAATAAGATCTACTTCAAAATAGCTGAAATACGTCGTCGCCTACGACTGCTAAATTGATCTAATGCTTCACGTCTGCAATAGGCATTACAATTAATCGAATAGTTAACATAGTGCAAAATATTTATTGTGTTTTCATTGGTAAATCGAGGGACAAGGTGTTGGCGCCACTGCTGGTGGCGCTACAGACTTCTGCTGGGCTACTTCTCTTGCTTCGCTCACTTCTGTTGCATCTTTGCGCGAAGATTCGACCGCCTGCGTCTGTGCGGACATTTGCATAGATGCGCTTGCAGTTGAGGACTCGGACGCGGTCTCTGATGTATTGACCAGCAGCTTCAGTATCTCTCTCATGGGCAATTCCGGCGACTTTTCATACTTGAGATAATCCTCAAACATCTCTAGCATGCCCCAATTGATGGTTCCTGTCACTTTGTCTAAAAGCAAACCGTCGTTTTATCTACGCGCGGCGAATGCTTGTTTATGCTATATATATATATATATATACCTAATTGTTGCGCGTTGAACTTGGTCCCCGATTCTTGCATCTTCTTGACGAATAGCGACCATTTCGGGTTGGATGTCGGCAGGTGAAATCTTCGCGCTTTGTACGGAGTCAAATCAAATGGCTCCAGCTTACATCTGCAAGCTGCATTCATGGGGTGTTCGAATGTGCCGAACAGATCGGGGTTGGCCGCCAACAAAGCGGCTTTGATTTCAGGCGTGATTGGTATCTCGACGCGTTTGTTGTCATCCGCGGCCTGTGCGTCCGCCTGCCCTGTCCTCATGCACCACAGGGCAAGGAGCAGCTTCACTATCAGCGCGTGCATTGTGTGGGAGTGGGTGTGAAGTGGCAAATGAGAGTCGATGATGTCGCCGCGGGCCTATTTATTTTCCCGCCGCACGGCTCAAATTGCAAATTTGCCATGGTGTTGTTCGAGCGCTGGTTATCGCGAATTGGCTGCTGTATGTTGTCAGCGCAATTAATCGTTTTTCATTCTAATTGTGTAATGGCCTTATTTGTCATCGTGATTGTGGCAAAGCGATTTCCACGCGCCACTACAAATCATACAGGTTTTATTAATAGCCGAAGTGCAACTGTTGTATATATGATGAATTATTTTATAGCGCGATAATTGGCCGCAGCCAATTGGATGGCATTACGTTTGTGAACTTTTGAGCAACTGCGTGGGTTGTTGTGGGACTGAACCTGTGTTCCCAGAATATGCACCTCGCTGAGTATTTTTCTAAGGAAAAAGCATTAATTTGAATTAGTGCAGAAAACAAAACATCTTGCTCTGAACACATTTTATTGCTACACAATTCGCCTTCTCAGTTCTTAATCTCTACCCGAATAGCATCGCCAGCATGTTGCCAATCGGATTCTCACCGCTCGATGCTCCACTCGCACCTTCTTGATCCACCTTGACCTCAAGTACATCATTGGCATTTGCGCATTGATACATCTTTCGCAGCTTCATTACGTCTCCTTTGCTAAACCCAGCACGTTGACCCATTTTAATAACTCCGTCGGTCTTTCTCTTCGCAATGATGGTAGGCTGGCCATTCCTGGAGAACGCCTTCGCACTGTAGTGCATCACCGAGTTGAAGTCATAGGGCACCTCATATCCACTGATGGTCTTCTCGTCAATCTTCTGGAAGTTGTTATTTCGCCCGGCCTGGATGTTCGACCACACAATGTCCACATTATCATCGCGTTCAAAGCGGTTCTGCTCGTGCATGAAGCCCGCCGCGTGCATCAGCTCATGGATGGGTGTGCCCACTTGCGAGAAACAACCCGGAGTTTGCAGGTTGACGACTTGTTTGCCGCCGATCTTACCCACGGACGACCAGCAGCCGGTGTTGGCGTTCTCCAATGCAATGTAGTCCGTGTCAGAGGCGGATCGGGGGCGGAAGCGAAGGCAGGTATAATGTTTGTACGCGTCCATTGCGTCCGAAATGAGGCCCAGTTCACGTTGGTTGAACGAGCCGCGGATCTCGTACGGGATGATGCCGTTTTTCCAATGGCTGACTTCAGCGATAAGGCCATTTCTGCCATTGGGGAAGAGGATATCACCCTCGAAGTACTCTCCTAGCTCTTCGGGGTTTACAGCGTTGTCGGCCGCTGGATCAAAGTCTTTCAATCGGCGACCGGTTTCTTTGCTTGGCGAGCCAAGTGGGGCACTGCCGAGGAAGGAGAGGTTGATCAACTTGGCTCCCGCTGTAAATGGTGCCGGATGGACCAATAAGATCCCATACAGAGATATTAGGAGCAAACGTTTCGATGGCATGTTGTTGTTGGCCGTTAGAAGTTTAATGGGCAAGTTGTGATTTTTTACAGTCCATCGCCGTTTTATAGGTAGACGGCTTGCGGTGCGGTGACCTGCTTTTGGTTGACTTATGTTTCGATAACCTGCCTGAAATTCACTCGTTTAAGACGTAGTGATAGTGAGTAATTTGTTGCTTCCTTTCGGTGATTAGCCGCATTGTTAATTCTACGGCTAAACTTGGGCAATTGCTAAATCAGCTTGGCAGAATTATTCGCCCATTTACATAACTTGCCAGTTGCACCGACCTTTCATCATATAATACTCGTATTTACGCGATGAACATGCTTTTTAATAAGTTTCCATTTGTTGTGTTGCCTGCATCGGTATGCTTATCAGTTGCATGCCGTTGCCGGCGCACTTATAAGCGTTTTGCGCGATTTAGTGCGGGATCAAATTAATTCGCTGCTATTTTACACTCAATTACTGCCAATTCAGCATCATTGATGTGTCATTACTGAATTATTAGTGACAGTTAAGACTTGTAAGTCGATGTTCATTTGTTTATTATGGTGGGCTTTAATTATGGCTGTGTACCATTTGGCATTCCGTCCTTGAGCATTGTGTACGTGCTGATGCACATTTTTAAAACCATTTTTTACGCCCGGATTAATTAGATAATATGTAGATAATACAATTTAGTGTATGCCATTTGTATTACTGTGTGTGTGTGTTACTTATTTATCCTTCACATTTATGTTCGGGCACTTGGAATCGGTTTTTTGGGTTTATTTCTCAAATAATATATGATGCGTCGTCTAATGCACAATTGCAATCATGCGAAGGTTTTTGAACAATGCGATAAGACAGAAAACTATCTTCTTCATTTGACACATATCTACAACGGTCAGGATAGCCAGTGACCGAAGTCTTTCGCGATAAATTAATGCAAAATTTACCTGCAATTGTAAATGCTTCTTGAATAAATTCTTAATTCATTACAAATTTCTCTGCATTTACGGACAAATTGGTTACATGTTTGCAAAATAAATGGATTAGTGATCAACCTGTCATACAATTAATCAGGAATCTCTCAGTATGCGATCTAAAAGTCAGCGGTCTTTACATTACATTATATATAAGTAACCTCACAGCAATTAGTTTAATATAGAGTTAATTTAATTTCAAAACAAGACATGACGTGCACTCTAGTAGTCAAGAAGCCCTTCCTACCAGCCCTATAACACGTAGTAAATTAATTTAATTCCAAAACAATACAACACGCGCCATCTAAACGCAATTGACTAAGTTTATTTCATCGCTTTTAATAAAGTGAAATATTTTTTCAATTTAAATTTGTTACTTACTTAGGAACTTAGGAAACGTGATTAATTCATTTTTTTCATTGTCCTAAATATTTAAATAATTAAATTTCATTGCGTGAGTGCGGACGATCATAACAGGGTTAAAAATTCACGAGCCAAATCAATGATCAAATCTGTCGCACCTGAGTGAAAGGAAGAGAATACTATACACTGTGCTGGGTGTCAGAGCGGTGTCGCATTAACCAAGTCAGCAAATTTTAGCCAGCGCAAGTGCCAGGTAACCCAGGTATCGAGTAAGATGCGCGGTTTGTTGTTGTTTACAATCGGCGCAACGATTGCGATACATTTCATCGCTGCACTTATCAGTTGCACACCGACCGTCGGAAGATGCACACGCATCTCTTTGAATTCGATTACCTCTTTCAAACTGAAATAAGTTTTCGTGCGAACATCAATGCAAGTTTCCACTTCAGTGTTACGACGCATGTTACTGCTTATCTTCTAGCACAATGTGGCATTATTCAACATGGACTACTGCCAAGAATTAATCAAAGTTGAATAATAAAAGTAAGTGGTAATCATTTATTACACTTATGCATTTGTCATTTTCATTTGCGCCACCATTAATTTGTTGATGTAAATCAATAGTTGAATAGGTGCATTTTTATTCCATGTGCATTCTATTTGTTTAAACAATTGGGAAGTAGGTTAAAATAAAGCCCAAAGTTTGACAATTTTTGCACTTTTCTCAAAACACGCCGCAGAAAATTGCAATTTGTGCGCGAACTAATTGCGCCACACATAATTTGTTGATGTGAATCGATAGTTAAAGAGTT